>CM023613.1:3457986-4057986 GCA_013358685.1 Antennarius maculatus | reverse complement strand
AGAAAGAACCACAAGGTTTGCATCTGATATTTCACAATGACAATGTGCACAAATTTGTACAAACATATTACAAAGGTGTATTTATGCAAACCACTGCTGAATATCTTTCAAGTGAGACAGCAAACCCATTTCCTTTTTGGTTATTTCTCCCGGCATTTTTCCGATGGAGTATTATAGGTATTGTATTCACTTATTCAGAGAAGAGCTGCACAGTACATCACTTCAGCACAATGTGTGGTGTCAGGGAGGCCGAGGATGAATTTACTCATGACATGGTTTTTTTGCAGCTTCAAACATAAAAAAAAGTCATGCTGCTATTGTTTCCTGTGACTCATAGACAAGACATGATTTCATTACTATTTGTCAGACATTTCTCTATCAGCTAGCCATCTTCATCGAAAAGTGATGAACATCTCTAAATAGCATTTTTCAAGTTATGTGGAGAAAGTTTTTCAAAATACAGTATAATGACATTGGAAAGTATTTTTTTCAATGCCAATATATTTTGAAAACAAGAAAAATTATCACAAAATCAATTTTTCCCACCATTTTGCTGTCCCTACTCAACCGCGACAAGGTGCTGTTTAAATGTAATGCTGGGCAAAGGCAGTGTTGATATTATGTAAACAGAAATGAGACCCGAACAGAGTAAGTAAAGGTAATATTCAAAATTGTGAATAATATAGAATTAAACATGCATAGCAGAATCAAATGATTTCCAAGAGAAAATCTGAGCGTCAGCAGATAGAAGCTGTGCTTTGTAACAACTGTATGTTCAGAATTCCATTCTATGTTGATTTATTTGCAGAAGTGTCGCCACAATGACCCTGATAAAATCCAGAATCCAAGTATCAGGAAGGTTCATGTCAGACATCCTAACACCCGATGACACTACTGTTTTAACTACTGTCCTGGTCCTGGTAGTCCTGCTGACACTGACAGCACCTGTGAGCTCCAATCACATTCTCAAGCTGACATAAAGTTGTGTAATTACTTTAGTTGTGTAAACATGATGCTGTGATAATGCTACTTGACTAGGGAGTTTAACTCGACCTACCTGCTACCACATGAGCAGCAGGAGTGCTTGTGGGCTTTCACCTTCACAAACACTATAATGTTTTATAAAAACTTTATCTGACTGATATATATTATATATATTTGAACACAAAATGTATTTTGCAGGATATTTTGCTGATTACAACAAAACTAGAACGTTAATCACCACATTAACATGGCATGAGAGAATAGAGGCTTACTAATAATCTATTTTGAAGTCTCCAGTGGGGGAAATTATTTACTACTTATTTAATCAGGAAACGTGGTTAGTCTTTTTTAACAACATTTAAATACTGTTATACAGATCTTGCTATTCACTATTATTTACCTTTTTCTCTAAAATCTGCGTAAAACATGCCAATACTGATCATGTTCTGAACGTGTGTTCTTCAGCATGTGGAACAGCAAACTGTTCAGTTTCAGACGCTCTTATCACGGCTGGACTTCGAATATGATTTATGCAAATAACCAAGAAAAAATAAAATAAATTACTGCCTATGTTAGGAACTGTTTGACAGCAAGAAGGCTCCTCAACAGGCCTATCATCTACCGGGATGTTTACTCGCTAACGTACAACAGCAAATAACTACTTGTCTCGTTCTCGACAGCAAATTATCAGCTCGTTATTGCACACGGTGTTCAATATGAATCACAATGGATCGGTCCAGTCAACAACACCGAGGCCGGAGTGTTAGTTGCGCCGTCTGGGACAGATCGTACCTCGCTAAGGACTTTAGCGGGTTAGCATGGCTAGTGTAGGACACGGGCTGCGTTCCTTACCGTGACGACATGAACCTTCTGTGCTGAACACCGCCGGGAACCCCACAGACTCGACATTGTAACTGTGGTCTGTGAACCTCAAACAAACTGCTGCTGTCAACGACACTCAACAATCTCTGCGCGTGTTTATTGCTGTACTTAGTGGCGCTGCTCAACAGTCCCCGGAGTAACGCGCAGGCCGCCATCTTTTCTGCCCTGGTCGTGGTACTAGTACATTTACCCACGAGTGCTATCGACGACTGGTGGTGCGTTCAGGAACCCACACAGGGTCGTTTGTATAAAAACCCAATACTTCTCTCTAATGTTATACATGGACAGTGTATGAAATAATATCTTTCATTTCTACATAGCTTTTTACTAGAAAGATCGTTACATGTAATAGCTCATAATTTAGAGTTGTGTGTGTGTGTGTGTGTGTGTGTGTGTGTGTGTGTGTGTGTGTGTGTGTGTGTGTGTGTGTGTGTGTGTGTGTGTGTCACGGGCCTGAAAACATATATACTATGTGTGTGATTAACAACATAACACTACAGTGGACAAATAATTTCCGGACAAGAAGATCAATGAAGTTGATTCCATTTCATTTCGCAATGCACAGACTTATAGTCTATTAGAATTTGACCTGATGTCATACTTTTACCCAGGAAGGCCCACCATCCATCCATCCATCCATCCATCCATCCATCCATCCATCCATCCATCCACCCACCCATCCATCCATCCATCCATCCATCCATCCATCCATCCATCCATCCATCCATCCATCCATCCATCCATCATCTACCGCTTATCCGGGGCCGGGTCGTGGGGGCAACGGTCTCAGGAGGGATGCCCATACTTCCCTCTCCCCAGACACCTCCTCCAGCTCCTCCGGGGGGACCCTGAGGCGTTCCCAGGCCAGCCGAGAGATATAGTCCCTCCAGCGTGTCGAAGGTCGTCCTCGAGGTCTTTTCCCGGTAGGACTTGCCAGGAACACCTCCCCAGGGAGGCAACCAGGAGGCATCCGGAAGAGATGTCTGAGCCACCACAGCTGGCTCCGCTCGAGGCAGAGGACGGCCCACTGAAATTATAAATCTCTATTAGCAACAAAATACTGTAAAGTTAGAGTCCTAAGATGTTAGAGTCCTAGATGTTAGAGTCCTAGATGTCCTAAGAAATGTTGTGATGACACCAACACTCAGAAAAAACAAGAGGGGAGTATACTTGCTATTAGTTTTTTTATTTTTTATTTGAATTGACCGCTTACTGTAAACCTTTTTTGGAATTATTGATATAAGAACCTTGGGAAAATAATTTTCATCTCATGCCTCTAAAATATACGATGGTCCTTGAACTCACCTCACGTGCACAAAAGCAAAGAGCATTTTGTGTTGAAAATTTAAAAAAGCATGCACAGTCCCCTAATAATTAAAAAAAATTATTTAAAAGCAACATATGTCTGAAATTTAGCGTTTTCGAAAAGTCCATTGTTTAACACGTTATACAGTATACGGTAGTTTCCTCACATTTGGTCACGTGACCTTACGCGTCATCGTGTCACGAGAAAAACAACATGGCCGTCTAGTCGAACATACTTCTAGCTGTTCACTACCTGGCAAATGAAAATGGTCGCGTAGTTATACTTGAAATACCTCCAAATGGAGTCCCGTCTTTTTCCTGATAGCATGTAGCTCCGGTGAGTCTTTTCCGACCAGTTTGAATGATACATCAAGTTGGACCGCTTGACAGGAGATCTTCCATTGACAGTTGTTTGGGTGAAAACAATGGCCACGGCTTTCGTCGTCGGGGACTTGTTCAGAAATAAGGCGACGGAGTTATTAGAAAAATATCCAACTCTCCCGGAAGACGTGAGAAAAGAACTGGAAGAAACGCTTGAGAGCTCCGGACCAACAGTTGTGTCCTTCAGGACAATTAGAAACCTGAAGAGAAGTCTGCAGGACGAAGGTGAGGTCAAAAGTTGCGCATCACTCTGCTTCATATATGACCAAAATAAGTTGAACAGAATTTGGAGTAGGTTATATATTTTTGATTATTACCTGATCGAAAGAAAACCTGTCCTTATGCAGGTGGGCAGCATGAAGAGCTATTAACTAGTCCCAAATTAGCATTGGCTGTAAATAACAATAAAAGACAACACGTTACTGGGGTGTCTGCTCTGCTTCAGTCATCAAAAGACCCGGATGTACTATTTTGTAATGATGTTAATATTGATTAATTCTATCGATATACTCTTGATTTTTTTTTTATCTTATCTTAAATGATCTTAAATGACAAAGAAAAGCTTTGAAATAGATAATCATCTCTATATTTACATTTTTGGGCAGCGCGGTGGAACAGTGGGTTGCGCTGTTGCCTCACAGCTACTGTAGTAGGTTCTGGGTTTGATTCCTTTATATGCAGTTTTCCTGTGCTCCTTGTTTCTGCGTGGGTTCGCTAGCTTCCTCCCACCTCCAAAAACAGGCAGCTTAGGTAAATTGGTCACACAAAATTATCCTTACCTGTGAGTGTGTGCACGAGTGGTTTTTTGTCATTCATGTGGCCCCGTGATGAGCTGACGTCTTATCCGGGGTGTACCCCGCCCTTCGAGAGTAGCCGGCTGGCAGACCTGTGACCTACAAGGTGGAGAAGCGGCTGAAAATGAGATGATTGCGATCGTCTTGTCTACAAGAAAATGGATGTTAATATTAGTCACAAACTCCATTCCTTACCTTTTGTAAATTCATTTTTAAGAGTGACTCCAAATGTTCTGTATTGTAATCAGTCATTTTAAATGAAGCCCTGCCATTCAATGTAAGGTCTTCCTGTCCTAATTGTTTGACTTCAGGGCATCCTTTCTACCTGCATGAGTTCTTGGAAGATAGTTCACTGCATCTGCCTGAAGTCGTGAAGCCTCCGAGGGTAAGTGATGATTGTCATTATCAGACAAGCTGCCAGCTTACTTTAAACAACAGTTCATGATGAAATGAATATTCAAGTCGTTGTCTTCCTTTGAGATGCAGTCAGGTGAAGTTAGCGTTTTCTGAAGCTTCTCAGCAAAACGGCATCCCAGCATTCTCCCGTCTCCATCCTGAATTACTTTTTAGTGAGACAGTTAAGGTTTACACATCAATCATCATTGTTTTAATTAGTTGTAAATTAACTCTTCACACACAACACATCGGAAACGGGTGCCATTTACGGGGAGATATTGATAACTATCTTCTTCTTCTTGTCCTTTCGGCTTTTCCCTTCAGGGGTCGCCACAGAGAATCATTTGCCTCTATCTAACCCTGTCTTTTGCATCCTCTTCTCTCATACCAACTACCTTCATGTCCTCTTTCACTACATCCATAAACCTCCTCTTTGGTCTTCCTCTAGGCCTCCTGCCTGGCAGTTCAAAACTCAGCATCCTTCTTCCAAAAAATTCACTATCTCTCCTCTGGACATGTCCAAACCATCTCAGTCTGGCCTCTCTGACTTTTATCTCCAAAACCTCTAACATGTGCTATCCCTACGATGTACTCATTCCTAATCCTATCCATGCTTGTCACTCCCAAAGAGAACCTCAGTATCTTCATCTCTGCTACCTCTAGCTCTGTCTCCCGTCTTTTCCTCAGTTACACTGTCTCTAGACCAAACATCGCTGGTCTCATCTGTTTTCATTTGTTGTTAATATTTTCTACTGTGACTTCTTCTGTCATTGTGGGCTGAAGTAGATAAGGATAAAATTTATATTTTTGGGTTGACTACTCATTTAAAACATTAAAGTATCTTACAAAGAGATAGAATACAAAGTACTTTTTATATAACTATCATAATTGTTCCATTTCAGAAGAATAAACAAAATTGTACTCCTTTTTTTTTCAGAACCCAGAGTTAGTGGCACGCCTGGAGAAGATTAAAGCTAAACTTGCCAACGAGGAATACAACAGAATCACTCGTAACGTTAACATTCAGGTACCTTTACTTAACATTATAACTTTGGCTTGTCATAAGTGTATCATGAAATGGAGAAAAATAATATTTAAATACATTCACATTTTATAATGGTATAAAATAAAATAATAAACTTATTTTGATTTCAGGAAATCGGCCGTAATGGAACATTTTCAGAAATTGGACTGCAAGGTCGGTTGACATATTTAATAGATAAAAAATAATAATAATTTAAATTTAATGCCATGATCTATATGCCAGTCCCCAGTAAGTGTGTGTTATATGTTATATACACTGCATTAAAAATAAAATTTTTGGTTCGGTGGTTGGTCGTGGTGTGTGTGTGTGTGTGTGTGTGTGTGTGTGTGTGTTTGTGTGTGTGTGTGTGTGTGTGTGGGGGGGGGCATGCATCGCCTTCCTTCCCCGCTGTGGTGCGTGTCTGGGTTGCTGTTGTCGTGAGACGGGTTGATGGCTCGGACTGGTTGCCGGTTGGTCGGTGATAGATGGTCGTCGATGATCACTGGATGCCTATGGCTGGGCATCCACTGTGGGCTCGGTTGTGGGGCGGATTGTAGTGCTCTAGGGTGATTCATCCTCCCCATATACGCCCCACTTGCCCCCCCCCAATTCTCCCGTCCCCAACAGGGACTTCTGTTGGGGACGGGCGGCTTGGTCTGGGCCAGTGGGGAATTGGGGGGTTTGTGGGTGACGGGTGGGTCTCCTTACCCCGTGCCCCCTGGGCCTGTCCTGGGCACCCTGGCGGTGGCAGCCGCTGCCTCCTCTTGGTCTCTGGGTCTACGTGGTTCTTGGTGCCCCCGGTGACTCTTTGGGTGATGGCTTCTGGATGCTCCTGGCTGCCCTGGGTATGGGGTGCTCTGCTAGCGTGGCCCTGTTGGGTTCTGGGAGCCTCTCTGGGCATTGGTTTCCATCACACATGCATGTTGGTTCAGGGATTACTAGCTTCTCTCGAGTCCAATTATTGAGAACCATTGGGTCCCATCAGAGTGTGATGAGTCTCTCTTCAAACATCACAATCTCATGCCCTCTGTTTTCCTTCTGCACTGTTTTTTTCCTCAGGTGGCCTATTCTATACTGTCAGGACCTCCACTAATTTGGTGTTTTATAACATTGGTATTAAGGTATCAGTTGTAAGACATAATAAAACAGCTCAAACCTCTTCCACTCCAACAGCACTTCCTGCCTATACACTACCTTGTTTGTCTTTTCTCTCCCTGTCTCCTTTTGATTCCGCCCTTAACTCACAGAGGTGCAGCATTTCCCTCTCTGGCTCACAATAGGAAATTCTAATAAAGACTGACAACTTAGTTCCCAGAGAGGACCGGAGACGGTCACATTCACGTGTTAAAATATTTAAAAGATTTTGCTGCAAAACTATAACAAAAAGTTGAGGTTAAACTATGAGAATACATGCGGACAAAAAAAAAAAAAGAAACTTTTTGAATGAAGTTCCTGTCTCTCTGTCCAGTGCGATCAGTCAAAGCGGTGGTGGTGACCATTTTTAACTTCCTGGTCACAGTGTGTGCTGCGTTCGCCTGTTCATACATGGGAAGTCAGTACCTGTTCACTGACACGGCAGCGGTAAGAGGTCATGTGTCTTAGCACGTATACCATACACACAGCGGTCACACATGTAGACTTTGCGTCAGACATTGCATTTAGGTGAAGCTGACCAAATCAATGATTCTGTTTTTATTGTATTACATTAAACTGACAATTTATTCTGATGCTTTGTTTCTGTCACTTGTTTTGTAGCGTGTAATATCAGCTGTGATCACCGCATCTGTAGTCGGGCTGGCTGAGCTGTATGTTTTGGTGCGGACCATGGAGGGAGAACTCGGGGAGCCATAAAACCCAGCAAACTGAGCTATGAGCTCATTGATTCAGAGGAACCTTTTACTGTTCCATTAAACTATTTCAAGCTTTTTATGTGGCTGAGAACCATATTTATATCTTGTTTATGGTTTCCATGATTGAAAATGTTCAACTGAGTGACTCAGCGGTTGCTTTATTAAATCGTTTGTTAAACATTAGCGCTCTATCTAAAGTTCCAGCTGCTCAGATATTAAAAGATCCCTCAATGTACAGCTGGTTTGTATGTCACATTCATCCTAAAACTGGTACAGTTTCATAAAATAAGTGGTTTGCACTGATGTAATTATGATTTTGTGCTCATTAAAAATACATGTCAACAATCCTTCTTTTTCTTTTGCCTCTCTCCCAATATTCTTGTCTTCCTCTGGAGATGCTGGAATGCTTTGAGAGAAGTCTGCCTCTTCATTGGATTGATGTTGAAAATTTTCTTCCATTGTTTTCCTTCCTCACAATAACCCAACATAAATAATTACTGACACTGTCTACTGATGTGTTTGCGTTATATTATCATCATCACTTAACTGATAATATAACTATGTCTTAACTAATTTGGTAACAGTTGTCTGATTTGTGCGAACTGTATTTAGCTTCAAGAGGAATACATAGTCAAAAAACAAAAACAATTTTATTCTACTTAGCAGCGGTAATGGAACCCTAAGGATCCTGAGAACAATAACACTAATCTATTTTATTTCAAAACATCTCCACTAGGACACAGAGGATATGTTGTCTCTGATCCCTTCTTGTCAAATTAATTCACAATTTTTCTTTTTTTTTGCAAACTATCGTGTCCTCTTCATATAGGTCCTGTCATATCAGGGGAAAGATTAAAATATGTAACTACATCTGGAATACAAAAAAGTATCTTCCTAAGATCTGAGATTTGACACCCGGATTAAAGGTTTATTGAAAGATTATTCTGTATTAAAGATGATTATGATATGCAGAGATCTCTGCCCAGAGCTGGACCAACAGTGTGCGCTGCTGTCTGTCATATTTCCTCTGTATTATGCCTCTCATGTAATATTTCTAGACTTAAATCCAAGTAGAATTACAGTGGCTGTAAGCTGATAGACCCTGAGCTCAGGCTTTAATTTACTTCTTATTTTTCTTCCCTCTGTCCATCTAAACCTCCTGATACATAAAGTAGAGAGATACGAAAAAATATTTTGATTTTGAAAATAATTATTCCTGTCATGGTATCTTACCACAAGATGTCATTTTAATCAGGATGTTTTGAAAAATAATACCCTCAGGGTCACAGCATTGAACATGGTACAGCTCAGCTTAGAGCAGGACAAACAGGAGCTGCTATGTGAGAAGAGTCCATGTTGATACATCAGAAAGTCCAAGATTCTGGATTACTGAACTAATTTTTTCCTCCTAAAATTTTTCCACAAATCATTTATTGATCTAGAAAACACTGAAATGAGGTTAAAAACTTCCACGTCACACAATCTACAGTTTGTCTCATTTTCACTGAGAAGAACTGTCAACACAGATAAAGTTTTTAGTTTTAGTATCTGAATCTCAAATAGTACAAAATCAAACTAGACCACATTTATCACAAAATTTTTTTAAAAAAATTGTTTATTACTGTGTCTTAATTATTGTGTAATTTTACAATAAAACAACGCCCAATAGTACAGATCACATAGGGGGAAACTACATAACATACAATGATTTATCAACATAAAATATTAATGGAAGCACATAAATTTATTTTATAAAATTGAAAGTGTAGGAAGTGGACAAGTAAACTTATGCTCCAAGTACATTGTGCTGTAAAAAGTGTGAGATGAGACTGGCTGCTACTCCAGCTCATTTATTCATGGGTCATTACATCAACATTCTACAAAATTATAAATTCAAAATTCCTGATTTTTTTTCAGGAATTTTTCTATCTTAATTGTGTATCACAGAAAACTGAAGAGTAGACAAGGATCTCCCTACCTCACGGTGTCACACTTTAACTCCAGTACCTGTCAATCAAGCGCCAAACCAATCACAGCACATCTGGCAGAAGGAATCACGTGAACAAGAGCTCCTGAGAGCATCATGGAATTAAATAAACAGCTGTCACCACAAGAAAGACTTTATTTTCTGTTTAATGTCCATTGACATAGTGCAAACACACTGTACACAAGAAAATAAACATACGCAAGAAAATAAACATTTTCTTGTGTACAGTTTTGGCTGGCGTCTACCCGGAAATTCGGGCCGCTAGCCGAGTTAGTTCCGGTCTTCACCTTTGTCCATGTATCCCACTTACGGAGCTGTTTTGGCTTCGTCAAACATAGCGGTTTATATTCTTTGATTGTAACGGACCTCGCGTTGTCGTGTGGGGAACCCCAATGCTTTATTCACCAGGACCGAACTCACGAAGCCAGCGTCTACCCGGAAGGCCAGACTGTAATGCCGAAGAGGCCTTCATCTTTGCGTTCGTCCATCCCACACACACGAAGGCGTTACAGCTTTGTTGGACTCAGTGGTTTGTTTTCTTGTGACGGTGGGAAAAAAAAAAAAGAAAACAAACGAAGTCTGATATTATTGTTTTATCATGGAATTTCCATGGGTACCCACTAGTCAATTATAATGAGAGGAACTGAATCATCACACACAACTAGAAGACTCCTGTCACAGTACATGGAACTTAACAGCTTCGATGAATGCAGTCCTTAATGTATAAAATTAAAAATATTTAAACGTATTTATGTTAAGATTCTGTGATTCAAAATCTTACAACATTTTGTTGCAGATCAGTGAACTCCAAGTGAAATCTAAATACTGAATATTTAAAAGTAATGATACAAATACAAAAAATAATTTGCACATAAATGACTGGATTGTTGTAAAATATGGTCAATTCAAAATAAGACAATCAAATCCTTCATCCATCTTCCTGACTGCTTTTGCGGGTCATGGGGGTTGCTGGAGCCTATCCCAGCTGACTTACAGGCGAGAGACGGGGACACTCCGAGCATGAAAGCCAGTGCACCGCAGAGCCACATGAAAGACAAACAACCACTCACACACCGATGGGCAATGTTGAATGGTCAATTCACCTAAGCTTCCTGTTTTTGGAGGTGGGAGGAAGCCAGAGAACCCAGAGAGAACCCACGCAGACATGGAGAGAAACTTTAAACTCCGAACCAAAAGGATTCAAATCTAGAACCTTCTAGCAGTGAGGCGACAGCGTTACCTACTGTGCCACCGTGCTACCCTTGATCAAATCATTCACTCATATATTTGAAATGTGTCTGGAACAGAAAAAATAGAGAACAAAACAACAACTTGAAAACAATTAAATGGAACATTATGCTTGGATTTAAAGAATGTTCACCTCTGGAAACACACAGAACGTCATAACGGTAAATATTGACAACAATGTAAGTTGTACATTTAATAACCTGATCAGAATTCCAAAAAGTTGGTGACAATAGCAGCATTGTAGATCAGGTCAGAGATGTAGCCCATGGAGGTCTGTGGTCCCATTTGTGAGTGATGATGGTGGTGGTGTCCTTGTCCCGTAGTTAAGTCCCAATAAATGGACTGAGGATGAGAAGAGACTACCTGATCTACTGAGCTGTGACCTCCACACACTGTGCTACCTCCAAACATGGCCTGATGGGCCCCAGATGGAGCCATCGTCTGGGACTTTAAGTTTGAAAATGCCTGGTAGGAGCGATTGGAGGTCAGCTGATGTGGCTGTCTAGTGACTGACTGAGGGAAAGAACCAGGAAGAAAACCAGGGAGGGTCGGTCCCAGCTGCTGCCGGCGGTGTTGGTGCTGCTCGTCCTCCCAGAGACGAGACTCTGAGGGTTTTGAGGAAGACTGTTGGTGGAGGGATGAGGAAGATGCTGGTGATGATACAGGGTTGTTGTAGATTTGGATCCAGTCAGAATACATCTGCGGAACGTCCTCACTGCAGAGGTTCTGCTCAGGCCTGAAAATGTCTGCCAGGGCAGAGGAGGCAATGAAAGTAGAGGTCACAGGCACAGCAGGGGCATCAACGGCCCCCCGACACCCCTGGACAAGCTTGGTGGACTTGAAGTGTCTCCCAGTCTTGATGCTTCTGGCTCTTCTGTTTTGGAACCACACCTTTGGAAAATGACAAGACTGTAATTATAATTGTGTCGGACTGGAAAACAGGTGTCAACATGTGCTACATTTGGAGAAGTAGTACTAGTATGAATAGATTAGTTTTATCCATTTATTTTATACAGTGTCAAGCGTAAGAAAACTGGTGATCTAAAGAATTTTATTATGTTTCTTTAAACCCACTACATTTCCACAAACCATTAATTATCTTGTTGAGTGTTCACTGATGCTAGTCAAGACTGTTCTATACATACTCAGTTGTCAACAGTGGTGTTCTAAGGACTAAATTCATAACTGGCCGAGACAGCGCTAACCTGAGCTCTTGTTAGCGCATCTCTGTAAAGATGCGCATCAAATCCGCTGTATTGTCGGAGTGATCCGAGACGATGTAGGTACAAAAAAAGTTGAGGGACATTTATCTGTGGGCTCATCACTTCCAGCTAACGTTCCAGTAGTCGTTAAAACAGTTTATAGAAATAAAATTTGGACCCTTAGCAGTCGATCACTCTTGATAACCATGATTTATACAGTTTCGGTGTGTGTTTATGGGGAAACGCAGACAACGCTCACCTGTATTTTGCTCTCGGGTAGGTGTGTGTGTGCTGCCAGCCGCTCCCGCATCGTGATGTCCGGGTAGGGCGTCACGGCGAAGGCCTGCTCCAGCTCCGACAGTTGGGCTCGACTGAAGATAGTCCTCTTCCGTTTCCTCTGGCCCTCCATCAATCCGGCAACTCTCTCCGGCTCCGGAGACATCGCACCTTCTGCCCGACAGTCTCCTGACGATACGGCGGACAAAAAGGCAGAAAATTAAAATTCGTATGGATTAAATAAAGGATTGACAGACTGTTGCTGTGACTAAAAAAAAAAAAAGATAGATTAAGTTTCAAATCTTTGACATAAAAATTATAGAATTGTGCTGCGGTAGATATAAGGATGCCGATAAAGATATGCCGGTACTGTAAAAAATTATTTCTTTATTTCTTACAAATAGCCTACGTATACTTATGTTACATCTACATTTTGGTCAGTTTTGCATAATGTATTTTTAATATTTTTAATGTAGAATTGTAATACTTGCCGACTAAAATGTAGGCTATTTGTACTTTTTTGTACACACTATACATACATACATATATATATATATATATATATATATATATATATATGAAAAAACATAGATGTAATATAATAATATAATTTAGTTCTTTAATAATATAATAAAAAAAAATATATAAATATATATATATATATATATATATATATATATATATATATATATATATATATATATATATATATATATATATATATATATATATATATATATATGCATGTATTTATAATATGTATAAATTTTTATAATCAGTGCTTGGAGTGGAAAAATATTTCTTCAAAAAGCGAGATTAATAAAGTACATTTCTTCTTCTTTTCTAGGTGATCATTCTGAAAGTGAAATTCCAAATTTTTGTCCTGTTTTCCTTTTAAAAAAATAAAAAAAGAACAATTTTCCTGAAAATGTCACCAGTTCACCTCGTAATTTGTGTTTACCTTATTCTATCAGGGGCATTAAGGTGAAAGAAAACAGCATTTTATTAGTTATGATGTAAATGACACTGAGCTCACCTTTACAGTGTTCTTCAAATAGCACCTTAAAATCCACCAAGCTTTTCTGCTGGATGTCAGAGTCCATGAAGAGAGACATGATGTCCTGCTTGACCCTCTGATGCTGACAGCAGCAGTGCTGAGCGCCTCTTATAGCAGATCAACTGGAACTCCACACCCATTACCCACAGAGCTCAAGTGTCAGTGTGGATTCTGGTGAATGTGGTTAGTGTAAGAAGATCGATATGTTGCATTCAGTGGCCATCATTTGTGAAATTTCAAACATAAACAATCGACTAATGCTGATTTTTTTAACTACAGTACGGGGCAGCCTAAAAGACTCAAGATGATGTTTGCTGAACCAGATGACAGATTGCATTATAAAATTAAGATTATAAGATTATAAAATCCTAATCATCTAACTTTTAGGAAAATGTTATGTTGTTAAAGTAGGCCAGATTTAATCTGGACTCTTAATAACCTTTAAATCGATTTTGTTATGAGTTATGACCCTAATTCTATCTTTGTTCTAGATGATGATTAGGACAATTGCAACTTCAGCAAATGATGCATTTCATGTATCATGTTAATAGTTCTAGTCTCATATATAGAAGTAATAAAGTAAATCGAACATAACAATAGTTTTTGTGTACAGCATTTGTCATTTGGAAATACATCTCAAATGTGTTTTTTATGCATATCCATCCATCCATCCATTATTAACCACTTCTCTGGGGCTGGGTTGCGTCTCAGTCTCAGCAGGGATGCCCATACTTTCCTCTCCCCAGACACCTCCTCCAGCTCCTCCGGGGGGAGCCCGAGGCGTTCCCAGGCCAGCCAAGAGACATAGTCCATCCAGCGTGTCCTAGGTCTTCCTCGAGGTCTCCTCCCAGTAGGACATGCCCTTACAACCTACCCAGGGAGACATCCGGAACAGATGCCCAAGCCACCTCAGCTGGCTCCGCTCAAGGTGGAGGAGCAGCAGCTCTATTCCGAGCTCCTCCCTGGTGACTGCGCTCCTCACCCTATCTCTAAGGGTGCGCCCAGCCACTCTACGGATGAAACTCATTTCAGCCACTTGTATCCGGGATCTTGTCCTTTCGGTCATGACCCAAAGCTCATGACCATAGGTGAGAGTAGGAACGTAGATTGACCGGTAAATCGAGAGCTTCGTCTTGCGACTCAGCTCCTTCTTCACCACAACGGGCCTATACAGCGACTGCATTACTGCAGAAGCTGAAACAATCCGCCTGTCAGTCTCACGTTCCATCCTTCCCTCACTCGTGAACAAGACCCCAAGATACTTAAACTCCTCCACTTGGGGCAAAGACTCTCCACCGACCTGAAGAGGGCACACAGCCCTTTTCCGGTGGAGAACCATGACCTCGGATTTAGAGGTGCTGATCCTCATCCCACTCGCATCACACTCTGCTGCAAACCGTCCCAGTGCACACTGAAGGTCCAGGTTTGATGAGGCCAACAGGACAACATCGTCTGCAAAAAGCAGAGATGAAATCCTTTGGTCCCCAAACCGGACTCCCTTCGGATCCTGGCTGTGCCTAGAAATTCTGTCCATAAAGATTATGAACAGAACCGGTGATAGAGGGCAGTCCTGCCGGAGTCCAACATGCACCTGGAGCAGGTTTGACTTACTGCCATCAATGCGAACCAATGCTGTGGGCTGTCGGTTATACAGGGACCAGACAGCCCTCAGCAAAGGGCCCCGGACCCCATACTCCCGAAGCATTCCCCACAAGATATCACGAGGGACATGATCGAATGCCTTCTCCAGATCCACAAAACACATGTGGACTGGTTGGGCAAACTCCCATGAACCCTCGAGCACTTGATGGAGAGTGTGGAGCTGGTCCTGTGTTCCACGACCGGGACGAAAACCGCATTGTTCCTCCTGAATCCGCGGTTCGACTATCGGTCTAATCCTCCTCTCCAGTACCCTGGAATAGACTTTCCCCGGGAGGCTGAGGAGTGTGATCCCCCTATAGTTGGAACACACCCTCCGGTCCCCCTTTTTGAAAAGAGGGACCACCGCCCCGGTCTGCCAATCCAGAGGTACTGTCCCTGACTGCCATGTGATGTTGCAGAGATGTGTCAACCATGACAGTCCCTGCACATCCAGAGACTTGAGGTACTCAGGGCGAATCTCATCCACCCCCGGTGCTTTGCCACCAAGCAGTTTGGCAACCACCTCGGTGACTTCAATTTGGGTGAAGAACGAGTCCACCTCTGAGACCTCAGCCTCTGCTCCCTCTACGTAAGACATGGCAGCGGGATTGAGGAGATCCTCGAAGTATTCTTTCCACCATCCGACAATATCCTCAGTCGAGGTCAGCAGCTCTCCGCCTCTACTGTTAACAGTGTTGGCTGTGCACTGCTTTCCTCTCCTGAGGCGCCGAATGGTTTGCCAGAATTTCTTCGATGCTGACCGATAGTCTTCCTCCATGGCCTCTCTGAACTCCTCCCAGACCCAAGTTTTTGCCTCCGCGACTACTCGAGCCGCAGTACCCCTGGCCTGCCTGTACCTGTCAGCTGCCTCCGGAGTCCTACAATTCAACAAGATTTGATAGTACTCCTTCTTGAGCTTGACGGCATCCCTTACTTCCGGTGTCCACCACCGGGTTCGGAGGTTACCGCTGCGACAAGCACCAGAGACCTTTCGACCACAGCTCCGAGCAGCCGCATCGACAATGAAGGTGGAAAACATGGTCCACTCTGACTCAATGTCCCCAGCCTCCTGCGGGATCTGGGAGAAGCTCTCCCGGAGGTGGGAGTTGAAGACCTCAATGACAGTGGGTTCTGCCAGACATTCCCAGCAGACTCTCAAAACACGTTTGGGCCTGCCGAGTCTGTCCGGCCTCCTGCTCTGCCAGCGGATCCAACTCACCACCAGGTGGTGATCGGTGACAGCTCTGCCCCTCTCTTCACCCGAGTGTCCAACACACGCGGTCGGAGGTCTGATGATACGACAACAAAGTCAATCATCGACCTCCGGCCGAGGGTGTCCTGGTGCCATGTGCAGTTATGGACATCCCTGTGGTTGAACAAGGTGTGACTAGCACAGAAGTCCAATAACAGAACACCACTCATGTTCAGATCGGGGAGGCCGTTCATCCCAATCACTCCTTTCCAGGTCTCACTGTCATTGCCCACGTGAGTCCCCAAGGAGAACAATTGAGTCCCCAGTCGGACCGATATTCAGTACTCCTCCCAGGGACTCCAAGAAGGCCTGGTATTCCGCACTGCCATTTAGCCCATAGGCCGAAACGACAGTGAGACACCTGTCCCCAACCCGAAGGCGCAGACCCTCTTGTTCACCGGGGTGAACTCCAAAATATAATGGCTGAGCTGTGGGGCCACAAGCAAGCCCACACCAGCCTGCCGCCTCTCACCTTGGACAACACCAGAAAAGTGGAGAGTCCAGCCCCTCTCAAGGGTTTGAGTTCCAGAGCCCAAGCTGTGGGTGGAGGTGAGCCCGACTATATCTAGTCGGTACCTCTCAACCCCCCTCACAAGCTTTGAATCCTTTGTCTGGGGATTGGGCCATCGAGCCCCATGCTGACAACTGCAACCCAATCCACACTGCACCCATCCCCTACAGTTTCCTCAGCGGGTGGTGAGTCCACCGGAGGTTGGGCCTACGTTGTCCTTTTGGGCTGAGCCAAGCCGGGCCCCGTGGGCAGAGGCCCGGCCACCAGGCGCTCGCATATGAGCCCCAATCCCGGGCCTGGCTCCAGAGTGGGGCCCCGGTTGCACCATACTGAGCGACACCATGGTCCTTGATTTTTCTTTTATCATTGGGGTTTTTATACTGCTCTTCGTCTTTTTTAAGCATAAAAAAAATGAAAAGAGAAGACTAATATAATTCTAATTCTTCTTCTTCTTCATTAAAGATCCTTTCCCTGAGGTCCATATCAGTCCCCTGTTTGGTGAGCTGGAGGGTCCTCTCCTCGGAGATGAACGAGAAATCAGCCTGCACTCAGCCAACAAAAAAATACTGTACAAATACTGTGTAAAAGTAATCAACAAGAAAGGCCTGTGTGACAGAGTGCCCACTGCCTGGGCCAACAGGATGACGGGAAATGGACCTGACCCACAGTGGAGACTTCTATACAAACCTCCCCTCAAGAAAAAAACAACTGACCTCCAGTGGAGAATTTTACACGGTGCCATCGGTTCCAATGCTTTTACCTCTGTTTTTAACTCTGCTGTGTCAAGTCAGTGTCCCTTCTGTCCCCTTCATGAGACAGTCTTTCATGCTTTTAGTGAGTGCAACAGACTTGCAGTGCTCTTCATTCTTTTAACGAATGTTTTTAATCTGTTCAGTGAAAATTTTAATATCAGGAAATTTATTTATGGTGCTGGGTACAACAAATTGAATTACAGAAAGTGGCAGCTTTTAAATTTTATTTCTGGGGAGGCAAAATTCGCAATTTACGTGACCAGAAAGAGAAGAATTGAAAACAATACTGTTCAAGAAGCAGCTACTGTTTTTTTGCTGTAACATCAGATGTCGCTTAAAACTAGAATTTGGTTTTCATAAAATGACAAAAGACCTAAATAACTTTAGGAACATCTGGTGTAACAAAAATGTCCTATGCACTTTAGTTGATGATCAACCCACTTTTGCAAATTCATTGTCTCTAAGTTTTAACCCTACCACTGACACAAGCTTGGCTTGTGTTACAATCTGCTTGAGGTGTCTGTCTGTTATGTTTTTGTCTTTTTTCTTGCTGCTGTCATGTATCTATGAGAATGGTCTTGACCACTTCTTTATAAAAAGTGCATTGAGATAATGTTTCTTGGGACTCTGGCACATCACAGTGTATAAATATAACTGAATTAATTCATCTAAAGTTCAACTTGACATCATATTTAGTCTTTCCTTTTCCCTTCTTTTAACATCCTCTGAGTTCGTTTCATCTTTAATTTTTGTTGTAAGGCAGAGAAGTATGTCATTCAAGTGCAGTGAGAAACATATGTTCACATTTAAGTGTCACACAATAACATTTATTGATTTGGTCTCCCATTATCTCTTTAATGACTAACACAATACCACAGCACATGTGAATGTAAATTTCAGACAGCAATTGAAAAGCACATCCTGTAATATTTCATTAATACTCTACGACACAGTGCACTACTTTAACACTACCGCTTATTCACATGAGTGAACTTTTCTCTATACTGGTGCAATAACAAAGATTAATATGGACATTCATTTTCAATTGGGTGCAATAATAATCAAGATTTATTACAGGTTCACACAATCTCAAAAATAACCACACACAGACCACAAACACAAAAGAGTTACTGTTAACAAACCAAGCCTGACTTTTGTAAAACTGACTTTTGTGTAAATTCATCTTCTTTATTGTAGAACACACTCACACACTACTTCCACGACTGCTCCCTCTATGTTTAACAGTGAGCGTTTCTCCTGTATTTCCACTAATCCACCTCCAGGGAGCAGTGCAGGCCTCTCAAAGTGCTCGATGCAAAGCGTTGGCTGTAGTTGGTCTCAGTTACAGAGGTGGAGGAAAACTGAGATAATTTACAGACTGTAGATCCTGAGCGTTCAGTCACTCAAACTTGCGCAGATGGTTGTAGAGGGATTGGACATAAGTGAAGACACACATGGGGTCTGGTTTACGGCCCATCATCATCATGTCCTCCACCTCGATCAGTCGGTCGCAGCCTGCCTTCTCTCTGGAGACAGTAACATAAATCAGAGGGAAGGCTTCAAGTTGGAAGAACAAAAAAGCAGATTGTGACCTTTGAAAAGTCAGAAATTAATAGAGCCTATTTTGTACATACATAGAAATATATTAAATCCACGACACTTCACCAAAAAATGAAAAATGGGGCATTTTTACATCTTAGAATATAAAAAGTGAAATCAATTGCCTCCATCTAACCCTGTCTTCTGCGTCCTCTTCTCTCACACCAACTACCTTCATGTCCTCTTTCACTACATCCATAAACCTCCTCTTCGGTCTTCCTCTAGGCCTCCTGCCTGGCAGTTCAAAGCTCAGCATCCTTCTACCAATATATTCACTATTCATGATAGAACAACTTGAACCCTGCTCCTAAACTTCTAGCCTTGGTACCTTTCCACCTGGTCTGCTGTACACACAGTATGTCTACCTTCCTCCTCTGCATCATGTCAACCAACTCTCTACCTTTTCCTGTCATAGTTCCAACATTCAACATCCCTACTCTCAGTCCTATATTCTTGGCGTTCCTCTTCTCTCTCTTCCTACAAACACACTTTCCTCTTCTCCTTTATCGACCAACGGTTTGTAATTATCTGAACAAATTATTTTCTGCTGATGCATCTTGCCAACTGTTTCCGTTGTATGTGATATTAGAAAGAAACACAACTGACTTTTTCAAGAAAGGGCTAATCTGTTCCTGTACATCTGAATTTTTCACGTCACAACATGTTTTGGAGTTGAAGAAAAACACAATAATTCATATTCATTTACTATAAGTCTTGGTCTGTGATCTCTTTAAGAGCTAAATCTAAAGCTGCGGCTGTATGTGAAGGATTGATTCTGTGACCAAGTGAATATTGTTTTTTATCAAATCAGCTTAATGCTGCAGCAGCATCAGTCAAAGGAATAATTCATTCTTAAATGCGGAGATGTCTTTAAACCATGTTTTACAGTAGGTCTCCTGTCTGCTGCAGGCCTGTGTATTGTCTATTTATCAGTGTAAAAAAATGTGCATTTTAATGTTTCAAATATAAAATAAGTTTGTGGAAAGCTATAAAACAAAACAAGGACAAAACAACACATTTTCCAACAAGGAAAATACATAAGACACATTCATCCACAATAAGGTAAACTAATATTCTGATATATTTAATGCTCAGGCACTCTTTAAGGCCAGTTCAGCAAAATTTAAAATTTGAACTGACTCTCTTCTATCCTGTTGTTTAATGAGACTAATGAGCTGAGCTGCATTGCAACTTTAAAAGAATATCTCACGGCATATTTCAACATATTTTGGAAAGTAAGAATATTTGCTTTCTAAGTTTCACAAAAGATGATTTCTACCTTTATTGTACCTTATGTATCTCTAATGTCTAACTGACCTGGAAAATAGAGATGGATTGCTTAATTGTTAATATTTAACCCATGAATAAATGTTCAGACATCATCTCCTGAACCAAATGCATTTGGAAAGTTGTTAAAAATGTCTAATGTATTTTTACATTTCTGGAGATTCAGAGCAAAGCAGCTCTGCAGCATCAAACCAACTTCAACAAACGTAAAAACCCCACAGATAGGTTTCCGATCCCTTTCCAATTCTGAAAGCGATAGGAAAACTTAAATTCATTTGAAGATATTTTTTGTACTCTCTTTTGAGCTTAGAGTCAACATGCACCGTCTTCAACTCCATCATATTCACCCAACAGCCTTCTCTCATATATTAATATACTGATAATACTCACTCTGCAGTCCCAAAGGCCAGCTCAAAGTTTTGCTTGTGGTTGGTGGGTGACAGACAGTTGTAGTCAAACTCAGTGGGGAAGAAGGAGTGCACTAGAGCACAGAACGCCATCCCATCACTCCAACTGGAGGAGAAGTTCTGGATGTCAATGTTCTACAAAAACGCAGAGATAAGACAGATGTTTGTGCCTGCAGAATTTTTTATTATTGTTGCCATTATTGTTTGAGGAAGGTTGTAAAATTCACATGGTAGAGAATTGTGCCAACAACATTCTGGAGCATAGAACATGTATTATTTCAGCATTTTATCCCCATCCTCATCATTTGTATAGCAATGTAGACTTTAAAGAAAGCTAAGGCCAATCTCTAGACTCAAACCAGCATTAATCTTGCATTAATCACAGAGCAGTTAGTTAGAAGTAAAGACAGACAAAACAACACAAAATGACGTAAATGTGGACACAACATTGTAGAACCCTTCATAAATCCATTGGCAGTGTGTTTGGCGTGATCCTATTTAATATTATTTATATTTCAAATATATTTTCTATTACAGGGTTCTCTTATTTAAGTCCTCTTATTTTAATAGTGTACTGAATCTTCTATTAGGGCTCTTAAAGTTTATATCTACTCTCTCTTTTAGCTTAAAGGACTCAGCTAGTCATCACAGATACTGCCGAAATACACCATCATTACCACTTTATGTACACAATCTGACTGGTATCTAATCATCAGCTGAAGACAATGCCAGATCATCAAGTTAAGTTCAATTTATAAAACTAAATAAATAGAATAATAGTAATAATTTCTTTTGTTAAATCCTTTCTGAGTTCCACAATATTTTCTGCAGGTTGAAAACAGTATCTACTCCTTCAACCTTGTATGAATCAAACTGAGCGCCCTTTTCCAAATTCTTCAGTCACCAATTCTTCCTTTCCAGGATTTACCAAAAACTCTACAGGCAAAACAGAAAGCAGCATTTTCTCTAGGTGATAATCTAGTCATCTCTGGAACCACTTCTGTTGGAAGGGTTTTTGTTGTGAACAAAACTAATCTTGTGAATTCTGAGAAGCTTTAATTGTTTAGTATTTTTTTCTTTGTTTACTAAGTCAGAATAAATATCTTCAGATCCTGCAGCTCTGGCTTGGTGGCCTCTGTTTCTTCTTCATCTGCCTCTATCTTCACTGGTCTGCTCTGTAATATCCCACAGATTTTTCTATCTCTCTTTTTAAAGTAATACAGGACATGAATAATATACTTACATGAATCTTGATTTTGAAACTTTATATTCAGTGTCAGGGGCTACAGCTAATGTGATCAGGGAGACAGGTAGGAGAGTACTTGGTGTGACATCTGGAAGGAAAGTAATAAGGAGACTTGGTGGTGGAATGAGGAGGTACAGGAGTGTATACAAAGAAAGAGGTTAGCTAAGAAGAAGTGGGACACTGAGAGGACTGAGGAGAGTAGACAGGAGTACAGGGAGATGCAGCGTAAGGTGAAGGTAGAAGTAGCAAAGGCCAAACAAGGGGCTTATGATGACTTGTATGCTAGCTTGGCATTAAGGAGGGGGAGACTGATCCATTCAGGTTGGCAGGACAGAGAGACAGAGATGGGAAGGACATGCAGCAGGTTAGGGTGATTAAGGATAGGGATGGAAGTCTATTGACAGGTGTCAGTAGTGTGATGGGAAGATGGAAAGAGTACTTTGAAGAGTTGATGAACGAGGAAAATGAGAGAGAATTAAGACTAGAAGGGTAGCTGTTGTGGACAAATAAGTAGCTAAGATTAGTCAGGATGAAGTGAGGAGGGTATTAAAGAGGATGAAGAGTGGAAAGGCACTCGGTCCTGATTATATCCCCGTGGAGGTATGGAAGTGCCTAGGAGAGGTCGCAGTAAAGTTGTTCAACAGGATCTTAGATAGTGAGAAGATGCCTGAGGAATGGAGGAGAAGTGTGCTGGTTGTGGCAACTACAGAGGAATAAAGCTGATGAGCCATACGATGAAGTTATGGGGAAAAGTAGTTGAAGCTAGACTAAGGGCAGAAGTGAGGATTTTCTTGCCAAAAAAGAGTACTACAGATGCAGTATTTTTCTTTGAGGATGTTCATAGAGAAGTACAGAGAAGGCCAAACTGAGCTGCATTGTATTTTTGTAGATCTGGAGAAAGCTTATGACAGGGTACCCAGAGAGGAAATGTAGTATTGTATGAGGAAGTCTGGAGTGGTAGAGAAGTATGATAGAGTGGTGCAGGACATGTATGAGGACTGTAAGACATTGGTGAGGTGTGCTGTGTGACAGAGGAGTTCAAGGTGGAGGTGGAACTGCATCAGGGATCAGCTCTGAGCCCCTTCTTGTTCGCTATGGTGATGGACAGGCTGACAGAAGAGGTCAGACAGGAATCTCTGTGGACTATAATGTTTGCAGATGACATTGTGATCTGTAGTGAGAACAGGGAATAGGTGGAGGAGAAGCTAGAGAGGTGGAGGTTTGTCCTGGAAAGGAGAGGAATGAAGGTTAGCCTACAGTATGACAGAGTACATGTGTGTGAATGTGAGAGACCCAAGTGTAAGAGTGAGGTTACAGGAAGAAGAGATCAAAAAGGTGGAGAATTTTAAGTACTCATGATGAATAGTCCTGAGCAATGGAGAGTGTGGAAAAGAGGTGAAGAAGGGTGTACAGGCAGGATGGAACGGGTGGAGAAAAGTGTCAGGTGTGATGTGTGATAGAAGAGTTTCAGCTAAAATGAAAGGAAAGGTGTACAAAACTGTGGTGAGACCAGCGATGTTGTTTGGTCTAGAGACAGTGTCACTGAGGAAAAGACAGGAGACAGAGCTGGAGGTAGCCGAAATGAAGATGCTGAGGTTCTCTTTGGGGGTGACTAGGATGGATAGGATGAGGAGTGAGTACATCAGAGGGACAGCACATGTTAGATGTGCTGTCCCTCTCACTCAGAGATGCTAGAGTGAGATGGTTTGGAGGAGAAATAGTGAATATATTGGTAGAAGGATGCTGAGTTTTGAACCGCCAGGCAGGAGGCCTTGAGGAAGACCAAAGAGGAGGTTTATGGATGTAGTGAAGGAGGACATGAAGGTAACTGGTCTGAAAGGAGAGGATGCAGAAGACAGGGTTAGATGGAGGCAACTGATTTGCTGTGGCAACCCCTACAGGGAAAAGCCGAAAGGAGAAGAAGAAGATACTCAGTGTCAGGGGCTCCTACATACGCATGAACATTGGCTTTGATTAAAAAAACACACCAGGAATCTCAGTCATCGTGGCTACATTACTAATAAAACTACACTGTTCCAGCAACACAAACCTATGCACAAGCCACACTTTATACAGAAAGATAATGTCACTAAAATGACTCTTTTAACTTGACCATTATCAGTGCCATGTGTCTTGGTGTTCTTAACGAACAACTGTCACCAATCACAGTGGCTGCTTCCTTACCAGATGAGATGTTTAACTCGTGTCCACAAACACAAGCCTTTCTTTCAGATTTTTACCGGCTGATGGAGGTGAGTTAGTTATTTTCTGTCAGGATGGAACTGGGTTTTTTTAACGCATCCAATATATATTTGATCATATCTCTGGTTTTCGTTGGAGTAGAAACATAATATTGCTGTCATTGGAAAGGTAAACTCTTTTGTTTGATGGGGCTAATATCTATTTTTGTGGGCAAATGCTCCCCCAATGAGTGTCTAAATCTACCCATGGATGCAATAAAATTTGAAAGACTGAATTAGCTAAAAGATGGCTTGTAAAAGTGACAGGCAGCTTGTTTTAACTTCATAAAGACAACTCCCTATTTACTGTCTAGCCCATAATTATGATGGCTGAAACAGACTTCTTTCCCACCATCTTCTGTTCTCCCATTCTGGTTTGTTACACTGTCTTAAAAATCATGTCACTTTAAGACGGTCCTTTATTAGTTTGGAGTTAGCTTAAATGAAATGTCATCACATCTCTCCCACCTGTGTGTGTGTGTGTGTGTGTGTGTGTGTGTGTGTGTGTGTGTGTGTGTGTGTGTGTGTGTGCGTGTGTGTGTGTGTATTCTCTTTTAATAAAAATCTTGGTGTTGCTGACTCCTCTGTAACCAAAGCCACATGAAAATTCTGCCACAGCTGCTGTGAGGAAAAGGAAACCCGAGTGCAGTGATATGTCTGTGCTGTTAACCATGAGTCCAACAGCCATAACATTGTACCTTGGATGCTCCAAATACTAATCCCTTCAAACAAAGACATACCAAATAAAATGCATTGATTCACATGGACATTCAATAATCAATTTGTTAACGCGATGCCGTGTGATAACTGGTTAAAAGCTGCACTCAAAACCCACCTTGTATTTTTAATAATATTTCATTAATTGTCAATTCTAGAGATAAAAAAGTCTTTCTCAAAAATTTTTTATTTTTCCTGATTGACATTTCTCTTTGTCGGATGATTTAACGATTTTATGTTGTTAGTCATGTGTCTGGGTACTGATCTCCTATTGACATTAACACTGCTAAACATTTTGGATCTTTCTGAATGTTGTTCAAACCTGCTCTAACTCTAGAGTACTTACATTATTTCAGCAAATTCGATTTTTTCAAGAGTTGCACTATGCAATGAACTGATACCATTTAATGTAACTTAGCATACAGACTAAAAGAGATGGCAACAGTAAGCATTGATTCCAAAGTGAATACCACCATTACTAAAGCTCACTAATTTGTAATTAATTTTTTGTGTTCTCCAATATTTGTGATCAGGCAACATCACAATTAAGTTCTTAGTTAATTAGCAGATTTTCGTGTTTTTGTTTGTGCACGGACTGAACACATATACAATGTGATTTATAGAGGTACAGAGGTGCCCATGAGCATATGGGTAAGGTTATTTGGTTCAGTCCATGTCGATTCTTAGCATCACATTAAATCTGTCCAGGCTATAAAAGACACCGTAATTCTCCACTTGAAAGACATTTATTTATATACTTCCATATTTGATGTAACATAAAGGCATCTGAGAAGGGGATGTATTTTTTAACAGAAGCTTATAGTTTGAAACAATATAGTTTGACCAAATGTCCAACAGTTTGCTAACTCGGACTGTAACTGTACATGCTTAATATTTTTGGCGACCAACCATGATTGAAAGGATAACTTTGACAGACTGGAATTGTTGAAGACATCTGAGAAACGCAAGTCTTCATAAGCAACCAGTAGGATCCTGAAGAAAGAAACATCAGTTGGAGCAGCAGCACTCTGTGTGTTTGTACGTTTATTTACCTGGTAGCCTATAGTCTTGGAGCGACACCACTCAAGAAGGGTCTGCTTAATGCTGCTGGCACTGGACACTCCGAAACTCTGAGACCGCTTCAGTGTGGGTTTATTGTCCACTGGTCTGGGGCGACTGTACAGAAGTAGAAATGGTTCATGGATTTGAGAGAGCGTGCAACCACTAGATTATCTACCGTACTAAATATCTTCTTCTTGTCCTTTCGGCTTTACCCTGCAGGGGTCGCCGCAGCGAATCAATTGCCTCCATCTAACCCTGTCCTTTGCATCCTCTTCTCTCACACCAACTACCTTCATGTCCTCTTTCACTACATCCATAAACCTCCTCTTTGGTCTTCCTCCAGGCCTCCTGCCTGGCAGTTCAAAACTCAGCATCCTTCTACCAATATATTCACTATCTCTCCTCTGGACATGTCCAAACCATCTCAGTCTGGCCTCTCTGACTTTATCTCCAAAACCTCTAACATGTGCTGTCCTTCTGATGTACTCATTCCTGATCCTATCCTTCCTGGTCACTCCCAGAGAGAACCTCAGCATCTTCATCTCTGCTACCTCCAGCTCTGCCTCCTGTCTTTTCCTCAGTGACACTGTCTCTAGACCGAACAACATCGCTGGTCTCACCACAGTTTTGTACACCTTTCCTTTCATTTTAGCTGAAACACATCACACCTGACACTTTTCTCCACCCGTTCCATCCTGCCTGGACACGCTTCTTCACCTCTTTTCCCCACTCTCCATTGCTCTGGACTGTTGACCCCAAGTACTTCAAATCCTCCACCTTCTTGATCTCTTCTCCCTGTAACCTCACTCTTCCACTTTGGTCCCTCTCATTCACACAAATGTACTCTGTCTTACTGCGGCTAACCTTCATCCCTCTCCTTTCCAGGACAAACCTCCACCTCTCTAGCTTCTCCTCCACCTCTTCCCTACTCTCACTGCAGATCACAATGTCATCTGCAAACATCATAGTCCATGGAGATTCCTGTCTAACCTCGTCTGTCAGCCTGTCCATCACCATAGCGAACAAGAAGGGGCTCAGAGCTGATCCCTGATGCAGTCCCACCTCCACCTTGAACTCCTCTGTCACACCTACAGCACACCTCACCACTGTCTTACAGTCCTCATACATGTCCTGCACCGCTCTAACATACTTCTCTGACACTCCAGACTTCCTCATACAATACCACAGTTCCTCTCTGGGCACCCTGTCATAAGCTTTCTCCAGATCTACAAAAACACAATGCTGGCCTTCTGGCCTTCTCTGTACTTCTCTATGAACATCCTCAAAGCAAATACTGCATCTGTAGTACTCTTTTTTGGCATGAAACCATACTGCTGCTCACAAATGCTCACTTCTGCCCTTAGTCTAGCTTCCACTACTCTTTCCCATAACTTCATTGTATGACTCATCAGCTTTATTCCTCTGTAGTTGCCACAACTCTGCACATTTCCCTTGTTCTTAAAAATGGGCACCAGCACACTTCTCCTCCACTCCTCAGGCATCTTCTCACTATCTAAGATCCTGTTGAACAACCCAGTCAGAAACTCTACTGCCACCTCTCCTAGACACTTCCAAACCTCTACAGGTATATCATCAGGACCGACTGCCTTTCCACTCTTCATCCTCTTCAGTGCTCTCCTCACTTCATCCTGGCTAATCTTTGCTACAGCCTGGTCCACAACAGTCACCTCTTCTAGTCTTTGTTCTCTTTCATTTTCCACGTTCAACAACTCTTCAAAGTACTCTTTCCATCTTCCCATCACACTGCTGGCACCTGTCAATAGACTTCCATCTCTATCCTTAATCACCCTAACCTGCTGCACATCCTTCCCATCTCTATCTCTCTGTCTTGCCAGCCTGTATAGATCAGTCTCTCCCTCCTTACTGTCCAACCGAGCATACAAGTCATCATAAGCTTCTTGTTTGGCCTTTGCTACCTCTACCTTCACCTTACGCTGCATCTCCCTGTACTCCTGTCTACTCTCCTCAGTCCTCTCAGTGTCCCACTTCTTCTTAGCTAACCTCTTTCTTTGTATACACTCCTGTACCTCCTCATTCCACCACCAAGTCTCCTTATCTACTTTCCTTCCAGATGACACACCAAATACTCTCCTACCTGTCTCCCTGATCACATTAGCTGTAGTTGTCCAGTCATCTGGAAGCACCTCCTGACCACCCAGATCATGTCTTAACTCCCTCCTAAAAGTCATGAAACACTCTTCCTTTTTTAGCTTCCACCGTTTCGTCCTCTGCTCTGCCTTTGTCCTCTTCTTTGGGGTGGCAGTGGCTCAGTGGTAGAGTGCGCGGTAGAGCGGGTCATCCAATGTTTCAAAGATCGGCGGTTCGATTCCCGCTCCCGGGACAGTGGGAGGTGTCAACTCACCTCCGGAGCACTGCCGAGTGCTCCGGAGTTGCTCATTTGGGGCGCACCAATAAAGGAGCTGCCCACCACACAGGCCCCCTGTGTGTGTTTTTGTGTTTTCAGGGCCTGTACAAACATATATATGCATGATTTGATTTGATCTAACTAGAGTGTGCTACTAATTTCCCTGTGGGGATTATAATCAGTATTTATAAAAAAAATTCATCTTCCTCACCACCAGAATCATCCTACACTCCACACTCCAATGCTATGCTGTTTGGCTACACTCTCGCCTACCACTACTTTGCAGTCACTGATCTCCTTCAGATTGCATTGTCAACACAAGATGTAGTCTACCTGTGTGCTCCTACCTCCAGTTTTATAGGTCACCCTATGTTCCTTCCTCTTCTGGAAGAAAGTATTTACTATAGGCATGCAAAGTCAAATTGCAGCTACATTATCTACCTTACTAAATACAGTATACTCCTATTATTTTTCTTATTTTCTTATTTCGTCTTTTCTCATTGACTATTGCTGGTGTAATTGTGAAATTTCCCCACTGTGGGACTACTAAAGAATTATCTCATCTCATCTCATCTCATCTCATTTTATCTCATCTTAAATACTTAATAAAGCATCCCATTGCAATTACCTGTTGCTGGCATCAGAGTCCACTCTTTCAAAGATAGAGCGACGAGCTTGAGCGCCAATATTACGTGGCAAAGTCTGTGACCTCACCAGCTCTCTTCTCCTTTCTCCGACCTGCCCAAAGAATCTGTCACTGCTCACATCGTTGTCTCTATGTGGCAAGATCATAGGAGAATGAGGTTATGCACAATTTTTTAATTTACACCAAAGGATGGCACCTTTTACTCACCTGTCATGGCACAGTACGCCTGAGTAGGTCACAGACTTAGCAGGGGCTGAATTAGCTTTCTCTAAAAATGAAAAAAGTCAAGTCACTGTAAATTATGTCCATATTGTCTAAAACTGGACAGCATATGTGTTTTGGAAAGCATGACTCACCTTGAAGGCGTGGAGATCCGAGAGCTTTAACTGGTGTACTGGCCCGTGTAGAAGATACTAACATAGGTAAAGAATGAGGAAATGGTAAGTTATTTGGAAGAAGCACAGGAGAACATTATTGATCATTTAATTTGAACATTTTCACATCATGAAAAACCACTCAAATTAATCCATACAATGGTCATGTTGGTATGAAATGAGTCACAGGAGAAATGGAGACTATATGCAATGTTATTAAGTATAAATTGAGACCATAACCCACCTGATGGCGTTAGAGGATCTGCTATTGGTTGGATCTGCTTGATGATGGAAGATGATTGACTGGAGTGTGATGCTTCAGAGACTGGAGACGAACAAGAACCAACAGGGCTGCTGGGAGAGTCAAGGCTCTTAATTTCTGCCATTTTGGTTGTAGCAGTAATGGGGAGGTGTGCCATCCGCACGGCGACAGGGGCTGTGTGTTCATGTGGGAATTCACCGGGTGGACAGATCTTTCCATGTATAAATGCTGAATGTTCTGGTTGGATGGTAAGATTTAAAACAATCAATGTTTAAATTCTTCAACATAATAGAATTCTGCTACTCAATATTTGATCTTATGAATAAATCACACTATCATGTATAATGTAAAAAAGGTTACTCTTGGTAACATATCATCAGCTGTCCTCTTTTTGGAATATGTTTCGTCTTTTTTAGTTCCTTGGTTTTATTCTCTGGCTAACAAAAACAGCTGTATTCAGTTTAGGGAAGCTCTGATAACCTGCTATCTGTACACTCCCTGCTCAGCAAACGGCCCTCAGTAAGTTATTATCTCGCTGGCAAACATAGCAGAACATTAAGAGTTTAAGAGTTTGGTATTTCCCTCAAGCCAAAAATGAGCTAAAAGGACAGCTAACTTTTAACTTACATCATCAGGCGACCGTAAACACAATTCACAGGTCAATTAGGATCTTGCTCATTATCTTTAATGTCCTTTCGTGATAAAATGTAAGTATTGTATAAATAAGTTTGTTCCAGTACCCAGAAATATGAAGAATTTGATTACATTTTATTACAGTTTAGCTCTTAAGATATTATTTTGGACACTGTCATTGCTGGGTAGATAGTCAAATTCAAAACATACTCTTTCTCCTATAATGCAATGCATAGCATTTTTTAACAGGCCTTTCCGCCTTAAATTTCCAAATTTTCAACATATTCACTCCATTATTATTGAAATACAGTATTTTCTTATCATTTTATTTTGCAAAGCTCCCCCAGAGAAAGAGCCACATTATATGGATGTATAAGCTGTCCATGACTAATCAGCTGATCTCCATGTACGAAATCAGAGGAGTTCCCTTTGACATCTGGTCTTCCAGGACTGCTGTGACTGCAAACATCCTTGATTGCGTTACAGTTATGATAAAGTTACCTGTAGTAGCAGTGTGTCCATTCTGCAGGCCTGCATATGTTGGAACATGGTCCACTTCAATCGGCTCCTCCCTCTCGATGCTCTGAAACAGAGTTGCAGGGTTCACTAAAGCAACCCAGAATGGCCACAGCTCACAAAACCCTCAGCTGATGACCAGCTCTGGGGTGGATTTCAGATTTCAGAGTGAAATCTGAAATCAAGTGAAATCTTTATATTTCAATCCTGCAATTGATTGCAACCTGATTGCCAACCATATGTTTTAGTGCCATAATTCTACTTGTTGACTTTGTGAGTTTGTGTGAGTTCTATTTGGAGTCATTCATGAACTACGTAATTTGTTGTGTTTGGATTTTACACATGTCATGTTCCTCCAGTTGAAAAAAAGAAATCCAGATGTTTGTAGCTTGTTGAGTAATTGTTGGACCATTCTGCACTTCCCGTTTTGGATCATTCACTAAAATGTGTGTGGGGGGGGTTTGACTCAACTTCAGTCAAAGCAAAACAAATTGGCAAGGCGTGACACTTCTTGAAAATAGGCAAGTTCAGAGTCAACTGCTACAAGCATGAGAGATGGGTAGGTCTGTTTTGTGTGACTGCTCCCTGGCTTCCCCCACCCCCCAACCCTTTCTGAGATATGGCTTGGGAAGTCTTTGTTTTAAATCAGGCACAACTGTCACTGACTCACTCAGCTGCCAAAGATCTCTCCACTGATCTGGCAGCCTGACAGTCCTAACAATTGAGATGAAGTTTTAATGCCAAACATCATCAGTATCCCAAGTTAAAGTTTAAATGTGACTGTGTCAGTTTCCTGGCTCTGCAATCTGCAGCGGCGTTTCTTCTTCTCTCATGGAAACAACATTGCTGACCTAAGCAGATAGTTATATCTTAAACACTTAAATGCATGGTGTTGTTTAACCTGATAGGTTTGGATTCAAGCTGTCGCTTTCCATGTGGCCTCATCACACACACATATGCGCCTTGGTTTGCTAATCAGTTAGTCAGCCTTTTTGATACACAGTAAAACAGATGACTATATTTTTTTTCACTAAGATCAAACAAGCTTCAGAGAAATATACAGTATGTATACTGTATTTATATACTATATATATGTATATATACACACACACACACAGACATATACTGTATATGTATATATATATATATACATATACATATACATGTACATATATAATATGACTGCAAGACCCGATAATAGCTAAAAAAAAGTGTTTTGTAAAGCTGAAAATAGGAGGTTCTGATGTTAGTACGGATGTTGCAAGTTACAACCACAATATTTTTTTTATCTCCATCACAGAAGATGTAAGATTTTTGTAGTCCTCACTCACTTTATAATTTTCAAGGGCTCTGCTTTCATTAAAGCAGTGCCTCTCAGAGATTGAAAATCTTGGTTTAGGCACTCCCTCCAAACTGTCACGTTTCCCCACAATTTACATTCCTATTTATATGGGACACCTGTATTTGGATTCTTTCAAATGAAAACATTCACACAGAACTTGGATAGGTCCATATGGTTTTTTTTGTTGGAAAGCAGCTGTTCTGCTGGGTGGATACTTCCCAATATATATACATATGATTAATCATATATATACAGTATGATTACTCCCATCCTCAATTCTTCTCTTAAATGTTTCATGAGAAAATCAGTAATCTTTTGATGTAAAGAGTTGCCCTTAGGGTTCTTGTAATTACTAAAGAAAGTGAAAAGATTGTGGATTTACCGTTTTATCTAGATGCACTGAAATATTGTGGACTCTTCACAGCTAAATGTCCAACCGTCCCACCAAGTTTCATGAAAATCCATCGAGATGTTTTTGTGTTTTCTGCTCACAGACAGAAAAACTGAAGTTATCACTTTACCATGTCTGGGGAGGGAAAAACATTGTTTTTGGTTGGAGGCGCAAAGCTTAACATACAAAACCAAAACCATCTCCATGAGCAAAAAGAAAAGGGTCCCTCGAGGCCTTATAAACTCATCACTGTATATCCTCTGATCCCCTGACACGCTTAGAAAGAACAATATGCTGTTCTCTCTGTACTCTCTTAAGGACATGGCTGGGAATGTGTTAATGTATGTGTTTTTGGCTGAGCTCACCATATAGGAATGCAAGAGTGTTTATTAATACAAGGCAAGAAGAGAAGGAAAGTGTGTGTGTGTGTGTGTGTGTGTGTGTGTGTGTGTGTGTGTGTGTGTGTGTGTGTGTGTGTGTGTGTGTGTGTGTTTGTGTGTGTGTAGGTGTGTGTGTGTGTGTATGTGTGTGTGTGTGTGTGTGTGTGTGTGAGTTTGGGGGGGTACCTGGGAAAGTTAAGTATGAAAAGGCAGGAAAAGTAGATGGGAGCAGTCTTATCTTGTGAGGGGAGATGAGGTGGTGCGCTGGGGCTGAGGGAGAGAGGTACAAACAGCTGGTGATCCAGAAAGTGGAGTGGGACAAACTGCATGCTTTGGGGAGGGGAGTTTTCCCAGCTTAAGCTCTCACATCATCAGACGTCCACATTGGGTCAGAGGGGGAAACATGATAGCAAAGCTGCTGAGGCTTCTGGTATCTTGAGATCTTTATTTACTGGCAAAACACACCACTGCTGATACTTAACATGGCACAGCACTGACGCATGCACAAACACTAGAGCCACATCAGTTCTCACACAAGTATCAAGTGATGTCTGATGGACTTAAGCTGCACTTGATGAGCTTATTTGATGCTATGAGGATTGTCCAACATCAAAACTGAGATTTCAACTGGGCAATTTTCAGTTATTCAATGTGATGGTGAACTTGTATGGAAAAAACTACCTTCTGGTCTTGATCAAAGTTCAAATATTAAACTTCTTAATCTGTGCTTATTATTCTAACTACTTTCTCCCTGCTGTTTGTTTTAAAAGTCTGATTGCGATACAATTTCATCACAGGGAAGCATGGAGAAAGAAAAACTATAGACAGGTACAAGTGATAGATACTCTCCTGTCTGTCATTATTACGTTATTTGCTGTCAGGTGCAATATTAATAAAATCTACTACAGAACAAACATTTAGACACAGCGGGTGTGGACGTACAGTATCCGTCTGCACCAGCCGTAAACCTGTGCAATGCACCACCTGTTCCATTGGATCAATTTGGATCAACTTTTTGGGAAGACCTAAGAGTCCTTAAGACTGCTGTCGACCCCATAATATTTTCTTCATAAGAAATTATAAAGGTAAAAAATATTCCTTATGTTCATGGAAATAATTTTCATGTTTGTCAAACAGTCAAATTTTTTGAGAGAATACAGTATTACAATTTACTTTAAGTATCTAAAGTAATGAGAGCATTTTAAATAACAAAAACATTTATAATATTAACCAGGGTAACATTCTTGGATTTATCTAACTCCATATTTAGCATGCTAGCACTTTGGCTCTAAAAATATCACTATTGATTACGGTCCGAACAGTGACGTGTGATGAGGTTCATGGCTGGTGAGGCACTGACATCATAATTAAAGCGGTCCTGAAACCAAGTGGTTTCAGGATCGCTTGACTGATGAAAGACGTTACACACATGCAGTTGTTGACAAAAAAACACTGTACATTGTATACGTTAGCTAAATTATGAGAATTTAGTTCATAGAGCAAACGTGTTTAAACATTTTAATAGTGGTACACAGAAAGACAGCATTACGGGGTCACTATGGCATGCCAGCACAGCTAGTCTAGCCATTGCACAATCCATGATGAGGCTCGGCTGGCTGGTGCCTCACCGCAGGTCTCTTTTCAGTATTTCAGCAGTAAATGTGAAAATTCAGCGATTTTGAGTAAAAATAACCTAAAATTGGTGATGTTAAACGGAGAATAACTTCATAATACACATCACTGGATAAATATAACCATTTAATTTATTTCTTCGTCACTGAGTCCGGAGTTATGTCTTCAAAATTTTGGGCTGATCAGAATGACGTTTGGTTCAAGCATTAATCTTTATCACTTGATAAAAAGTATTATTTTTACCCTAACCACAAAACATCTAAAATTAAGAGTTAAAAAATGAAAATCCTGCTGTAATCTTCTCAGTCCCATGTTCATTCATTCATGCATTTTCTGCCGCTTCATCCGCCGTAGCAGGTCACAGGGAGCTGGAGCCTATCTCAGCTGGCATAGGGCGTGAGGTGGGGGACACTCCGAGCACAACGCCCGTGCACCGCGGAGCCACACACAAAGACAGAGAACCACGCGCACACACACACTCACGCCTACGGGCAATTTGGGACCGGCCAATTAACCTCCAAAAACATCGATTCAGGTTAATTGGCCGTGGTTTACACCGACAATAAATAAAGTTCGATCAGGATGTTTGTCGGGTAACAGTCCAAAAAAAACCCCGAATCCACCTGAATCCAAAAAGACAGAATAATATTTACATCCTTAAAGCAAGGTAAACACCATTCCTCACTCTGATTCAAGCAATTGTTTTGACGTGTAAAATTTGGATCTATTACTAATTAGGAACCATATTTAAAATCATCACCTAAATCTATTCTCTGCCACAGCTTTACAAACTGATACCAGTCAGTCGTACACAACACATCACATTTCTTTTTACTAGCAGATATGTGTATTAGAGGTTTGCTGTGGAATGATAAGTGGCTAAAAGTAGCATGATGTCAGGATGACACTGAAATAGACCACACTCATCTATGCCAGGAACACTTGTCAGACACACAAGAGGAGAATCAATGTTTACATATCTTTGTCACAAGTTGTTCTTACATTCTACACAGTAAATCAGACAAAGTCAAAGCTTAACATGGATTGAGCATTTGTTTAATCTAGGCTACTATGACCAGCTGTCACCCTCTTATTTCAGAAAATAAACAAGTAGAAACCAATGGACCTGGACAAACACAAGTCCTCTTTTATAACAATTTCACAGTGCACTGTGGAAGTGCAAGCTGACAAAAGCCCCTGCTTCTCCCTTAAGGTAACAACAAATCCTACACTCCCAGAGAGTGCGTCATTGCATCGTGGATAAATGATGAATAAAATGTACAAATGAAATTGTGGATGAAGACTGAGACAAAGGGGATGACAGGATAAAGGGAAGCATGAGGATGGACAATACTCTATCTACCCAGTTCTCATGTCATACTGAGGTCAACATGAGACAAATGTGTTGTTCTCAATGAGAAACAGCAGACTCTGCTTTGGCGCACTCTTAACAGTCTGTTGACACCACTACTTATTCTCCAGTAGGAAAACAAATGCAATAAACAAATAGTATATCATAAGCACCTTTAAGCCATTCCACATGGATTAAATTGGAAATCTGCATCACCTCATACTCCACACACAATGTGTGAAAATATCCACTCACTTTTTATTTTAATTTTCACATGTATACTATAACATTGTTTTATTATCACTGTTAGATCAAACAAAATAAAAACCTTTAAGTTGATCATTGTGCAATCTGTTTGAAAAATTCAATCATACGTTGTGCTGTTTTGGCCACTGAAAGTGTAACATTTCCAAAGTGAAACTGAAGACCATTTTTCTTTCTGTTGTAAGCATACGTCTCAACATGTAACACGAACAAAAATGGAAACACACTTGCAAAAACCACAATGGTTGGCTGTTTTCTTTGGGCGACGTGCTCTACGAACCCTGTCTGTTCAAACAGGAGGCGCTATGAGGGTGCTGGGTGAGTGCTGTATCAGGTTTGGTCAGAAGACATTGTTGAGCTGTCAGAGGCAGCTTCATCACTGACACTTCAATAAAGACTGTGTGTGTGTGTGTGGGGGGGGGTATAGATGGGGTGACTCGGCTGCAGGAAGGAGAGTATTTGATAAGGCCATGCTGTCAGTTGTGACTACAACCATGTTGTCTCTTTGCTGTAGGATGTTGAATTTGAAATGAAAAACTAGAACCAAGGCAGTGTCCTGCGACAGCCCTGAATTCAAAATTTTACCCTGACCTACCTGCATAGGTCAAAGATTAAAGCTTGTGCTCTGACCTACTGTCATATATCAAAGCACTAGCTTTGATCTATGGTATTACTCACACTGGCCTTCTCGACCCTTCTTGTTTGCTATGGTGATGGACAGGCTGACAGACGAGGTCAGACAGGAACCTTCATGGACTATGATGTTTGCAGATGACATTGTGATCTGCAGTGAGAGCAGGGAACAGGTGGAGGAGAAGCTAGAGAATTGGAAGTTTGTCCTGGAAAGGAGAGGACTGAAGGTTAGCCGCAGTAAGACAGAGTACATGTGTGTGAATGAGGGGGACCCAAGTGGTAGAGTGAGGTTACAGGGAGAAGAGATCAAGAAGGTGGAGGATTTTAAGTACTTAGGGTCAACAGTCCAGAGCAATGGCGAGTGTGGAAAAGAGGTGTAGAAGAGTGTACAGGCAGGATGGAATGGGCGGAGAAAAGTGTCAGGTGTGATGTGTGATAGAAGAGTTTCAGCTAAAATGAAAGGAAAGGTGTACAAAACTGTGTTGAGACCAGCGATGTTGTTTGGTCTAGAGACAGTGTCACTGAGGAAAAGACAGGAGACAGAGCTGGAGGTAGCAGAGATGAAGATGCTGAGGTTCTCTTTGGGAGTGACCAGGAAGGATAGGATCAGGAATGAGTACATCAGAGGGACAGCACATGTTGAGGTTTTGGAGATAAAGTCAGAGAGGCCAGACTGAGATGGTTTGGACATGTCCAGAGGAGAGATAGTGAATATATTGGTAGAAGGATGCTGAATTTTGAACTGCCAGGCAGGAGACCTAGGGGAAGACCAAAGAGGAGGTTTATGGATGTAGTGAAAGAGGACATGAAGGTAGTTGGTGAGAGAGAACAGGATGCAGAAGACAAGGTTAGATGGAGGCAACTGATTTGCTGTGGCGACCCCTGAAGGGAAAAGCCGAAAGGAAATCAAGAATGAACGGATGAACGGATGGACGGACGGACGAACGAACACATGAACGCTGACAATTACAGTACATAATCGCTTTGAAGCGGGGTGTAAAAAACCATTATCTACTTTAAATCAAGAGAATTAACATTTGTTTCAGATGCACAGTGCGGACAGCAAACATCATTTAACTAGACGTTTTTTAACTTGGATTAATTAATTTGACCTGGTATGTAACCTGCTTCACGCCCCCTGTTGGCTGGGATAGGCTCCAGCACCAAGAGACCGGCGACACTGGATGAAGTGGGTATAGAAAATGAATGAATGAAAGCATAACTGATTTGACATTTGTGATTTATGCTTATTGAGAAGACTGATATGACCATCGGGTCTGTCTCTGAATTTGAAACAATGGGACAGGTAACTTCTGTTATATTAAGCCAATTGTCTTCTAGCTGCCTGGAACTTCATAAAGGTAAAAATGACTACTTTACACTTCATGGGTGGCAGTGGCTCAGGGGAGCAGCAGTGGCTCAGTGGTAGAGTGGGCGGTAGAGCGGGTCGTCCTATGATTCAAGGTCGGCGGTTCGATTCCTGCTCCTGCCCAAAAAGAAGGTGAGCTGACAGTTGGAGGTGTCAGCTCACCTCTGGAGCACTGCCGAGGCACCCTTGAGCAAGGTGCCATCCTCTTTACAAATTGATCATTTGAGGCACACCAAGAAGGAGCTGCCTGCCACCCTACCTCCCTTGAATGCCTACAGGCCTCCTTGTGTATGTGTGGGTGTGCTACAGGGGCCTGTACTCACTAATATATACAGTATATGTACATGCATTTGAACCACTAACTAGAGTGTCCTTTCTTAATTTCCCTTCGGGGATCAAACCACTTTATAAAATAAATAAAAAAATTAAATGTCCATGCCAGTAGTACCAATTATTGTATTTTCTCTGTTAGATTTATGACTTTTTATGAGGCAAATGGTTGACTGATCCCAGATCTACTGCTCCCCCCACATGTCTGTTGATTCCAGAGCCCAATAAAGTCAAAAGCTACACCCGGAGTTTGGCCACCAGTTATCACCAGCAACTAAAATGTCTATGAAGGTTCTCATTCATCAAGGTTTTGGTTGTCCAGAGGTATACAATCAAATCGACTGGAATATTTGAAAGTTCCATGAAGACCTTTCATCTCTCATCCATGAGGCTTCTTCAGGCAGCATTCACATGATGACATTCATGCCAAACAAGGTAGTAAATATTCACATATCCTATAGTGATGGAACAGTGACTGCATGGGAGCAACTGTCTTATACAATGATACTTCAATGTGTGGACTACAGTGGTTGGGGACCAAACCACCGAACTTCTGTTAAGTGGACTACTGCACCACCACTGAGCCGCAATCACCCACATATCAAACAAGGAGCATGCTGTGGCATACACAGCTGTGTTTCTGTTGCTGTAAAAACATCAGAGTTCTCCTCAGCTATCATGAGACTCATTCAGTAAGAGGGGATTCCTACTCTGTAATTTCCTCCCCTGATGGAGAAATCTTCTTGAAGAAAGGAAAACATTGTTAAACCACCTGTTTTTCAAATACATTCTTTTAGCCTACAATTTCTCAACCAGAGAAATTGCACCAGATACCACTTTGGGGTGAGGGTGGAAAATATGCACAGCCTTTGAACTGAGAGCATATAAAAACTTAATTGCAGGTGAAAGCTGTACAAGGAAAGTTTTTTTTTCTCCAATAAACACAGTAACACTGAATGCAAGGTAGTCTGTCACTGACATGATTGCACACAAACTGCATTTATTTGTGCTTTGGTGATTCTTTTGAGGCTTGTAACAATTTGTCGCTATCATAAGGTTTTACATTCTGTTTGTGGGAAGAGCGCTTCATACAGTGGGGATAATGTCAGTCTGTTAACCTTGTTTTGCATAGAGCGTCAGCAATTCATTAACAAATTCATGCAACATTTAAAAAAAGCATGATGACAACGAACAACCTTTGTGCGACTGGCCAAAAAGTTAAACTTAAACGCACCACAAAGACTGCAGTTAATAGCTAGTACGAACGTTTGTTCCCTTAATCCATGTTAGCACCTGTCAATGGTCTGTACTCATTTGTAGTCACTATGGGTGTCAGAAAGGGACACTAGTTTTAACACCATCACCTGGTGTGTTGCGTTTGGTTTTTAGTCTACTTTAGTTCAGGTGCTCATGCCATTACGAAAAGATTATTTAGTGGAATGACTGATGAATCTAATAGATAGTAGATAAGAACTAGCGGGAACCCATGGATTCCACAATAAAACAGTAATATCAGACTTTTTTTTTTCTTTTTTGACGTCACAAGAAAACAAACTGCTGTGTCCGAATAAGCCGTAACGGCTTTGTGTGTGTGGATGGACGGACGTGAAGATGAAGGCCGCCTCGGCGTTGCGGTCCAGCCGTCCGCTTCGTGAGTTCGGTCCTGGTGAATAAAGCATCGGGGTTCCCCGCACGATAACATGAGGTCCATCACAATCAAAGAATATCAACCGCTGTTTGACAAAGCCAAAACGGCTCCGTAAGTGAGAGACATGGACAAATGTGAAGACCGAAGCTAACTCGGCTGGCAGCCAGAACTTCAGGGTAGACGCTAGAAGAGTCACAGCGTGAGGTATTCAAGTGAGCTTATTCAAATATATAGGTGGGGATATTATAATACAATAATAACATCTGTTTCTTTCTTCATATTTGTGTTTTCTTCTTGTGCTCTGACTTCTCTGCCAATGGTGGGAGTCAAACCACACACAAAAAGAACACAGAGACTGGTTTTCATCCTCCTGGTGACTACATCAGGCCCCCTCAGGTCAAAATGTTCATTTCCAAACAACACATGTAATCTAATGTTGTACTGGATTATATTTAAGACCTCAAAAAACACACCGATCCATGAAAATATTGTCTGACCTTAAACCAGTCCATGATGCAAAAAAGGTTGAGGATCATCGCACTACAGAATAATACATTTCTGTTCAGTTTCTTTGAGAATTCAGTTGTAAAACATGCATGTACACAAATACATATATTTTTAAATGACGCTGCCTTTTGTGCAGAAGTCTAATTGTTCCTAACATAAACTTTGCTCACCTGCTTCGATTGTCCTATCAGTCATTGCATGTTCAGTTTATGAAATATTTGGAAGAGTCAGGAAGGTAGAACAGCATGACTTCCATCTCGTGCAAACCAAGAATTTATGATGTATTGGTCCTCCTAGCCATAGGGAAAATATTCTTTTTCGCTTCAACGCTTAGGCTTCAGTGATGTTTTGAGTCATCGTATTGCAACAATACAGACTTTCCACCTGTTCCCTGTCCATGACCATTAACTCATCATTCCCTCCTCTTCTGTTCCTGGAACTGAGGCAGAGGGGGGAGACAAGACAGGGCAGTCTGACATGACCTCTGATATGTTAGCGGTCAAAACGCACAGACAGCTTACATCACATTTCTGCTCACTCCTACTATGCTGGACAAAGCAGTGTGAAAGCAGATAGTTACAAAGTTGTTATGTGATAAACATGATATAACTGAGCTGAATAACATCAGCTAGCAGCATTTCAAGAGATGGCAATGACAGTTTGACGACTTTCCATCTGTCCACAACAGCTCAGACCGGTGGGGATATCAGAACAAATGGAGATCAGATCGATTGACATTGAATTTTGTACACAGTAATGACTCCTGGGTAAAGTTTTCAAACAACTTTGGGTTGTTTTTTTTTTATCGTCTTGTGCCATCATGAAGTTAATTACTTTAATATTCATGTCCTACTTGAGGGGAAGTATCATAATAAAGTTGAAATATTATTCACAAAAATATTACTGCCATCATTGGGTCAACGTTTTAAATTCCCCACTAGCTGGGTTTACCGACATATATTTACAAATCTGAGGAGATTCCATCAGCTTCAGTTGTACTTTGTACCATTGCTAATTTAGTCCGTGCGAGCATGCTATCGCTCACAAATCTGAGGCCTCACAGAGCCGCTCACATTGTTGCACACTAGACTTGTTTTTGTCATAACTAACTACCAAGCCCTGATAAATACAGAGGGTTGTGTCAGGAAGGGCATCCGGCGTAAAACTTTTGCCAAACCAAAAATGCAAATCAAACCTATGATTACTGAAGAGAAGACAGGAGACACAGCTGGAGGTAGCAGAGATGAAGATGCTGAGGTTCTCTTTGGGAGTGACCAGGAAGGATAGGATCAGGAATGAGTACATCAGAGGGACAGCACATGTTAGAGGTTTTGGAGATAAAGTCAGAGAGGCCAGACTGAGATGGTTTGGACATGTCCAGAGGAGAGATAGTGAATATATTGGTAGAAGGATGCTGAGTTTTGAACTGCCAGGCAGGAGGCCTAGAGGAAGACCAAAGAGGAGGTTTATGGATGTAGTGAAAGAGGACATGAAGGTAGTTGGTGTGAGAGAAGATGATGCAAAGGACAGGGTTAGATGGAGGCAACTGATTCGCTGTGGCGACCCCTGAAGGGAAAAGCGCAAAGGAAAAGAAGAAGAAGGATCATAAATACCACAAATATTTCCCCATACCATGTCTCAAAGTCAAAATCTGTTAATTAATTAACTAAATCAGACTTAGCTAAAAGCTGATTTAATAGATTTTTGACCCACTTTCTTGATTGGGCAATAAAAAAAAACTTTAACTGTGATGCTGTAGTTTGTTATAATAATAATAATGGATTAGATTTATATAGTGCTTTTCTGGACACTCAAAGACGCTTTACATCGGATCCATTATTCATTCACTCCTCACTCATACTTGGTGATGGCAAACTACGTGTGTAGCCACAGCTGCCCTGGGACAGACTGACGGAGGCATGGCTGCGACTCTGTGCCTACGGCCCCTCCGACCACCACCTGAACAATCACACACATTCACACACCAGCAAGTGCCCCACTGGAGGCAAGGAAGGTAAAGTGTCTGGCCCAAGGACACAACGACAAATGACTCAGCGGGAGCGGGAATCGAACCGCCGATCTTGAATCATTGGACGACCCACTGTACCACTGAAACACGGTCGCCCCAATATTATCCATTCATTCTATGATACAGCACTCCATTTTCTTGCAAGGCCCCTAATGGTTTAATCTGGAAAACAAACACTATCTGTGTAGAAAGTATTTCATTTGCATCCAACTGTCCATCATCTTACCTCTGGAGAGTTTAAATTTAGAATTTCATCCTGGTGATGATTGGCAGGTATAGAGATTAACTCTTGGTTGTATTTTTACGTCTCCTGAGTTCAAAGAAGCATTTAAATGTAGGTCACCCTCCCTGTGGAGAGAGACTTCATATCTGACAAATCCCAAAAACTCCAGGAATCCCTGCCCTCTCACCCATGACCCCATGCTGCGTCACTCAATCACTTTTCCTTAAACTGCCTTCTGGGCATCACTCAAACAAACTAGATCAGTTAAATTATACTGATAATATTCCAAGAGTGAAATGAGCTGACCAAGAGGCAACCTTAAAATCTAGCTGTAGGCTGACTTCCAGTAAGGTTTACTGGTTCCACAGGGCAGAGGGGCTTAGCGTCCCACTGGCCAGTCAGTTATTAACCTGTTTCCACAGAGATAATGACTGGAACATGGCCTATTGTCTGGAAGTCATTAAGAGAGCCAGGGGTAGCCAGGGAGTGGTCACATACCTCTGTTAAACCCCCAGCACACACTCACACACGCACACAAACACACACACACACACACACACACACACACACACACACACACACACACACACACACACACACACACACACACACACACACACACACACACACACACACACACATACACACACACACACACACACACACACACACACACACACATACACACACACACGAACAGAGGCATGCATGTTTGCATACAAACATGAAATATATTTGCAATGTTTTCACATTCCACTTCATTTCAGTTTCTTTTATAACCCTGATGGTTTTTTTTAAAATTCTTTTATATTTTCTCTTAGTTTGTTGCCAAATAAAATTCATCATATGCAAGTCATATAAGACTTTCTATTCTATTCTATTCTATTCTATTCTATTCTATTCTATTCTATTCTATTCTATTCTATTCTATTCTATTCTATTCTATTCTATTCTATTCTATTCTATCTAAAGTTTTGGTTAAAAAAATGTCATAATTGGACAAACATTCAAATTTGCCCAAATTGCATTGCCATCTGAAATGATAAAGAAATTTATGGCATTTCATTAAATTCAACTTTTGATTAAAAATCTAGTTGTGTATTTAGGGGTTTGCTTAAATGTTGTATATTCTTGTGTCTCACGCTCTGTTTACTGTTTCTTGGTTGTATTAATAGCCACAAAGGTGGGGTGGGGGTGGGGGTGGGGTTGGTGCCAGGAATCCAACCTTAAATGCTGCTGACTTCCACGGGGACAGAATGGGGGAGGGGTTGTTGAAGTGTGAGGAAGAGGCCACCGGTAAGGGGGGTGATTGGATAGAAGGATAGAAGGATGAGTGTGTGAACTGAGATCAGTAGATGTGTATCCCAATATGAGAGAAACTTTGCATACCCTTCATCCACAGAGCTCAGATCTGTTCGGTCCCTCTGATTGTCACCTTGAAGTTTGAATCTGAAGCAACTGGACTTGTGGTTACTCTAAACTAATCTGTTAACAGGATATGCAAAAACCACAAAACACTTTTTCATAAGGCATGGTGAAAAATGTGGCTGAGACATTCCATAAAATTTTGGATTGGATTCAGATCATGGGGCATGATGAACCTGGTTGGAGTGAGTGGTCATTAACCCACTGAATGAACCAATGTGGGTCTGGATTAAGGGATAACGGGCATATAATTTTCCTCAATTTATAAAACATTGTGAGAACTTTGTGTGGACAATTAAGCTTAAAAAGCATTTGGCAGATTCAGATAAATGGACTGCGGATGAGATCAAGTGACTACACGAACAGTTTAAAGTTATGAATGGATCTGTGTTCCAGTTGAATGTTCTCATGCAGAGTTCATTTTACCTCAAGAAAGTAGTGCATCCCTTGTATGCGCTTCAAGAATAATTTGTGCATCCCAACATGACGTTTATGCATCCCAAAAGTAATAATAGAACATACGGTAGAAGCGTACGCAGGGATTGAGTTTGGCCAATAGCACAATATAAAAACTAAACAGACTGTTAATTTGAATGTTTTTAATAACATCATAACTTTAAGTAAAAAGAAAAAAAAAGCAGCAAAATTATATGTTAGTTTTTTGAAATGTTAAAGCCTTGTAGTCATTTAAAAAACAGTTTTAGAAATAAAGAAAGAAGTAATACTGTTTTTTTTTCACTTTTGCTTTTTACTCAGTAGTTTTCTTTGCCTTTAATCATATATTTTTCTGTGGACACTGTACCAAGTGGTCAGAGCCTTCTCCACACACATTTCAGTAATATCTGTCAGTAATATCTGTCTCTTTTTCCTCATTATCTTTTGATTGTTTTCGTATGCAAGAAAGCACTCATTGTCACTTTTTCTCCAACTTTTGCATCTTTTTGGAGGCATGGTGATAGTTAATCATTCATTCATTCATTCATTGTCTACCACTTCATCACCCGTCATGGGTAATGGGTAGCTGGAGCCTATCCCATATGGCCTAGGGCGTGAGGCGGGGGAAACTCCGTGCGCGACGCCAGTGCATCGCGGAGCCACAGACATGCACACCTACTGTCAATTTTGAAGCCGGCCAATTAAAATGACACACATGTTTTTGGAGGTGGGAGGAAGCCAGAGAACCTGGGGAGAACCCACGCAGACACAGGGAGAACATGCAAACTCCACACAGAGCGAGACTCGAGTTCGCAATCGCCTTGCTGTGCAGCAACAGCTCTACTCACTGCGCCACTGTGCCGATCATTCCGTCATTCATTCATTCATTCATCGTCTACCGCTTCACCCGCTGTGGCGGGTCGTGGGGAGCTGGAGCCTATCCCAGCTGACTGAGGACGTAAGGCGGGGGAAACTCCGGGCGCAACGCCAGTGCACCGCGGAGCTACACACAGAAACGCAGACAAACACACACGCACAGACTCACACACTACAGGCAATTTGGAACGGCCAATTAACCTGGACGCACACAAACAATAACACTGATGACTCATGCCAACTGAATTTATATGCAGGCCTTTGATACTAATAGGAATATAAGTGACAATTGTCAGAAGTTTATTATTACTTAAAAGCTCTTGTTTGGGCGCAGATGTGCTGAATCAGTAACCACACATGCTAAAAGTAAGAGTAGTAGTTAGAAGTTATAGTTATATTAGTTTAAAAGTAGTGAGAGTATTGAATCTAACTTATTTTTATTCAAAATAAAAATGAAACTGGGTAGCACTGTCGCCACACAGCAAGGCTGTTCCAGGTTTGAGTCCCGCTCTGTGTGGAGTTTGCATGTTCTCCCCATGTCTGCGTGGGTTCTCTCCGGGTTCTCCGGCTTCCTCCCACCTCCAAAATGCACGTTATGCACTTCAGGTTAATTGGCCGTTCCAAATTGCCCTTTAGAGTGTGAGTGTGCATGGTTGTCTGTCTTTGTGTGGCTCCGCGGCGCACTGGTGTCGCGCCCAGAGTTTGCCCCGCCTCACGCCCTAAGCCAGCTGTGATAGGCTCCAGCTTCCCGTGACCCGCAGGGCGGATAAAGCGGTTCAGAAGATGAATGAATAATGTAAAATGAAACTATAATCGAGCGTTCCTGCATGTTTCTTTAGATTCATTCTGATGTGTCAACACCGTCATTTAATGCTGACAAGTTATATCCAATCATATACATAACATTTAACTATACAGGTTTGTAATATAATATCTTGGTTCTCTAATCTCTTAGATTTTCCTTTTTTGTGTTTGTTATCTGTTATATTTTGACAAGATTGATTAATTTAGCACATGCTTGTGTTCATAATGGGGGATCAATAGTATCGTTGGTTAATCTATTACTAGACATACTATAAGAGTTTCTGAATACAAAGATTTCTGAGGATCTGCTGACCAGCTCTATATGTAAGTTGGTTAGGAGAGTGAATGAAATTTGAAAATGACTTTATGATGAAATAATTTCACTTAGGTTTGTATAATTACTTTAAAAACTGTGTGGACACAATGACCTTCTAGCTTCTAGTCAACAAGCGGCGGGGTTGTGAGAACAGACATCCCTTTAAATTAAACCCACATTTCCCATAAACCCTCTTGCATCCTGCAAGGATCTATTGAAAGTGATTTTGTCTTTCATTCCTTTCACTGGCAGCCACCCCCGATCAGAACTCAGCATGTGCCATACTGCTTACAGCTGTGAAACATCACTGTGCATAGTAATGACATGCTGATGTCATATTACTGTATGTATAGGCTTTGAGCAGAAACAAATGTGAAATCTATACAGGACATACAAGTAGCACATTTGACATCTGCTCCCAGTTTTCCAATCTCAAGACATCACCTTTTTTGTGACATGTGATGCAAACCTTGTGTTGAGCCATACACTGGAGAACCATTCTCAGGTGTATTGACAGGACACAGTGGATAAGTCCCTGACCTGACCAGACTAACCTGATCAGTTTGTTGTGCACACAGGCCTAAATGATGTATTCTGTCTAATGTTCTGTTGCCATGGCACACAGGAGTCACAGGTGTAGAATTACATATGTGATTTGGAAATTTTTCAAGGTGAGAGGATAAATAAAATTAAGTTTGTGTTTTAATGTGACCAAAACCAAACCAAGGAAGGTAGAGAATGATTTAGATAAAGGCAAAACCAAAAAGAAGAAATTGCCCTCTTGATGTCTGTACTTGCAACACAGGCACTCAAAATCTAATGAAGTGAGATGCAGGTGAGCGATGGAGAGTAGAAGAGGAATGTGTAAAAGAATGAGTCAGAGAGGAGGAAATGAAGAGAGCCAATTCTCTAATCCTTCCACAGTCAATGTATTCTCAGTGAAGCACAATAAAACCCACACAATGGCCCATTGAGACAGCTGTTTTGGGGTTGTAATTGGCAATAGTGTACTGACGTGTGTCAGTGTGTGTGTGTTGGTGTGTGTAGAAGTGAAGAGGTATGACACATGATGAAGCGGAGACATTGTTCATAAGGTGTAGGATGTAATTTTAGACTGATTCCTGGTGCGTTTCTGAGTGTATAAAAGAGCCAAACCTATGCCTGAGAGCTCTAAAATCCTCCAGAAATAAACGTACACACTTTTAGACACACAACTAGGTTTCTGGTGAAGTCTTTTATGTAAATCCAGGTGTACTCAGAAAACAGAGGTGCGATAGTTGCAAAAGTACCATGTCCAAAATTGCACAAAAATATTTATTTTGATAAGGCATTTATTAACAAAGGCAGAAAGAGAACAGCACGCGCACAGGTATGTATATTTTAATTTATACTTCGATGAAACCTTTCATTTGATTTCTTGCTGGAGGTCCATAGAGAAAAAATGAGTGAAAAAAGAGAAAAGGCATGAATTACAGACAGACACTTGCTACAGGTGTAATTTCACTCAGAGCAAGATCATACTGACATTCTGCAGGTGTCTGCTGGAAATGTGGTCACTGAGTGTCATGGGGCAATTGTCTGGCAGGTCACAGTTAAAGTGCACACTAACAACATGGTTAGCAGAAGGACACATCTCACTGGCACAGGGAGTTTACAACTGGAATTGAAGGTGCTACTAAAGGCTGCAATGTGTCCTTTGATGTATGATGTCAGTCAAGCGTGTTTGAAAAGAAGAAATTTGTACAGTAAATATTTTATGTCATTTTTTGACAGACAAGTGAGGATGTCAGGGAGAGTGCGCTGTAAACTATGGTTCAAACAACAATGTGTTTTGACTCCCACGAAGCTCCCATAAAGCTGACATGAGCACGGAAGACAATAGATAGAGTAGAGTAGAGAGTAGAGTATAACTTTATTGATCCCTTAAGGAGGTTCCGTCAGGGAAATTAACATGTCTGTCACACACAGCACAGTGAGTACACAAAACACAGAAGAAGCACACAGAAAGCATCAGCACATAGAAAGTAGTACCAGCATTAAATAGAAAGAGTAATAAATAATCCATCAAGAATATATAAACAGAAAATCATAAATAGGCATAGAAATAAAAAAAATAAACAGGCTTAGTTAGGCATGAGTAGAGTGAAATGTCTATAGTGTTTGCATTGTTTTTGGTGCATTGTTTGTGTCATCCCTCAGCTCTCGTGTGGAGTCTCTTCTTCTTCACCTCCCCCAGAGAGGAGTTGAGAAGTTTAATGGCTCGGGGGATGAATGAGTTCTCAAGTCTGTTGGTACTGCATGTTGGGATACAGGTGGACCTGTGTGTGCTTTTACATTATTCTTGAACATTTTCTGCATGCCTGATCTGTTTCTGCTGTGTTATGCTTGACAGAGAGAGGAGATCTCCCACAGCAGACATGCAGAAACAAAGGTGCCCTTGTGTTATTTAGCTCTGACCACATGATTTCACAGGAGATAACATTCCTTTGTTATATTCACCACATAGATTAATAATAATAGATACAGAAGGAATGCTTATTAGCATAATGTGTGCATCTCAGATCCCACAACAATGGAAAAATTAGGTTCAGGTCTGCAACAGTACGAGTTTAAAGTTTAATGTTAGTAGGCCTCAGAAATAATATCTATATCGTTTAGTGTGTCAGATTATTACTTTGATATGAGCTGCAGCAAATGCTAATGCTATTGCTAAACCTTTTTCTAAAGGGTAGGGTTTTTTTTAAGTCAAGGAAACATTCAGGGTCAACTAAAATTAACGTTTTTTACAGCCACACCATCTGCAGACTTCTTCTTCTTTTTTTAAAAAAAAATCTGATCAAAAGTTAAAAATTGTAGAAACATAAGAAAATATATTAAATATCAGTTTCTCTCCAACACTTTTCAGCATAAAACTGATCTGAGTTTCCAATCCTTAATTTTGCTTTCTGACAATTTAAGATCCAGATGTCTAATAGCAGTGATCCCTAAAAAGCATTTAAAAAAAAGACCTGGTAACTTTCCTAAAAATGATGGCGACATGACTTGAGACAGAAAGAAGTCAGCTGTAAATGTTTTAATGTTTGGCCATCTGGCCAACAGCTGGTGCATTTGGAAAACTTTGAACAAGCCACTTAAGTTTGTTTCAAGCTTTGGTGGATCAACACAACTAAGTTACAGACATGTGTTACAGAGACAACAACACTTTTACATCCATGTGTCAGCCGGCAGAGAGGGGAGACAAGATTTGCATGCTGCTTCCACAGGTGACAGGCGTGTTACCACCAACGTTATACAACAACCTTGTGCATCAATAATGTGTGTCTTGTGTTAGCTGTTAGTTCACTGAAAAAGAAAGGTTCTGAGCTTCTTGAACTCTGCACTAAATAAGAAACAGAATTTCACTTCAGGCTTCAGAAATGTTATACTTTCCAGAGCACCCTGAAAGCAAAAAGACCAAAAACAAAAAAAAAAGCATTCTCTATAAACGTCATCCTGCCATTCAAGTGACTCACTGTGGTAACAGTGAAATATTTCCAAAGTAAAGCAGCATGGTATGTGATTTAAAGGATTTGGTTTCACTGTTTTCTTTAGATCATGATGATAACACTTGATATAACACATTTCACCTACGGATGACGGACACACAATGGTGCTGGTAAAAGCCACATTCAGTTAGTCAAAAAAAAAAGACTGTGCATTTGTTCTTTAAGCAATAAAGGCCTGGTGGAGTATCGGAGAGTTAAGATTATTTCATTGCCAATAGATCATCATAATGACAGCAATAAGTAAAGACAGGAATACTCCAAAATAGGAATGATGTAATGTAAGTTAGTAGCCCCAACAACAAAAGAAATCATCTAGGAGTTTAAAGATAAGAAAAAGTCTTCATATTGAATTAATAGTCAAAGTAATATCAATACAATAAATCACAATGACTTTATTTGATCTTTATCGGGTTTTTTTTTCTTTACTGTTTTAACTTCCAGTGGAAAGTGCTTTCAGGATGATGCTGATAATTCTCTTTCTAATCGACTGTCATAACTTCACTGTCACGGCTGCTAAGATGCTGCTTTTCTTATAAAGCCAAATCACGCAAAGTGGACCCAGAATCTGAGCTAAAGATATATAAAAGGAAACAGACAACTATGAGATCAGTTGTTCACTGATGGAGAAGCACATTATAGCCTTACAATGTAGGAATTGATTCAATTTTTAAACCTGCTGAGCACACACATTGCCAGCAGAAGATTTGTTGTTTCAAGAGTGCTTTGAGGAGAAAATAGTGCAAGCATACTGAAATGATCTCGGAATTACTGGAGAGGTTGGTTGAATTTCCACTCATTGTAAGACCACAAATTCCAAAAGGTTCTTGGCTACATACAGAAATACATGTATACTCAATTGCCTCAGATTGGAAAAAGAGAAATACACTGACCGTTACCAGCCTCTGTATACTCTTGTATTTTAAGTATTCAGACAGTTTGGCTAGAATTTAGTCTCTGCCCTGAAAACTTCCTGCAAACTCTTCATCAACAAGCTAGGTCGTGTCGTGACTTCAGAATGGAAAGAAATCAAGAGATTTTTAAAAGAATTATTATTATTGTAACAGATGTGGGGCAAGCAACAGATGTTAGTATGTAACATTTGCGAAGGAAGGCTGGAGCAAATGAAGGCTGGTCCATGAAAATATTGTCATAGATGAAACCGGTCCATGGCACAAAAAAGGTTGGGGACCGCTGACTTAGAGCATCAACAAGGACATTTAAAGTAAATAACTTCAGGATGAGTTAGTCCAATTTATTCCTGATTACAATAATGTCAGAGACCAGTCATTCACCAGTGACACAATAACATAACATGAACCAGTTATGACACACAAGAAGATTATTGTCTTTCCAGGAACTGTGAAAGATGATTAAGCTGGACTTGTCAGTTCTTGAATTTATTCACAAGACTAGAATTGTTTTTCAAACCAAAACCATGTAGGTAGAGCTATTGACCCCCAATGTTTGTTATAAGATAAGTACAGTAATGTTTAACTATATTTAAAGTTGATTTCACATATCTGACTTCGAAAACCACATGACCACATTAACCACACCTCCTAGAAAAACTGAAGTTACTGCACTTCATAAATCCTTAAGCATACTGGTGGAGGGCCATTGTACTCACTGCCAGTAGCTTGTGACATATCCACATCTCAGCTATGCAACACACGTAAAACTCACATTCTACCACTTTACCACAGAAACACTTTCCCTCCCTAAAAAATTATTTTCTGGGGTCCTTCAGTATCTGGTAGTGGAGTACTGGGCTCCCTTTTGGATCAGTCCAAATATGTCAACAGATCACAAGAATAGAAACTAAATAGTTTTGATCAACTTTCTTAACATTGATAATTTAGAGAGTTCTTAACAGAAAAAAAAAACTCATGAAGACACCTATTAACATCTAGCTTTTGTCATCACTGGTATAATCAGCATTCATTCTCAAATGACTGCAGAGGTCCTGGGGGCTATGAGCATGACACATTGCATGCATGCTGGAAATATACATTTCTTCACCTTTGACATTAATTAATATTAATATTTGAAATATTATTTGTTTCACTCAGAGCTATCTTGGAAAGAAAGGCTGGTGTATAACACTAGCTTCAATCAGCTGTTGCTTGTTTTATGGAGCATTAATTACATTGAATGTGACACAGCAGAAGGAAGACAGACAGTTTAAACTGACAGATTGCTCCAACACTGGAACAACTGTGTGAACATGACTGTGAACAATGTGCACTTTTATATAATGGTGTTGAATTATTTTCTATTTAAAATCAATGCGAAAGAATGCATTTGGAACACAGGAGTAGTGTCAAAGAAATGGTTAATCTGACATTGAAACTCTTCTCTACACATGGGCGGTACTCACGTTAGTCTTGCTGGACACAGCGAATGTTGCCCGGCTGGAGAAGCGGGTGGTGGAGGGGCTGCTGCTTGATACTGGACCCGTCACCAGGGAGGAAACTATGGAACCCACAGGAGGACTGCTACAGCCAGGGGAGGAGGACTGGGTGGCATTTGGGGTAACAGGGCTGGACTGACTGCTGTAACTCTGGGATTGGCTTCCTGGGCTGCAGGGCTGGATGTGGAGGTGAGCCTGACTCTGACTGTGAGCCTCACCCTTTCCATAGATCACCGCTTTCACCTCCTGGTGGTTCTCCAAGGCGTTACTTGGGTTACTCTTGTGATTCTGAGTGCGGCTGTTGTTCAGAAAAGTACTCCTGTCACATATCATCCCACTCAGGAGCTCCACCTGTCTGCTGAGAGCCTCCACCTGACTTCTGAGCTGTTGGTTCTCCTGCTGGAGATGAGCCACCGCTCGACCAAGAGGCCCATTCAGATTGGCTGTCTCCTCCAGACGATGCTCCATGTCTAGTTTAAAAGCACTGACATCCACATGGATTTCCCTGATGGCATCCCTGAGAGTGTTCTCATAACGTGCCAGAGCTGCACACACTGTCTCCCCCTCTGGAGAGGAAGATCGTGGGTGACAAAAGTCTCCCATGTCAGCCAGAGTCGGTGCTTCCATCACTACAGCTGTAGCCACTCTGGAAATTAGCCAGGCAACCTCCCAGTCTGTGAATTCAAGTCAGAGACAGTGCCTTTGGCAGCTGGAGACAGCTCCAGTCAGTATGCAGAGTTTGGCTGGAGAGGTGACTGGCTGACAAAAGCTGTGAGGTGAAAGTTTGTGAGAGGGAAAGAGGGAAAAGGTCTGGTCTGTTTTATCCCCAATCTGTCAGCTTCTTCCTGGGCTGCTCCTTCTTGGGTAAGCTCTGCTTGTCAGATACAGATGTTTCTCTCTGTCTTCTGTCTGAAAGTACTAAGGGACAAGACTTGAACTTCTGCAAACTAGCCAAAGCAATTTTTTTCCTGTGCAAAATACAGGGAAAGATGAAAACATCAGTGAGATTATAGAGTCGATTTTAAGGTCTGCAAAAAAATTTCACAAACTTCATTCAAACAACTGCTTTATCAAAAAGAGAGAATTTTGATTTTAAGGAGTCTGAATGACAAAACATAAGCCTACATTTACAGTACTTCAACCAGCTATGTTTCATAACTGCTATAAACACTGATGAGGTCATCGTCATTCACAGCTGTAACTAACCTACCTCAGCGTTGTTCTCCGACAGAGCTAGAGTTTCCTCAGTCCTCAGCAGCTGTGTGAGTGTGTCCGTAAGGGAGTGTGTGTGAGTTATGCTCTGCCTCACCAACTCTCTGGTTTGTTTAAACTCTCAGGTTGATCACTCCTCTCCTCTGGCCTGGAGGAGGGAATAGAAAGGGAGGGACAAAGGAGGAGGATGGTGTTGGTGTAGTTAGGAATCAACATGGAAAGAGTAGTAAATGTGAAGGGAGGGAGGGGGCAAACGAGATTACTTTTATGTCCCTGCCCTGGTTCAACTATTGGACGGGAAACTTTTCTCTCCTTTATTACTATACCTCCTCCTCCCTTTCTTTGCTGAGTGTCATCTTAGAATTTTTCTGTCTCATCTGTACTCCTCTTTGCAAAGAAATAATAACTGTTGGGATCAGAGATGATTTTTGCAGTGATGCATACTTATTTAAGTTTATAAGAATTAATGACACATCAGTGTTGTTTATATGGATGTATCACACAATAATATATTGTTTTGCTAAATTGGATCATTTTGAGTTACTTTGAAATCTTCATGACAGTGATAAAGAGGTTGATTGGATTTGTCTAACTGAACGGGACAATGTTACTTATTCTATACTTATAGTATATATATATATATATATATATATATATATATATATATATATACAGTATATATATGTGTGTGTGTGTGTGTGTGTGTGTGTGTGTGTGTGTGTGTGTGTGTGTATATATTTATACCAATCCTCTGCATGTCTTCCACATGAAGGGAAATTGACCATAAAGCTGGCTTTGACCTTGACACTTTCTTGTTAACAATTAAATCTGTTATCAACAGTCCCTTAATAGTTAACAGCAAAGCACACACAATGATGTCCAACTCCAAACACATAGCAGAGGATGCAAAACCATAATAATCTGTAGATATCTTGTTGGACCCTATCAGTACTTATTTTGCTATTAATGAATACTTTATTTCCTTTCTCTGATGCTTTTATTAAATCTACGTTACATTCCAAAACCAAATCACATAGCTATTGCACCTTTTTTGAAATTTTAAATTTGTTCATGAGCCACAGACTTTGTGCTTTGGGATGAGAGGTACCAAAGTATAAACTTTTGCGCAATTACACCATTGATATTGATTTAACAACATTTGTTGTAGCCTTTGTTGTTGCTATGGTTGAAGATATTGATGGTTCACAGTCGTTATTCAAAAGTCATTCAAAAATTTAGAAAGAAATCGATTGCAATTTATATAAAAAACAGTGGTGATTATAGTCTTGGGTCACATGCCTTCATAACTTATAACCTTAACTCTGTAGATGTACTATTATACTACTATATATTTTCCTTTTTTTTTTTTTGTCCACTCATTCTGTATTTGATTGCAGAACAAGGTGAGACAGACAAGCTGGATTCTAGATACTATCACCCTCCCCCGTTTAAGTGGACCTCAAACGGAGCAAACAATTTGACACCAGATACCAGGCACACACGCACGCACGCAGGCACACACACACACACACACACACACACACACACACACACACGCAGACACACACACACACACGCACATATACAGACACACAATGTGGTGGGGGTTAGGGTGTGAGACAGTCTTCTTACAGGGAGTGCTGGGAGATGATGGGGGGGGGGGGGTGGTTAGTGAAGTAATTTACTGGAAGATTGTCCCCCCACCTTATTGTTTCTCCCTCATACTCAAAACCCCCTCAGGGTTATATATGAGTCTGTTGGGGGCAGTAGAAGACACAGATGGCAGCAAACGTAAATTTAAAAAAGTGATATAAAGGCAAAAACCAAAAATTGATAATATAACAAATGTACTACATCTGATAAACCTTAAAATAATCAGACAAGGATTAACAAATTTAAATAAATAAATTTACTCATTCAATCATTCATTCATCCTCATGAAGATGAGACTATTAAGATCATTAGCTGCTTATTAGAAATACAGGTCATCAACTCTTGTGCCATTAACTCTAATTATTAGAGCATAATTAATTTTTGATCAAATCATTCTACTACATCTGCCTTATTAACAATTACATTAACAATTTATATTTTTTGGCATCTAATTGCAGTAGATTAACAGGTGCCATTTTTATTGACCTAGGGCTTTTGATTTGATGACCTCTACTGTCTTTTTTTCATGCTTCAATGATCCCTGTTATATAGAGCAGGTAGAGCGGCGGGCAACCACATAGCGCCCAACGAACAACTTGTGGGGGTTGGTGCCTTGCTCAAGGGCATTGCTCAGAAGGTAAAGGGTGAATTGGCACCTCTCCAACTATCAGTTCACGCTCCATATTTTTTGGTCTATGCTGTTCTTGAACTGGCCACCTTACAGTCCCCAAATCAAGACCTAGTGGACTGAGATACTGCCCCCACTGCCCCCCCCCTTTTAGTTAAGCTTCATTCTGTTAGTTTGTCACAAGATGCTTTGCTCTTATCTCCATAACAGGAAACAATACTGTATGTTGTAATACTGTACAAGGAACCAGATTGTACATTTTGGTTAAACAGTATGGTGTGCCACAAGGCTATTCCTTTAATAAAAAATTTTAAAAATTAATGACCTGTCAACCATTTTTTCTAAATGCTGTATTCAGCGTTATGCATCTGACACAGTAATATGTACTTTTCAAACCAATCTATCACAAATCAAAACATCTCTGCAATCTGATGTTAATATGTCACAAAATTGATTTACAGCAAATAAATTGTTACTCAATAAATTCATGTTCCATTCAAGTAATTATTTAGCATCTTGCAAAATCTATCAAAACTTAAATCTAATTTATGTGTAACTAGTTGACATGATAGTATAATGCTGCAAAGAGTTGAATTTACCAAATGTAGAGCTCTTATTAGAATATGAACTTTCATTTAAATACCAAGTATTACATTTTTAAAAAGACAGTAGGTTAAGTTGAAATTCAGCATAAGTTGCCTCCACAGTTCCAAAAATTGTTTTTCCATGACTATATTGCAACCCATCCTTCATTATGCTGATGTGATATATGTGGTTACTTCCAAAACAAATCTCAATCTTTCAATGCAATTTTCAATTGGCTATGTAGATTGATTCTTGCGATATATAAAATCCTTCATTTTTTGTCTACCGACATAGAGAAAATCTATGTCGGTAGAGAAAATCATGCTTTTTTTGCAAAAAGCATGATTTACTGTTTGACATCACTGTATAAATTAAAGCTAGGGAAAATTCAGTTAAGGTAGTTCCAGTAAAAATATTATTACTACTGTATACTATAAATTTGTTTCAGGCACCCGATAGCTCCCCCAGCCCCCCGTGGGGTCCAGGGGCCCAGACATCACTTTCAGGACTAATGTTTTCCAGTAAAAATGAGTCAACAGGTAATACGGTATGACCGGCATGAATCAGTGTAGTAGGAAACAAAAAACATCTGATGTTGTCACTTCCTCATATCTCTTTTTCCTTTCCTGAAGTGTCCCCCAAAATCCTGTTTCACCTTTCACATTTTAATGATGATTTAATATGATTCCCTTCTGTGATGCTGACTCCCTCTGCACAGAGCTGATGCCATAAACGTCCAGTGTGATGATTGAGGAGGCACTTCTCCTCTGATTTTCTAATCATCTGGTATTCATCAAGAGAAAGTATTTGTTGACATTTGTTCTTTTTCTGTTAAGAGGTCTGCTTAACCTGGTAAAAATTAATATAAAGGTAATACATAACAGGCTTAATGTTTGGTTCAAAAACATATAACACATAACTAATATGATATCAAACACCTGCAATAAATGAAATGGAAAGTGAGAAGTAAGTTATTGCTGTTCTCTCACTGATTCTCTTCTCACACTCCAACTCAAACAGTTACCTTCAGACAAGATGTTGACAATATTCCAAACAAAGACAAGCATCTCACAAAATTACCTGGGGTTCTCATCTGGTACGACCAATGGAAATTCATGCTACAATGGACAACATGCCAATGCTTGTTGAAGACTAAACTAATCAAATACAGCACACTTAATGGGAAAATTTGATAACCGAGAACATGTATATTTATGATTTAACTTGCATCACAACCTTTCCTTTGATTAAAAGAAGCTGTCATTTTGTACGAATATAAATTCCAGGAACAACAATATTTGGGAAGAAGAGAAAACTAATCTCTGAAATCCCAACACGACTTAGTTTCTGGTCTGTCAGTGTCTCCAGTTGATTTTTACAACACATTTTGGACATCAGTTTAGAGTGTAAAGGTAAAAGGGGAAGTCAGCCCTGCATTCAACAGATGGAGCTAAGAGAAAACTTTGTTTATAATGATGTCTGAAAATATAGCCATAGTTTGTATGAACATAGCAAAACTGTTGAGATGTTACACTCAACCACATTCTCCCTCTCTAATTATATTGTCCTCATCATCCGCAAACACCTATACAGTATATCTATAAGGAGTTAAGGAACATACACATGCACGCACATACACAGGCATGCACGTGCACACACACACACACACACACACAGACATCGCACACACACAAATGCACACACATATGCATGCTCACACACTGGTAATAGACTTTAAACATTAACAAGAATTTTCTGTGTTCACCCACAGAACAGTTTACGTCATTGACCCTTTAACAGAACACAAATATGTCCATGTTCCTCCAAACTCCCATAAACACACATGGACACTTACAGATGCAAACATTGCCTGCAGGAAGGAGAACTGTGTGAGAGGGAACTGCCAAACTGATCCAAATATTTAAATGAGTGCATGTGGGTTAGCTTAAGACAACACTGTGTCTGACAGTCAACACATTTCAAGTTAGATATGCTTTATATGCTTAGGTAAAGTGGGCTTATTCAGTTGATTCAAGCCATTCCGGGCTTAATTATCACACTATCCTTTAATATTTTGGGCTACATTTTGAATGTGAAAACCAATGATGAACTTGAATGAATTGATTCTCTCCGGGTTGTCCGGCTTCCTCCCACCTCCAAAAACATGCGCTTCAGGGTAATTGGCCAGTCCCAAATTGACCATAGGTATGAGTGTGTGTATGTGTGTTTGTCTACGTCTGTGTGGCTCCGCAGTGCACTGGCGTTGCTCCCAGAGCAGAAGAAGAAGATTAGGATTGCAAGAATTGTTTTGCTTGTTGTCAAGAGAGGTTTCCTCCCTGTTAGGGTCATTCAAGTTAAATTGATGGTAGGTGAAGGCAGAGTGGTTTAGTAAAACCCTTATGAAGATAATAAAGGCCACGGGCTCATCTTTGGATACATTTCTCCACTCTTTCCCGATGTCTGAGGCTACCCTTTCTCCTTACTTGTTTGTGCATGTCAGCACCTCCTCTATTATATCATCAGATGCTTCCATGCATCTATTGGGGAGACAGTCCTAAACCCAGGTACAGATCCTGGCCGAATATATTGAAAACTGTAACTTGGTGTTGCAGCCTGTCTGGGCGGTAACTCTGCCCAGTATGAGCCCTTGTGGCTCCTTCGGTCCGGCACAACATTCACGTCCTCTTCAGACGACTCATCAGGGTCGTCCTCTTCAGACAATCCTGATGAATCTGTAATGTTTATGTGTGTAAAAAATAAGAATTCATAAAACCACACCTTGTTGTTTTCATACTTATGTAAGCTCCATGTGAACCAGGGTAACTCCAATCACTTCAAAGTATAAACAGAGCAGAACTGTATTTTTTTTTTATTCCAGGTTTAAAAAAAAGCACATTCCAGAATTTAAATACAATTCTTGTAAGCAGATTTGTGTACTTGCATGCTGTGAAAGGGTAAAAACGATCTATTCTTGGCTTTAAGTACTTTCTAAAGAAATCCAGCCTGGTTCTCTTACATGAGTTTTTAATTTACGCGGTATAAATTCAGCACAACCTGACTCTTACTGTATATTTCTGTCTGGAAAACGACTATGAGATAAACTGCAGGTACAATGTACAGGTCTCCAAGTTAGCAGGCTACTTGTTGACTGACACATAGCATTGTTCCTGTAAGTGTTGACAGATTTTACCCAAACACAGAAGTTAAAACATCTACTCCAACTTGCTTTGACCATTCAGTGACATCAGCGTTTCCATGGGAACCTGTCATGTCTAAACAGGGCTATGGGGCCTGCAATCAAGTCTTGATGTCACTGACACTTCAAAGTATAGTTTAATTAGCTTCATATGGAACTGAAGAGGTTGGAGTAGGTAAGAAATGAATTATGTTTTAACCTAATCAGAACAAATTTGCTTGCTTTTTCTATTGAATGTTCTGAAGGTTCCCATGCACCTTGGCAAAATGTGTTCAGGGCTTTTAAGGCCACCCAGATTATGAGGAAAATAAAGTCAATATGAATTTCATTTTCTGCATCCCTGCATTAATTTATCAATGATAGCTTTCTCCATGTGCCAGCATGTTGTTCAAGCATACATAGGGTTATTGAGTTTCAATAAAATTCTGTAGATATTTTCACTTTTCGGATCAATCTTGGACTGCATAATCAGACAATATGGCTTAATTATCATACTAGATAATGGATACATTTTATCTTCCATTGATGTGAATAAAAATACCAGTTATATCTTAGGAAGGGCTGTTTTAATTGTTATTGGAGACAATCTCAGCTGATATTGAATGAGTAGTAGAGCACATTTTGGACAGATCACAAGTCCATCACAGAACTGACATACAGAAAGAGACAAGTAGCAACTGAAACACCTATGGATAATCACCAACAGTTGCATTGCTTTTTTTTTTCATCTGATCTGATCCTGTTGGAAATTTCCATTTAGATGATGAAACTTACCACAAAACGAATCTTCCTCAGTAAACTTTTTTCATACCACAAATTGTCTCATCATTGAAGATATACCTCTTAGGAACCAGAGAAAAACCCTAACACCCAAAGGGCCTATTCATACATCCTGGCGATTGGGGACTGGTGTGTCTTTATTCCATCCCAACATTCTGTGTAAACACAATGAAGGGATGACGAAGGTTAGTTTTATTCCACCTCTATGACGCAGTGAAGGTTGCAATGTCACTGAATTGTGTAAATGTGAGATGGTCAGGCAGGATAGGCAGGGATGTTTTAATCAAGTATTATACATTACTAGCTGGAACCCGTGGAAATTCCACAATAAAACAATAACATCAGACTTCATACCAAACATATGAAAACAAATGCAAATGTATTGGTATTATAAACCAAGTGCACCAATCACAGAGTTCTCCCACCAGCAGGCAGCGCATCCCTGTCTGGCCCAGAACTGGCGTCGGCATCTTTGGCGAGGAATGTGAATAAATGAATAAATAAATATATAAACTTTATGACTCATAAAGAAAGAAACAGAAGAACAAACATCCAACTGTCAAAGCATGCTTATCAACGCTTCTTTGACATGGAGCTGTTATACGTCAGAAAACAGCCGGTTTTGTCCATTCTGTGTGTACATGTAGACACGGGTCACACACACCAACGTCACAGCGGTTTTCGTCGCAGGGAGACGCCCCCAGATAGAAAAAGTTTTGGTTACAGCGCCAACACGACAACGCATATTCGGCCAGTGTTTTTGTCCGGGATATCTGAGTTGTTGCATGGACGAAAGGCGTAACTGTAACAAAAAGTCGACCGATGCCCGATGCCTTACTCCATATTGTTCATGTGATTCCTTCTGGCAGATGCGCCGTGATTGGTTGGGCGGTAGTGGGTGGAGTTAAAACGTGACACTGTGAGGTTTTCAAATGAGCTTATTCAAATAAATGGGTGGGGAGACACTCGAACTAAAAGACATTCAAAGCAGCAAATATTAGTTGGCAGCTAGCTCAAAGACCCAGATAGCCTTTTGACTCTGCCCCGGAACCGCCATGGATCCGCCACTGATCCATGAACCAGAGTCCACTTGCACAACGCGACGGACCCGGAGTGGGCAAGGACCGCGGACCCAAACTAGATCGGGCGTGGAGCCGATCCGTTCATAAAGCGGTTGACCCGGTGCCGCCACGGACCCGGTCCGGCTCCGTTCATGACGCGGCTCATCTGGTCCAGATCCTTTATTCTAAATGGCTCATTTGGCCATAACTACTAACAGAAATATCCAACATCAACATTGTTCTGAAAAGCTTGAATACTTCCCTTAACCACTCTGCCCTTATCAATACTGTAAATGGAAAAATGGAACGCGACCATGGATTGTATCCAAAGCATTTTACTGCCACGTCTCTCTGGGAAATCAATTACAAAAGAATATGATTGATAATCATGAAAGGAAGACATGAAAAACAAACATGATAACATTGCTTTAACTTTGAACTGGTGGGTCCTCATCTGAAGTACCAGGACACCTCTGGAGTCCCCCCCCCCCTGTCAGCTGCGAGGTTGAACCAGCAAATCGCACATCTGATTATGTCTTCAGTCCCAACACAGCCGTGTCCCTTTTACAGCATCTGAAATCACACAAATGTCACACAAAATTCCAAGAACTCAGACACCAGTTGTAATGTTTTAAAAAGATGTGCATAACCATTGGCTCATCAAGTGACATTTTGCTGCCTGACATTAGCCCCCATTTGCATTGTTGACAAAACTCAGCAAATCTCATGTTTGAAGAGTGAATTTAAATCTATAGCCAGATACCTGTTGGTTTAACTCAGTGGAAATGCGGTAAACATGTTCCAATTTTCTCTCGTTGCGGCTGATGAATGTCCAAATGACGAAACAGCCGCCGCAGTGCGGGCTAAACATCGTATCGCTGCACACCGATTGACAGTCATATCCGAGTGCCCGTAAAACAGACAATAATACAGATTACCAAAATGTCAAATGCAGTCACATTACCGTACGTCCAAAGGCGTCCAAAGCGTTCAGGTGAGAGGCATTACTTATTGATTTCTGAAGACACACCCATAGTGCCACTCCCCCCACCATAAGCCAATATCAACACACGCTCAATCAGGCACCTGCACATTGGTCTAAACTCATGGATGACTTCTACAACTCTTTACTCGTTCTGACATAACAGCTCCACGTACACCTGAACTGAATTTATTCTATTGTGGTCCTTCAGGACTGGATTCAATTCTATGAGCAAGGCATGTAGCTAATGTTCAGTTCTCCACCGCCCGCACATAAAAACTTCGTCCAAAATTTTAAAGTTAACTTTAGCTAGTTACCTTAATAAGTTTGAGATTCTCTCAAGCTAACATTAATGCTAGCTCTGTACCATTAGCAAGCCTTCTTCTTCTTCTTCTTCTTCTTCTTTTCCTTTCGGCTTTTCCCTTCAGGGGTCGCCACAGCGAATCAATTACCTCCATCTAACTCTGTCCTTTGCATCCTCTTCTCTCACACCAACTACCTTCATGTCCTCTTTCACTACATCCATAAACCTCCTCTTTGGTCTTCCTCTAGGCCTCCTGCCTGGCAGTTCAAAACTCAGCATCCTTCTACCAATATATTCACTATCTCTCCTCTGGACATGTCCAAACCATCTCAGTCTGGCCTCTCTGACTTTATCTCCAAAACCTCTAACATGTGCTGTCCCTCTGATGTACTCATTCCTGATCCTATCCTTCCTGGTCACTCCCAAAGAGAACCTCAGCATCTTCATCTCTGCTACCTCCAGCTCTGTCTCCTGTCTTTTCCTCAGTGACACTGTCTCTAGACCAAACAACATCGCTGGTCTCACCACAGTTTTGTACACCTTTCCTTTCATTTTAGCTGAAACTCTTCTATCACACATCACACCTGACACTTTCCTCCACCCGTTCCATCCTGCCTGGACACGCTTCTTCACCTCTTTTCCCCACTCTCCATTGCTCTGGACTGTTGACCCTAAGTACTTCAAATCCTCCACCTTCTTGATCTCTTCTCCCTGTAACCTCACTCTTCCACTTGGGTCCCTCTCATTCACACACATGTACTCTGTCTTACTGCGGCTAACCTTCATTCCTCTCCTTTCCAGGACAAACCTCCACCTCTCTAGCTTCTCCTCCACCTCTTCCCTACTCTCACTGCAGATCACAATGTCATCTGCAAACATCATAGTCCATGGAGATTCCTGTCTAACCTCGTCTGTCAGCCTGTCCATCACCATAGCGAACAAGAAGGAGCTCAGAGCAGATCCCTGATGCAGTCCAACCTCCACCTGGAACTCCTCTGTCACACCTACAGCACACCTCACCACTGTCTTACAGTCCTCATACATGTCCTGCACCGCTCTAACATACTTCTCTGCCACTCCAGACTTCCTCATACAATACCACAGTTCCTCTCTGGGCACCCTGTCATAAGCTTTCTCCAGATCTACAAAAACACAATGCAGCTCCGTCTGGCCTTCTCTGTACTTCTCTATCAACATCCTCAAAGCAAATACTGCATCTGTAGTACTCTTTTTTGGCATGAAACCATACTGCTGCTCACAAATGCTCACTTCTGCCCTTAGTCTAGCTTCCACTACTCTTTCCCATAACTTCATTGTATGGCTCATCAGCTTTATTCCTCTGTAGTTGCCACAACTCTGCACATCTCCCTTGTTCTTAAAAATGGGCACCAGCACACTTCTCCTCCACTCCTCAGGCATCTTCTCACTATCTAAGATCCTGTTGAACAACCCAGTCAGAAACTCTACTGCCACCTCTCCTGGACACTTCCAAACCTCTACAGGTATATCATCAGGACCGACTGCCTTTCCACTCTTCATCCTCTTCAATGCTCTCCTCACTTCATCCTGGCTAATCTTTGCTACATCCTGGTCCACAACAGTCACCTCTTCTAGTCTTTGTTCTCTCTCATTTTCCACATTCATCAACTCTTCAAAGTACTCTTTCCATCTTCCCATCACACTGCTGGCACCTGTCAATAGACTTCCATCCCCATCCTTAATCACCCTAACCTGCTGCACGTCCTTCCCATCTCTATCTCTCTGTCTTGCCAGCCTGTATAGATCAGTCTCTCCCTCCTTACTGTCCAACCGAGCATACAAGTCATCATAAGCTTCTTGTTTGGCCTTTGCTACTTCTACCTTCACCTTACGCTGCATCTCCCTGTACTCCTGTCTACTTTCCTCAGTCCTCTCAGTGTCCCACTTCTTCTTAGCTAACCTCTTTCTTTGTATACACTCCTGTACCTCTTCATTCCACCACCAAGTCTCCTTATCTACTTTCCTTCCAGATAACACACCAAATACTCTCCTACCTGTCTCCCTGATCACATTAGCTGTAGTTGTCCAGTCATCTGGAAGCACCTCCTGACCACCCAGAGCCTGTCTTAACTCCTTCCTAAAGGTCATGCAATACCCTTCCTTTTTTAGCTTCCACCATTTCGTCCTCTGCTCTGCCTTTGTCCTCTTCATCTTCCTCACCACCTGAGTCATCCTACACACCACCATCCAATGCTGTTTGGCTACACTCTCGCCTACCACCACTTTACAGTCACTGATCTCCTTCAGGTTACATTGTCTACACAAGATGTAGTCTACCTGTGTGCTCCTACCACCACTCTTATAGGTCACCCTATGTTCCTGCCTCTTCTGGAAGAAAGTATTCACTACAGCCATGTCCATCCTTTTTGCAAAGTCAACTACCATCTGTCCTTCTGCGTTCCTCTCCTGGATACCAAACCTGCCCATCACTTCCTCATCACCTCTGTTACCTGCACCAACATGTCCATTGAAGTCTGCGCCAATGACAACTCTCTCACTTCTAGGTATGCTCTGCATCACTTCATCAAAGTCCAACCAGAATTTCTCCTTCTCCTCCAGCTCACATCCTACCTGTGGGGCATACCCACTAACAACATTGAACATCACACCTTCTATTTCTAGCTTCAGACTCATCACTCTATCTGACACTCTTTTTACCGCCAGGACATTCCTAACAAACTCCTCCTTCAAGATAACTCCTACTCCATTTCTCTTCCCATCTACACCATGATAGAACCCTGCTCCTAAACTTCTAGCCTTGCTACCTTTCCACCTGGTCTCCTGGACACACAGTATGTCTACCTTCCTCCTCTGCATCATGTCGACCAACTCTCTACCTTTTCCTGTCATAGTTCCAACATTCAACGTCCCTACTCTTAGTCCTATACTCTTGGCGCTCCTCTTCTCTTTCTTCGTGCGAACGCACTTTCCTCCTCTCCTTCTTCGACCAACAGTAATCCAATTTCCACCGGCGCCCTGTAGATCAACAGCACCGATGGCGGTCATTGTTAACCCGGGCCTCGACCGATCCGGTATGGAAGTCATAGGTTTGATTCGCATCTTTGATTTGGCAAAAGTTTTACGCCGGATGCCCTTCCTGGCGCAACCCTCTGTATTTATCCGGGCTTGGGACCGGCACAATAAGATACTGGCTTGTGCCCTCTTGCGGCTACATTAGCAAGCCTAACTTACCATAATTGAACATTTCAGAAACAACGAAACAAGTGGCCTTTATCTATCGTTACGATATACCACTTGCGCAGGAGGAATAATAAGCAGAGCGGAGTATAAATATTTTCTTTATTGGACATATGCCTGCTACGTCACCTGAATACTCCCACGGTAATCATGCCGCACTACACCTGTCAAGCCCATTATTTACATACACATACAACAGAACTACTTCCGCTCACAACAGGAAGTACCAAAATAAGAGCGTCACATATTTATGCTTAACATCTATGATGAATATAATTTTGCCCGTAAGACGAAAGTACATATTGGATATATTTGAGTGTCATCTAGTTACAGAATTTACCTTGTTCAGCAGCGTCCTCAACCGGCGTCTGTGGGCGGAGAAAGGTGCGTACGTAATGCGGTCATCCAGGCTTGTAATGTCGTATTGACCAATCACGGAACTCCTGCATGTCCCGGTCCGACACAGAATTTGCGTCGGCGTCTTAGGCGAGGAACGTGAATGAATGAATGAATGAATGAATGAATGAGTGAATAATAAGTTTATAAACTTTATAACTGTCAATCATAAACGACTCTTCTACGTGGAGGTGGAGCCGTTGTACGTCAGAAAATAGCCGGTTTTCGTCACAGGGCCACGCCCCCCGAATAGACGTCTCCCTGCTCCAACACACCTGATCGTTTGAATGAGGATCAGGTGGGTTGGAGCTCATCATCGATCGGCTCATCATCATCGGTATCAGGTGCTCTCTTGGTAGGGGCATCCGCCGCTCTGTGGATCCGCCTGGCATCCGTACCAAGTCCGCTGTATGACGGTGCACTGCCCGCAACCGGGCCGGGTCCTGTGCGCCTCCCCGAAGCAGGTGGGACGCCGAGGCGGAACTGCCCGTATTAAGGGCGGATCTGCCCCGGCGTCGGGTGCTATATGGGATAACTTTCACGCACACGATGAACAAACTGTTTGCGTGTACTTGTTCACACACACCTGCTCATCACCGGCACCTTCCCCAAATTACCTGTGTTCCTTCGATGGAGGAAGTCAGTAGTGCTCCACCTTGTGTATAAACCACAACACTGCACGCAACCGGCCCGGCTCCTGTGCGCGTCCTCGCAACGACTGAGACGGGCAGATTCGCAAGGCACTCGCTTTGCGGATCCGCCCGGCCCCCGTACCGAACCCGGTGTATGACGGTTCGCTGCCTGCAACCGCTCCGTTTCTTGTGCGCTTCCCCGAAGCGGGTGATCCGCCGAGGCGGAACTGCGCGTGTTAAGGGCGGATCCGCCCTTAATGTGGGGAAGTATTAACATTATTTTGGAGCTACTTATCATTCAATGATATCAATTGTCATGTAACAGGGAAGGTATTTTTATTTTTTGTCACATTTATCCATTCTCAACAAAGCAGCACACAGGTTATGCTTGACATCACACTAAGACCCTAATGTTGCTATGATACAGGTCATGCTTTTACTTATTGACTCAGAATAACAAAATGGAGTGATATGGTTCCTTTAACATTTTATTCACTGGAAGTGGACGTGATACAAACCTGGCCTATGTTTCATGTTAAAAAAGATGGAGGTGTGATGAAAGAAAAAGATGCATCTACTTGAGATACTGAAATAGTTTAACAGGCTTGTTGACAGTATGCTGATCCCCTTGAATGATTAACAGGGTAATACATACATGTAGGAAGATTAGTTGAATAAAGGTGACTTATATGTTGTCGAAGTCTCTGAGAAGTTGTAAGAAGATGAGTTTGATACACGTATTTGGGAGTTAAAGAAAGAAACAAGAGAGGTTTCTTTGTATATCAGGACTATAAAAAAACCATGCAGGGTCACCTACAGTGTCAGACTATGGTTTATTTTTCATCAAACCCTACTTCTTAAGACACTTTTTGTGTTGATTTCACAAGAAATAGATGCTATTAGAGAACTTGAGGTATTAAAACTTTCCATCACATGTGTATGGATCACCTGAAAATGAAGTCCACAATAAAAAGGCTTTTTGTTACAAATGATCTCAAGGAGAAACGCGTCACATTTTGTTGCACCCTGCTGCCCCCTCACACTTTTTATACCCATGTATAAGGTAAGGTTACTGATGCACAAAGTATTTCTAACACATATGTAATAGGAAATGGCACTTATGTTAAGTTTTGGCACAGAAAGTGTGTTGTTCGGTTTTGTAAAAACCTTTCTGACCTGCTTTTCTCACTGGATGAAAGGTGTAAGTGTCACCTCCACCCCTCTCTGGACCTACTGCTCTACAAAGACTGCTGCAGATCGATTTTGCAGATGATTACTTGTAATAATTACAAAACAGCATTATCTCATGCCCTCCAAATAACACACAAAAATATACTGTAGGTGTTCTTGTACTTCTCAAGAGCCTAATTTTCAATTTTTCTGTGTAACTAGAAACAAAATGCATCTCCATTTTTCATCCATCCATTGTTTCATCATCTGAAGTCTATTTAAAAGTGTCATCCTGGGGTTGTCATCATGAGGTTGCTATATAAGCATGGAGACTCAAACAAACTGAGAAACTTAAACTTACTTTATTAATCCTGCAACGGGAAATTATTTTCAAACTCACACCATACAGAGAGATGTTAGACATGTACATATATTGTGTACAGACCCCTGAAACAGACACACAAAACACTAGGGGCCTATAGGCATGCAAATGACTTCGGGGTGCGCCCCAAATATGCAGCTTGTAGGGGGGATGGCGCCTTGCTAAAGGGCGCCTTGGCAGTGACTGGGAGGTGAGTTGACACCTCCCACTGTCAGCTTACACTCCGAAGATGGCTGGGTGGGAATGAACCGCCGATCTCTGAACATAGGATGTCTGCTCTACCACTGAGCCACTGCCGCCCCAAACAAGTGTCAGACCAAGCAATTCTGGGTCAAATGTCATTGCCTTAGATTGACTGGCATGGTTAAAAGCATGATCATTTTGGCAAAGATAGCAAAACCAATCTTTATTATCAGACAGTAACACCTGGAAGACAACTGCGATATTCCACTGGCCAGTTGATGCACAGAATGCTCCAAAGAGGGGAGTTGATACGAGACAGACAAATGAGCGGACTGAAGGAGAAAGGCAGTGAATGACTCTGGACAGAGGAACGGCATTAGGATTAGATATGTGTGGAAGTGGACAGGCCCTTAATGTCAACAGTAGAGAGGAAACTGCAGACCACCGTGAGAATGTGACCTCAAGAACGTTGTGAACTCTGGGAAGTAAAGACAATAAGTTAAATAAGTTGAGACACTGAAATATCAACATCAACAATTATTGTGTGTCCTTCACCTGCTTGCTACATGGTTATAGATAAATGTCAGAATAGTAACAATAAAGTCACACTCATATGTTCAGAGAGTTCTATGCGTCTTCCTAGTGAACTTTGAAAAAGTGTATTAGGAATGTGTGTAATATGATGTCATCATACACATCGAGCCAAAAAACTTCTCAGTCATATCTATCCATTGTTCTTTCTTTACAATCTGCAGACAAACACTGCTGTATCATATGAAAAGATCCCAGCGTTACCAAAGTGGGCCTTCTGTTGGCAGCGTGATCCTGATTCAGCATTACATCATCCTTTCCTTTTTCAGGCCCTGGAGCTGAACACACACAACCACACATGCTTGTGCATTCACCAGCAGAGCAAATTATTGGAGTTGTTAGAGGACATCCATCATGGCGAGACATTTTTCTCAGACTTGAAGTCTGAAACAACATCATTAGCAGCACAGGGACGTGTAATCTACAAGAACTTCAGAAAACATAAGGTGCTGATTTCAAACAGACGTCAAAAGACCCAGTGCCACTGATGCTGCTGGGGCCAACGTTGAACTGAAGTTCTTAGAACACATGTTGGTTTTCAAATTTAACCAAATGAATAGTGTGGAACGAAAGCAGGTAAAACCAACACACAGGGGATGTAACAGTGGAAAAGTTGCTCTCATATAAAGTAATGGTCACTTAAATCAATTCAACACTAACTTTTTTTAACCAATCATCTTGTTGCTGTAAATTGCTGCGATGTGTAATGCAGTGTAATGTAATGAACTTTACTAATCCCATAGGAAATTATCAGTCTGATCTTCCAGACACTGTTGGTTACCCACATGCGCGTGCGTGCATTTATATATACTGTATATATATATGGACAGGATATTGAGGCGTAGTCGTGGTGAGGACTGATTGGTCCTCAGACTACCAATCCTCAGTTTGGTAGTCTGAGGATTGCATCGCTGCTTTTTGCAGATGATGTTGTCCTGTTTGTGTCATCGGCCTGTGACCTGCAGCGCTCAGTGGTCGGGTTTGCAGCCGAGTGTGAAGTGGCGGGGATGAGGATTAGCACCTCTAAATCTGAGGCCATGGTCCTCAGCAGGAAACCAGTGGACTGCTTTCTCCGAGTGGGGGATGAGGTCCCACAGCAACTCACACCAAGTTAATTCACATTGCAAAATTGCAGTGCACTTCTATTACATAATTTTTACATGAGACTTAGATTTCATGTTTTTTAAGACTTGATTATTTTGTTATTATTTAATTTTTATTTCCCTATATGTATGTTGCACTGTAGTTTGTCAAATTACTTTGTGTTAATTAGAGCAGTGATGAAAATGATGAAAATCAGTGATGAAACTACCCAGAAACAAAGACCAACACCTCAAGTGATATCTGTCTAATGTTTAGCTGCTGATATTTTCATTACCTTTATGCCCTTCATACAGAATAAATGTCTTCAGAGGTTGAAAATGTGAGGCACATACCTGCAAGTCACTGTTATTACATTACATAAATAGCCATTCTTTCCCTGGAGCACGCAAAGTAAGAAAAATATGTACATTTATTCATTGTGTCAATCTGCAGGTGTTTTTATGAGCTTGTAAATCCAACTGAATCCCTCACTTGTCCAGACAAGACCAAAAGAAATGTTGCATCATATCGCTTTGTATCCCTCTGAGCAGTTATGTAATCCAGTGATTCACAGTAAGTTCTGTAAACCAAGGACGTCATAATGCTTGTAGGTCAACCTCTTCTTTAGCAGAGGATGGAGGACTGCATTGATTTATGCCTCAACTTAATGGGGAAGTAGAGACGAGAGGAGAGAGGCCAGTGATGTAAGCAGAAACATATGTAAATGATTTGCTGCTAGTCTTGTCAGTGACTTTGTCTGCATCACATCAAGGACTTTTTGTTCAGAAACATTGCAATAAGATGCATTTTTTGGTGATGCTTCAAGATTGAAAGTATTCCTTACTTAAGAGCAACTGGTCAAAAAAAAGAAGTTGTACTTTTAAATGTATACTGTAAGAAGTTTCTAAGCTGTTTTTCCACAACATGACACAGGCTCTACTTGAAATAGTTAAATTTCCAATAAAACTGGAAGTATCTGTACTTTCTTTTTTGTATTATATTTATTTTGGTTTCAAAAATTTTTCACAGCTATTAAAAGATCACAAGAAACACTGCACAACACTGATTGATCAGAGTGAATCGTTACTGTCATTGTGTTATCAGTGCATTCACAGTATGGCACAATCCCAAGCTTGCCACTTGTAAACCACCAAGACACCTCATCTACAATGTTTGTTTTTACATCCTGCTTCAAAGCAGTGATGCATAGTGATTGTCAGCATTTGTGTGTTCGTTCATTCGTCCGTCTGTTAGCATGTCCACCGAACATCTTTGCAACCGTTGCAGATAGAGAGATGAAACAAAAAGCACATCACTCGAGCAGCAAAGGGGATGAAATGAGATGATGACCTTGACCTTGAGAAAACTAGGTCCAGGTCAACTTTTTTACACTCAGGAACCGGATAAGACAGAAAGACGAGGGAGAAGGCCAGTGCAAGACCATAGATCAAAGATAGTGCTTTGATCAACGACAGTAAGTCAGAGCACTAGCTTTGATCTTTGACCTATGCAAGTCGGTCAAAGATCAACATTTTGAATTCAGGCATGTTGCAGTCTGTGACTGCATTGGTTCTAGTTTTAATTGCAGCTGCTATATAGAGAAAGTACAGATAATACCACTGTTAGCGAACTGATGTGATTAATCATTCATTCATTTATTCATTTTTAATACCTGCTTCTTTTGCTAACGTGGGTCGCAGGTTGCTGGAGCATATCCCAGCGGATTTGGGGGGGTGAGGCTGGGTACACTCTGGGCACGACACCAGTGCACTGTGATGATGAGAGTATAATTTACTAAAAGTTTTTGCAGTATCACTCTAGAAAAGTTGGTATTAAAGCTGAATCCAGTAAAGTTAAACCGATGCCATTTCATGAAAACACGGCATGTCATTCCTCATGACCGACTTAATAAATGCAGTGGCAGACAGTGATCACAAAGACCCAGAGAGACCCTGAAGCTTGACTCTGAAACAACTGAAGTTCTACTAACAGGAAGTTCTTTTGAACTCAAAAATGCTCTTTAATGCCAATGAGCCGCACTCTTTAAAATTTCACACAGACACACACACACACACACACACACACACACACACACACACACACACACACACACACACACACACACACACACACACACACACACACACACACACACACACACACACACACACACACACACACACACAGTCTGTCTTCTACATCCTCTCCAAGTACAACTGAGGTCATTCAGGATGAGTTTTATCAGGACCCTGGAGAGCCAATAAATCACAAGTGTGTTATCTTTACACCATTTATGCGTATGAGTGTTGTGAGACAGACGTGCAGAGAGAGACAACAATAATGACTGTGTTTCCCAGGACATCCTTTCAGACTGTTTAATGGTCTGGGAATCTGTTCTGCTGACCTTCCCATTTTACACTACTGGTGCACTACTCTGACCTGAACACTGAAGCAATACTCATGTGGTCCTCTCTTTACATATTGCTAAGACTTACAGTGTATTTGCTCTATGTCCACAAGGTACTGCTTCTCCTCAGAACCTCATACTTGAAACTAAATCTTATCTCAGTACGGATTCATCTTGATTACCACATACCACAGTGTTTTCTACAGAAAACACCATCCATCACTATCCTCTTATTTTTGGATTTTAATCTTTCTGCTGTCAAGGTGTCTTTATTACATTTTTCTGATGATGAAAATCATCAATCATAAAATTTATTATAAACAGAAAAACAAAACACAAAAACTAAAAAAACAAACAAAACAAAACTGTGTATTGCTTTTATACTTAGGGGTTCTAGTCTTCCTTCTTGCCTGCATTTGGCTACGAGTTTACATCAGGGCCACATCTTGTGTCTTATCTGTCAACGAATCTTGGGAATACATTTTTAGAATGTCGGAATCAACCCGTAATCAGGGGAAATACTGTATGTCAATACCATGTGTTCAATGTATCCAACATTGAGGGACACATGTCTCGAGTATGGTTTTGTCTGAAAATTCCTAATGTTGTTACAACTCATCTGTACCTTTAAACCAGACTCTGTCGAAGAGTTTGCACGGTATAGTACATGGATTACTATTTTGTCCCTCATTTCATCAGAGCTCACAGCTCACAGCCTTTTTCCATTTCTCTCACTCTGTTACTCTGCTCTCTCCACCAACCTGTCTTCCAAATATAATGTAGAACCCATCTTCTTACTAATGAGGAAGTAATAATAATTATTTCATTTTATTAACATTGTTTAAATTTTTTTCATAAATTTTAATCTAGCTGCAACAGAATTGCAAATAATTTTCTCTCACTGTTTTGATTTTGTTTTTAACTATTTTGAACAAAGCATCTTTGAAAAGCATTTGAAAAAAATATGCTTGATAAGTCTTGGCTATACAGGTGATGAGGCTCCGATTAAGAAGATTTGTTCATGGATTTTGAATGCATTTTGTAAGAAAATAATGAAAAGAAAAAAAACTATTCACAATTTGCTCCACACAGATTTCCATTTCGCTGAACGTGTGAAGAGTTGTGACAATATGACTTCACTTTGGAGTAATGCCTGTTCAAAATTTAAAACAAACCCAACAACTGTAATGTCTTTGGAATGCTGTTTGGAAAAATGAGGATTAGAGAGGTTTCCATACAAGTCTTGTGAAATTCACACTGTAGATATGTTTTTGTCAGAGCGTAGCCATTCACAAATAGATAGAAGATATACCCTTGGGTATGAGATGTGATGGAAGGCCTTTTTGCCCATAACCAGGAAGCCTGAGACATTGCTGATGCTTTCCAGCTGGACTGGAGACATGCCTGATTTGTTTTTACTGAGCTACAAGAGCTGGTTGTAAAAGGAAGTTCTATAGCTCTAAGGAATTTACAGACATTTGGTCAGACATTTCTAAAATCAACGTAATTTAGTGGCATGCACACATTTTATTTATTTGTATTCATGTTACATACATACAATATAGTTGAATTTAGAACAAATGAAAAAAGAACACAATAATCATTTTGACTGTATTTGAACACCAACCATCATGGATGTCCGCCCTCCTGTTGGAGTCCTGCACTGAAGGAGAGCACCAGTGGACACAACAGTGATTTCCTGTAGGTTCATTGTCAAACGTTCTCTTTTATTAGGTATTAGTAAGGTCTGTTGTGGTATTACAAAGCAGGGCAAGATATCATCCAGGCAGTACACAGGTGTCTTTAACATGACACCATCACTATTCCTTTTTTTTTTTTTTTTTTACATCATTTGGATTACAGTATATTTAAAGTAGACTAATGTCCATGCAATACAGTTCTTCTTGCTCCACCTTAAATGGATTCCAAGAATGAAAATTCACTTTCTTTTAACTCTATTTTGATCTTCACCAACTCCTGAGAGAAATACCAGGCAGATCTTATCCTCTTCAAATCTAGTGTTCAGAGCCAGTTGGCCTGATGGACACCTCATAGTTTTGATTGTGATGTTTGACATCAGGATCAAGCAGTGTTGACATCAATTGGCTCTGGTCATAAGAAAGAGGAGAGTTTGGCCATGGTTCCACTTCAGTATCTGCCCATTGCTTTTACTCTCGGTGGATGTCTACTCCTTTGAACGACCCACAGCCCTTTGAAACCCAGTCCTAAGTGTGTTTATCCAATGTGATGTGCGTCTGTGTGTGCGTAACTTACAGCTGTAAGCAACATTTCAAAAGGCATGACACATCATGAGGACACTTAAAACCCCTCCAGGGAGCATACACAAGGGGTATTTGGATGCTGTAAACAGACACACACACAGCAACGCACTCTCCATGGTCCACTATCAATTACAGTAATTCCCCTTCGGTTTCCATGTAAACACAAACAGACTGAGAAATACAAGTTAAAATACTCTGTTAGAAGCAAACAGTTCCATCTCCACTGACTCGCCAATGCTAGGGTTGGTATGTCATCCATCCATCCATCCATTCTCTACCGCTTATCCGGGGTCGGGTCGCGGGGGCAACAGCTTGAGCAGGGAAGCCCAGACTTCCCTCTCCCTAGCCACTTCATCCAGCTCCTCCGGGAGAATCCCAAGACGTTCCCAGGCCAGCCGGGAGACATAGTCTCTCCAGCGTGTCCTGGGTCGTCCCCGGGGCCTCCTCCCAGTAGGACGTGCCCGGAACACCTCACCAGGGAGGCGTCCAGGAGGCATCCTGACCAGATGCCCGAGCCACCTCATCTGGCTCCTCTCGATGCGGAGGAGCAGCGGCTCGACTCTGAGTCCCTCCCGGATGACCGAACTTCTCACCCTATCTCTAAGGGAGAGCCCGGACACCCTGCGGAGGAAACTCATTTCGGCCGCATCACTGCAGACGCTGCACCGATCCGCCTGTCGATCTCCCGTTCCATCGTACCCTCACTCGTGAACGAGACCCCAAGATACTTGAACTCCTCCACTTGGGGCAGGATCTCAACCCCCACCCGGAGAGGGCACTCCACCCTTTTCCGACTGAGGACCATGGTCTCAGATTTGGAGGTGCTAATTCTCATCCCAACCGCTTCACACTCGGCTGCGAACCGTTCCAGTGAGAGTTGGAGATCACGGCTTGATGAAGCCAACAGCACCACGTCATCTGCAAAAAGCAGAGATGCAATACTGAGGCCACCAAACCGGACACCCTCAACGCCTAGGCTGCGCCTAGAAATTCTGTCCATAAAAGTTATGAACAGAATCGGTGACAAAGGGCAGCCTTGGCGGAGTCCAACCCTCACTGGAAACGAATCCGACTTACTGCCGGCAATGCGGACCAAACTCTGACATCGGTCGTACAGGGACCGAACAGCCCTTATCAAGGGGTTCGGTACCCCATATTCCCGAAGCACCCCCCACAGAACCCCCCGAGGAACACGGTCGAACGCCTTCTCCAAGTCCACAAAACACATGTAGACGGGTTGGGCGAACTCCCATGCCCCCTCAAGGACCCTGCGGAGGGTGTAGAGCTGGTCCACTGTTCCACGGCCAGGACGAAAACCACATTGCTCCTCCTGAATCTGAGATTCGACTTCCCGACGGACCCTCCTCTCCAGAACCCCTGAATAGACCTTACCAGGGAGGCTGAGGAGTGTGTCATAAAATATTAAAATATAACATATGTGGGGAGACTTGATCAGTCAATTCTTCAATGATGCTGATGATTTTCAGTCCCTTCTTGGTCAGCTTTATTACCATTGAATAAATGTGTCTTCTTCTGGCCCACTCAGTACTTGGCTTTCCAAGGACCAAGGATGAGTAGAATATACGTCAGATGATCGCGTATGTATGTTGTGGTGTGAAGTCTCTCAAAATATGTCATGTAAACAGACATGGAAATGTGTACTAATGAACAACTACAGCGGTGGTCCCCAACCTTCTTGACGGACCAGTTTAATGTCAGACAAAATTTTCCTGGACCAGCGTTTAAGGTGGTGAATATATACAACAAAATAAAATTATATGATCAGTTTAAAAACTGTATTAAAAAAATAAAGACATAGTAATAAACATGAATCCAATATCTATGTAACCTTATTAGCAGTGTCCTCATAACATCGTGCTGTTTGTTTTTTGCCCATTTTGCGAAGATGGGGGTTTCAATTTAGTTTGAATTCTTCTGTATAAGGGGAGGGGGGTGGGTTCGAGTGACCGAGGCACGCATCTTGACAAGACTCAAGACTTACTCAGAGGCAGATGTGGAGCAGAGAATCTAGTAATTTTCTAAAACAAAACATTGTTTAGAAACAGATAATAAATAAAACAGAAATAATGCAAGTATGCATTCTTCTGTGAGCCCGGTACCAACTGACCCGGTGATGAGTGACCATTGAACTATAGGATGTAGTCATAACTGACCTGTTTAAGTCCATGTGATTGATTTATTTACTGGAATTTCTTTGACTGACTTTTTTTTTTTGCAGAAAAACATGGCATATTTTGTAATAGCATATTGTATGGTGTTTTGGATTAAATCATGATTTTGGTAAGAAGTTGCAGCACTTGTCACCTAGTTTATAAAAACCCTCAATGATATAAGTACAATCAATAAATTGATTTATTGTTGTGACAGTGTTCAGGAACTATTCACAATCTGTTTTTAAAAACAGGCACACAACCAATAAATTGCCCTGTGAACTGATCCCTCAATTTTCATAGCTTCGCAATGACACAACCGTGTTTTACAGTCTGACTTAAATGTTGGTTTGTGGCATACCGTATAAATCATATTTCCCTCTCTTCCTCTATGCAGCTATGGTATTTCAACATGAAAATGCACAGCCTCCATAAGTTGCTGGCTGATAGCGGAGCACCATCAGCAAAGCCAAAAATTCCAAGCATGAGCTCATCACCTCCAAGCTGCTACATTTTTTTTTTCCTTTTTGTGTGTGTGTGTTTTTTTATTATTACTAGAGGAGATTTCATGCAACCTGAGCTCCCTAGAATAACTGGTGGGGCATAGAGTGAGTGTGAATATAAAGTGCATATGTCAAGGTCAGGCAGTTAAGAACAGTGACAGCAATCAGCTGTTTTACTTTTCCAAACACACTTTGTGTTTGAAATCAGTCTGACGTGATCCCAGATCTGTCACACCAGCTCAGGAGAGGACAGACTGTCGAACCATATTATAGGTGTTTGTTATTCAAAGATTATAGAAGCACTGGGAGGTTAGCTCGTAGGTCAAGAGACAGAAACAAAGGAATAAACAGCAAGGAAGAAATAGAAACGTAGAATTGGAAGTGAGACAAAAGACAGACAGACAAATAACCACTACACAAATGACATAATATGATATGAATTTTCTCCTAGCTTTAGATTGATCTTCATTAAGTGTCCAATAGTCCAGCAGTTAATTATGTCTCCAATTGTTTGGTCAAATGATCTTGTAAGGTACAACCAAAACAACAACTAGACCTTCATTGTTCTTGACATTTTATTGCTGAAATTAATAAAAATGAAGCAAAAAAAAAAAACAACAAAAAAAAAACAGCAAAGCATCTAGGCTGGACAAAACAGTGTTGCAACTAACATAACAGAAGCATCTGATCTGCAAATTGATAATCACACATTCAGTCAGATGTGCCTTTTCTCAAAGCCAAAGAGCTAATTGTAAACATGGAATGACGTGTCAAATTTGTTAAAAAGTAAATGTGTGTGGATGTTGGACATGAAGATGGATTTGGTGCCTCTGTGAAAAATATGGCCCATTTATGTCCCCAGTTTGACAAAAATGCTCTCTACGCTTCTGGTATAAAATATAGAAAAGCATGGTTGAACATAAACAACAGAATGTGAAACAACCACACTGAAAGGTCAGGTCTGACTGGGCTGCTGATGTGCTGAAGTTAGCAAGCTTCATTTGTGACAAGCATTTATTATTTCAGACCCTGCAGCAACCCCTGAAATAGATAAGTAAGAAAGGGCCAAGGGCCAAAAACTGCATGTCCTTTACTGGCCACACAGACTGCTCCAAAAGTGCAAAAATGAGTCAATCCCCATTGACCTTTACACACACACACGCACGCGCGCGCACGCACGCACGCACGCACACACACACACACACACACACACAGTATTCAATTTCATTGTACTCTATTAACCTTAGATGGTAAATTCGTTTTACTCCTTAACAATTATTATAATAAAATAATAAAATCAGAAACTACAACATCCCGCCACTTACCCTGATCTACTTTCAGGGTAGGTCAGGGTACCCTGAAAGTAGTATCTGACTAGTGCATAGACTAGTGCATATGGAGAAGGCCAATGTGAGTAAGACCATAGATCAAAGCTAGTGCATACAGTAATAAGGGACGAACAAATAGACGAACGGAAGAACACATGAACACTGACAATTACAATACATCACCGCTTTGAAGCAGGATGTAATAAAGTGGCTGGAGTACACACACACAAGGTAGAGTGGGCAGAGTGATGGGCAGCAATGTGACAGCATCCTGAGAGCAATTTCTGGGTTTTTGTGCCATGTTCAAGGGCATTCTGTCACCGATAGCCTTGAACCATCCACCCTCTGGTTCCAGAACCATGTCTGCTACCCATGAGGTGATGCTCTCTCACTGCAAATCAAACCCAGGTCACTTTGGTGAGAGAACCAAATCCTGAGCGCAACACCACCAGGGAGCTGGTGGGAGTTATGTCATATCTTTTAATACCAACTGCCTGGAATCCACTGAGCAGAGTGAAGAGGTTGTGAATTCAAATGCACTTCTGCTTCATCTTGTATGTACAGCTGTGCCCATTTTTATTAATGTAAACTGAGAAAATGCTTCTCATAGTGATTGCTCACAACTCCACAGAAAATCTCCTCCAGCTTTTCATGAAATGACAGACAAAACTAATCAAACCAGACAACAAATGACAATATTAATAATATCTGCTTTGCAACAGACACAAATACACTTTGTACAAATATTTAACGTAATTTATAGGCAAGTGACTGCCATCCAGTTTGATTTAATGTTTGAGTTAATGTTCAAAGAAAATAGTCCAGACAAACATGGTTGGCACAAGCCGTGCTTAAATTTTGCTACTTTTATCCTGTGATCTTTCTTTCTGAAATGTCAAATCTTTAGTTGTCTTCAGCTTCTCTGCATCTTGTCCTGTGTCACACTGACAAAAGCTCAGTTTGCGTTCCCTGAACATTTGTGATCAGACAAGGCCACACACATTTAGTTCACATTTAGCCCCCAGGGCACAGCAAGCTGGCAGCAAAAATACACATCTGGCATCAGTCTGAGCAAAGCTCTGCTTATCTCTGTAAATAGACTCAAACCTGACCAACCAGTTTAGGTGTCCTCTGTATGGACGCCGTCTCCAAGTTCCTCTCTATCAGACCACTTCAAAGCTAACATCTGACATATACGAGCAGTCAGGTTCACTATGTTTTACAAGCACGGTTTTCATGAGGGAGTCATTCTAATCAGAGAGCGTAATATGAAAGCAGAGGTTTTCTAAGGGTCAGCTGGAAGTTTTACAAGAGGCTTTGATTTTAATTGTGTGTACGCCAAGTTATAAGTGGGTTTAAGAGGAGGAGGCAACAGAAAGAGAAACAATTAGATGGTCTCATTATGGTCGGTGAAGTAGGACCCGTCCACATGTCTGAGAATACAGAGTGAAAAATGGCCTAAAGAACCCTTATAGCTTCAAGGAAAATCCATGTTATTGTTATAGTATATCCGGATTCAAATCAGGAGAATGGAAAATCATTATCTTTATTTATTTATTTTTTAATCATCAAGTTAAATCAAGTTTCTCTGATTACATTTTAGGCTCGCTGCAGTTATATTCCAAGGGTTTCTTAAAATTAAAGTTTTGTGTTCGTTGTTTCTCATAACATAATCTGCATCTGTATGTTTAAGGTCAAACTGAATATGGAGATTTAATTCAGTATATCATTGTATGTTAAAATATATTGTGTCTGAAGCCTGTGTCTGAGTCAATTTATGTTTAATGATGTTGTTACTACTGTATCCAAATGTTGAGGGCTTAAAAGGAAGAACAAAACAAACTACTAGCACTAATAAAAATCTAACCAAAATCCAACCAAAAGAAAAAAGAAAACAACAAGAAAGAAGCCAGAAGGTTGAATCTTACTGGGTAGAAAAGTCTGGCAATCATTTTAGTTACTTTAAAATTTACTTTTAACACTAGGAAAATCAGTACAAGGTGAAAAGTAATCCCGTTTTCATAGGAAACCACACATACATGTTGACAAAGAAAGAAAGAGACAAACCAAAATCAGACATCAAAGAGGAGAGTCTATCTTCTCTACTTTTCATTTGGTGTGTTGAGCCTTCAAGGACTGTTCAGTATGGCTTTCTCTGCACAGAACATAGAAAATCATACAATTAATTATTTGTATGCACTGATATTTATGCAGGAAAACAGAACACCTACATAGATATCAGCTTACCTGTACTAACTGTCTTCTTCCTGTGGGGGAAATATATAAATAATAATTATTTTGAGGTGCATTTCAAATTTATATGAACGCTAACGAATTGCATTGTCAGCACCTGATCATAGAAGTGTAAATGTTAATGAACTGTACTCATTTGTGCTATTTTTGTCTGACCAACCACTCAGAGTGCTTGACAACACAGGCTGATGTTCAGCCATTCAAACAAATGCGTGCTGTGGAGGCGGACGCCACGATGCAAGGTGCTATTTCTCATTATGACAGATAACTAGACTAGTTTCACTGACTCTTTCATGTCAGAATCATCACGTTTCCAGATCTCTTTTAACATTCTGCTTGTCTAAGGGTCTTCACACTCACCTTGGAACAAAGAGGGCAGCATGATACACAGTAGGGCGAATAGTGTTACACAAAAGAAACCAACAGCAATTGGAAAAATCCAGCTGCTTGACTCTGAGGAGAGAAAAAGACAAGCATAAGTAACTGCCAGCTATATTCCTCTACTGCCATAGTGTGGAATCTCATGGTACTACAATAACGTGGCAACTCCCCACCTTCAACGGTTAAGGTGAAGCTCTTTTTGATGGGTACTCTCAGTGACTGATGGGAAACTTTGCATGTAAACTGTTTTCCACTGAGCATAAGTGAAGCCTTGAGGTAGAAGAAAGCTGACAATGCATAGGTATTGTCCTGGTTGTGTCTGTGGCTTGACAGCAGAACATTCTGGAGCACCTTGGGTAGAGGAGCACCCACCCTCTGGCTTTTTGATGCTGTTTCCTCCTCATACCAAATTATCTCCACATCAAGAGGGTAGTACCCCTCTGCCTCACATGCAACCCTCTGATCCTGGCCTTCCTGCAGCAAAAGGGTAGGTCCTACATTCAGAGAGACACGGGGGGACTCTGAGGACAAGAGAGAATAGTGCAAAATTAAAATCAGAAACAGGTTTTGCTTATGAGTTGTACACTAACTGCTAATCTTATGTGCACCTTCATGGGACATGTCATTGGGGGAAACCACCAAAGCTATGATTAATGATTTTCACTCTTACCCACAGCATGTCAATGAAAAGCTGGAGGCAGCAAATTGTTTAGCTTAGATGACCACAAAAAATAGGGAAAAAAGCAAGTCCAGCTCTTTTACATGCTACATTTTTTTACCAGGACCCTGAAAGCAAACTGATGTATTATTTTTGTTATTTTTGTTTGTTGCAATAGCAAGCTTTGGTTTTACAACAATAGTTGTGCTGCAACAGTTGTGCTTAAACACTATAACTATCATCCCAGTTGATGCCTGAATATGTCACAGCAACACAACAAGACCTGTCTTGTCTGTCTGTTTGTAAAGTATACATTTCTTTACTATTTATTTGTTTTAAAATTTAACTGCAGTATAATATTACTACACCTGCTACTAATAACCATAATCATAATACTGGACTGGTTAAGTTCATTCTTAACTTAATTATAGTAACAGTTTTTGACAAAATAGATATGACCTTAACTTGAAAGCTATTCAAATTGCATTTATTAAAGCTGACAAATTCATTTGGAAAGCTTATTCATGTTCTGAACATCTGTCTATTAATAGCCATGAATCTATTCTATCATTTTATTCCATTATCCTCACTTGGATTGAGCCTCACCTTCGATGTGCAGACTTATGTCCAAGCTGGCAAAAAGTGGATTAACTGATACAGAACAAGAATAAGTCCCTTCACTGGTCATTTTGGCGAATGGGAGTGTATAGGAAGCATCTCCATTTGCAAGGCTCTTTATCTTGACACCTTTCCCATGGGTTTGCCCAGAGCGGCTGGTGTGGCTGAAGAGTTTGACTTTTTCTCCTCGATATTGCCAGTGCCACTCCACAAGGAAGTTTGGTACTTTGTGGTCAAGGGCAAACTGGCAGTGAAGACTTTGCGTGACACCAAGTCGCACTTTCACTGATGGAGTTGTTGATTTAATGATCATAGCAACTATGGAAACAGACATGTCAAGACAGATGCAGATGAGACAATTTGAAAGTGTAACATCCTGAAACATTGCCAGCTACAACGAGTGTTACCTGTTGTGGTGAGTAACTCTCTGTCTGCGATGACTGACCAACTGAGATAGTCCTGCTTTCCTGAGGCAGATTGGTCAGTTGGATGTCTGAGGAAGCTAATGACGGTGAAGAGCTCTCTGATGTGTTTGACAGTACAGATGAACCAGTTGTTGTACTCATCGTGCTCCTGCACTGGCCAGCGGACATGGATGCCTTGTGTACTGTACCTACGTATCTGACAGTCTAACTGCTCTGAAAAAGCTCCCTGTAGGTATCGCCGCAGATCCAATCTAGATCCTAAAACAGATTAGATTAATATGGAAATTTTTAGGATTAGAATTATTATTTTACTGTTTACTGTTACTCCTTTTGTCTCCTGGTATTACCAGTTTGTAGGAAAGTTATGGTATTTGGGTTGACAGGTCCGTCTCCTTTTTGACCAAACTGGAGTATAGCCTCTCTGTGGATGAGCTGAGTCTCAGTGTGACCCTCATTATTTAGAAACACATGTTCATCAATGAACTCACAGGGCAGCCATGACATCTGACTGAGACATTGCACGCCTGAGGCACAAGAAGAAACAGTATGAATCACACAATAAGTCACATAAGTACATATAATATGGTACAATATAATATATTATTACAATAGTATATCAATGTACATCACTGTAATATATAGTGTATCCTATATCAAAGTTAAGCTTCCTCCCACCTCCAAAAAATACGCTTCAAGTTAATTGGCCATTCCAAATTAACAATAGGTGTGAGTGCGTGTTTGTCTGCGCCTCTATGTGTCTCCGCGGTGCACTGGCGTCGCACCCAGAGTTTCCCCTGCCTCACGTTGACACCGCCAGCTGACAGTTGGAGGTGTCAGCTCAACTTCAGGCCACTGCCGAGGCGCCCTTGAGCAGGGCGCCGTCCCCCCCACAAGCTGCTCATTTGGGGCGCAGCTCGAAGTTGCGACCTTCCACTCTGCCTCCCCATGTACTAACAATTGTTGTACTAATTGCATGCCTACAGGCCCTTGTTGTGTTGTGTTTGTTCAGGGGCCTGTACACGACATTGTATGCATGGTTTGACATATACTGTATATGCATGTGTGAGTGTAAAGATAATTTCCCCTTAGGGGATCAGTAAAGCTGACTTTCTTCTTCTTCTATGCTACTGTATAGTACTGTATAAAAGCTATAACATAGCTATAACAGCATTGTACAGCAGTGACACAGTATAACAAAGTACTTTGAATGACACCGCAGGATTGTAATGTACAATATATTGTATCACAGAACAGATATTGTCGTATTTAACAATATGTTAATACATTAGTGTCCACTAGTATATCACAGCATATTATGGTTATTCCATTCATATCTTGTATTTTAATTCGCACATAATTTACAAAACTCCATAACAAAAGTGAAGACACTGACTTACCCACCCAAAGATACACGTAAATAAGTATCGTTAAGATGAAGTACATGGCTACTGCTTGGTAGAAACGTCTCCCTCTGGCTCAACCAGTCCAGCGGCTGTTAGAGCAAGCTTACTTTCACTTTCACTTAAGAGAGAGAGAGAGAGAAAAAAAACTTGCTCTGCCTACTTTATAAAACACGAGTGACGACGTTTGATACCCAGTTATCATGGGTATCAAATGTGAATGTGTTTACTAATGTGTAACATGCTACGCATACAGTCACGACATCGACGGCACGCATATTTCCTTATTGCCGCACCAAACTTTCGCGACAAGGCATTCGAGCCCCGTCGTTTCTCAGTCGGTAAACATGCAATACTTCCTCCGTCCGCTGGAGGCACTGTGAAATTAACCGAGACAAGCTGATACATGGACACAGGAATGCGGAACAGCGGAAGCGCGTCGTGAAGAAAACGTTATGACGCTGCCGGAAAGCGACAGAAGCGGTTTCTGTTGACAGGTGTGTTGGATGGGCTGTTTTGTGATTTACGTTTTGACCCACACCTCGTGGATCGAGTCCTGAGCGGGAATTACAATATCGGACTGACCACATTTAGATGTGAAGAGCAGCTATGACATTGGTGATGAACAAAGGTAACGCAGAGTTGTTCTTGTTTTGGTCCTGATACATTTATTCAAAACATTTTAGTTTAAGATGCCTGTTAATCCGCATTTCTACATAATTAACTAAACGTCATTTAAATATAAACTGCATCCACTCTTACAAATAGTTCTTTCTTCCGACTTTCAGGGCTTTGTCTTGTTGCTTGAAAGAATGATGAGAATAACAGTTAAACTAGATTAAATAGTTGAACTTGAATATTTGCAATGTATTCTTGTTACAAAAATGATATTTTCAATATTTTTAGAAAGCAAGAGGTACTGTAGCAGGACTTAAACTAGGCTTAATCTTTTATTTAAAGAAAATAGTGCAGTATACTACTTGTGTCTCATATAGGATGCTATCTTAGACTTGAGCATGGTTGTTATTTGTAATGTTTTTTGTACACGAAACATTTGTTGTTAATTGATGCTGAAACGAGTTACATTCATTTATCTGTCATTTTAATAATAACATATTGCTCTTTGTTCATGGAACTGAGTCATGACGTCTGCTCACTTCCACTTTCAGACTGGGCTATTCTTCAGGGCGCTTTCCTGCAGGCTGAGAAGCTGTCTCTCCCCTCATCCCTCTCCACGATTCAGAAAGCTGACTGGAGTAGGGTGGGACATCCAGTCCTGTCAGCTATTGTAGAAATATGTGGACAAGACCTTGGTGCAAGTCCTTCAGCAACTACTATTAAGTGGATAAAGAACGTGGTTTGTGTTGTGTGGCTTAAGCTGCTTTCTAGGGAAAATGGAGAAGATCTAGATGTAGCCTGGAAGGAGAACCATTTCTTTGGCCTTCAGAACAGCCTTCCAGAGGTCAACATTGTTGTCTTACTAGAATTGGTGAAGTCATTGGCTGCTGGTAGGACATTTGCCAGTTTTCTTTTGCATCTTCCCAAACATCAGGTTGCTAGTCAGCTACAAAGATTAGTGCAGCATATTAGGAGCTGCCCTACTACTGAGGACGATGTCACACTTCTCTTTCAAGTGTGGTGGGAATTGTGGAGAGGCAGGGAAAAGGAAAACGTCACAGGAGAAAACAACATACAGACGCTTTTTGCCAAACAATATGCCTGTCTCTCCTCTTCCTCTTCCAGTTTGTCTACTCAGGCTGCCAAGAGGTTAAAGCTAAGTCCATTAGAGCTACCATCATCATCAAACCCCGATGTCCTGCATATTCTCTTTCATGCACTTGAATATATTAAAGATCACGTATCTACAACAGACGTGTGCCTTCAAGCTCTTTCCGTTTCTCTTGATGCTCTTTACAAAACCTTTCTGATAGACCAAGTAGTTGTACTTCCACCCAAAGAGAAAGTACACTACCTGTCTGAAGTTGTCAGCATAGCAGAAATGAATAGTGAGAAAGTTTCTCCTGAACTAGTTGTGGAGGCTTACAGAGACTTGTGTGCTTGTCACACACCATCTCATTTTCAACCCAGCCTTTTGACACCCGGTGAAGCCTTGAAGATTATTACAGAACTTGCTCAGTTTTGGCAAAGCAATGGACTCCTTAAGGTTTGTGACAATACTCATCCTAGCTACTCTGCTTTCAAACTAAAACAAAGTGTAAAGAGAGTCCTTACAGCTCTACAAAAGGCAGATGTGTCAGAGACGATTAAAATACTCGATGAAGAGACTAGGAAGAACATCCTGAGAGGTGTGTTGGAGTCCATGGCTTTCCCTTCTGTAGAGTGCACGCCTGAGGTGAACACAAAAGTGGCTGCAGTCATCATTACTCAGCGCCTGGATGACTACCAAAACTTTGCAGCTTTATTTGCGTGTGAGAAGAGTTGGGCTGCTTGTGATGAATACTGGATGGACTGTCTAGAAAAGAATCAATCAGCCTTCCAAGAGTGCCACACCCTGATCAGACTGACCTCCACCTTGATGAGTAAACTTGATGGCAATAACTCGAATGTGAGCCAATGCAGGAAGCTGATGAAGGTTGTTTCAGATATTTTTTCTGCACTTTCATTTGAGGACAAGAACAGAGTACTGACTGCCATGTTGAGATTGTCTACCAGGGGTTTCTTTGGGGGCTCTGTCCCCACTGCTGTGGTTGAGGGGTTTCAACAGGAGCTCAACATGGCCTTCAACTGCATCATCCAAGGAGGGGGTGGAGCAGCAGCATCACAGGGGAATCTGAACACAGCGGTTTCTTTAGTTGCAAGAGTTGCATTTCAGAACCCAGAGGCTGCTTTGAGGTCTTGTTGTCATTCGGCTATTTTCAATAAAGGTGCCTCAGCTTTTATTGTTAAGATCCTACAGAAGCTGCCTGGACTCAGAGTACAGGAGGAACAAATAGAGGAAACTCGATGTAATGAAGAGGAAATGGAGAAGTTCAGTATAGATGAAAGAAAGGATGTACTGACTGGTAGTAGTCTACTCTGTAGGGGTCTACAGGAAATAATCAAGACAAAATTATTATCGAGTAGTGAAAAAGAGCAGTTCCTGAAGTTTGTGGGTCTGTTGATGATGCCTGTGATGACAGTTGAGGGAGAAGATGTGAAGCAAAGCTTTCTGCTACCTCAGGAGGTCGTGAATATCTTCGTCCTGCCTAACCTGTCTACTTCAGGTGAGTGTCCTGTTATATTTACACGTAGATCTTCATAAACTGATAATTTATCTAATCCCAGACTGCAATATTAGTTTGGGAATTTTCTCTTTTCTTGCTTTTTCAGAAAATGACACAGTGAAACCAGGCATAACGTTTATATCTACTGTATACCTTTAGGAACTTGTTTTAGGAAAATACGCAATTATAGTGTTGTGCAAACTGTTTCAGACTATATGGTTCGTATTGGTACACAGTAAAACTTAATAAAAAAGAATCTATGAAGTGTGAAACACAATGTATTGTCTATCTTTAACCTTTATTGTAGTTTTGTCATATGGTAAAAACAATCACAGGGAAAAAACAGGATGTACTGTAATGTGATGTGATCAATGAACAGAGAAAATTATAGTGCGCCCTCGTTCTTTGCGGTCAATGCATTCCAGGAACCACACGCGATTGAGGAATCCGCGATCGAAATCGCCATCTATCTTATTATTTACGGTAATTTAAACGTTTATGAACCCTCTCCATACTGATATTAAACCACTTTCTATCTGTATTACCTTTTCCGACACTCTGATAGAGTCTTTAAAACACTTTTGTGTCTCACAAAAGTTCGAGACTGACGGAACAAAGCACACTTCCGAATGCTGTCAGCCAATAGAATGCGCGTACAGTATCACATGACTGCCTACTAAGATCCGCAATGAGGTGGAGTCACAATCGTTGATGCACGAATGCGTGAGGGCGCATTACACATTTAAAAAAATGAAGCCTTTCGTTCTGGAGTTATAGAGAAAAGTCTAAGAATTATTAGGCATAGTTAAGAATTTGTCAAAACAATAAAATTTAAGGATTCACAGCACAATTTTGGGGGGGGAAATACGAATAAATTCCAGTAAATAAGTATAGTTAAAAAAAGTTAAATCTGAAAGTGTCATTTTAAATTAGGATCTGCTCATTTAAAATGATTTAAAATGTTTACATAATACCACAATAATGGTTTCCAGGAATGTCTGTCACTTTACAAAAATTGGAAAAACAACAAGCACCAGGTTGTCGAGGTTGAAGGAAAATTTCATCCTCTGGACCAGGGTGTGCTTCACAATGTAGTATTGTCAGATTCAGTAATTATCTTCATGTTTGTTTCATTAGCAGTTTATTACTTTTAAATTAAGTTTGACAATACAAAACTGTGAGTGACTGTTACTGTGATATTCCTAGAGCTTTAAATTATGATACCATAGAAAAAACACTTAAAGTTAAGGAGTCTTTGTGGATATGTGTTAATGTAAAGGGAATTTCTACACTGTCTACTCCAGCTTATTCCTTTATGTTCTCTTCAGGTCCAACTGTCTCAGACTTAGAGCTGAGTTTGCAACTTCTTCACACTGCTTTGTCAGTGGATGTCCCAGACATGGACAACACTCCTCACTGGGTGTTAGACTGTTCTCCGTTTCCTCTCCTCTATGTCCTGTCCCAGCTGCACAACCAGACTCTCAGGTTTGTATGATAATATGTTTTAAGGCATTACATCGAAATCCTTACACCCTGTGTCATTCTATTATTGTTCACCTATCTAATTTTAAAGATCGTTTACTTATTCTCTAGGTGTTGGGAGCAGCCACCAATGAGCGCCATCCATATGGAAACTAAGGAGCTGCTCGTATCGCTGCTGACCACTTTGGGTCAAGTGCTCAGTAAAGAAGTGGCGGCGGCCCCCAGCAGCTGGTCCAGAGCTCTGTTCTGGCTCTATAACAAGATGGAAACACTGGATTGGACTGTTCGTTTCCACATAAAGTCTGTTTGGGGTGACCACTTCAAAAATGAGGTTCCCTCATCTCTGCTGACTGTGTGTGATCTACCTGAGCAGGTAAGACATCCTGTCTTTTGGGCAATCAGATGTACAAAGACATCCATGTATAATTATCCGTACATAGACCACCAGCCTATGCAGTATGTACCTCAACTCTGTTGGGTCAATACAATACAATATACTGTACATACTGTACAAGTATTTTCCCCCTTATGAATTTCTTCTGTTTTTATCACAAATGACACTTGCATCAAAGGGCTTGACAGAGGATAAAAGGTACAACAACCTCTGTCCCTCCAACTTCATGGACCAACAGACATGCAATAAATGTAGATAGAGAGCGAGGGTTGAGAGGAGAAGAGAAAGACGGAGAGAAGAACAGTAATAGCACAAGGGTAGTGTTGTCACAGAACAGGCATGGCTTGTAGCCATAGTGGGTACCCAAGGTGATAGTAATAGTAGATGTGGGGTCCAGCAGGAGCACAGCAGCAGGTAAAGCCATAGCTGATACCGCCAAGGGGCCAGAGGAGATGGAATTCATCAACCGTTACTCATGTTTGGTAAAAATACAGTCAGGTCCATAAATATTGGGACATTCCATCTTTTTCGCTCTAAACCAACACAATGGATTTTGAATAAAACAATCTAGATGTTGTTTTGCTGCAGACTTTCACCTTTAATTTGAGGTTATTTACATCAAATCCTAGTGAGCAGTATAGGAATTACAACTGTTATAAAAAAATGTGTTCCTCCAACGTTTTAAGGAAACACATTGACTCCACAGCCGTTTCATGGACAGATGTAGTCTATTTTCTCATTAGTTTTACATTAATTAAGCAAGAAAAAGGTTGGGTGTTGATTCTTGGTGTGACATTTGCATTTGGAATCTGTTGCATCAACTCTGAGATCCAAAGAGCTGTCATTATCAATAAAGAAAGCCATGATTAGGCTGAAAAATAAAAAAAAACCATCAGAGAGATTGCAAAAAACATTAGGTGTGGTTAAATCAACTGCAAGATGATGTAAAACCACTCTAGTGGATGACAGAAGCATTCATCTCTGGTGAAAAAAACCCTTTCACAACAGTTGGCCGTATCAAGAACACTAAGGAGTAAGTGAATTTCTGTCAACGATTCAACAATCAAGAGAAGACTTCACCAGAGTGAATAGAGAGTGTTCACAAGATGTAGACTGTTGGTGAGCCTCAAAAACAGGAAGATCAGATTAGAGTTTGCCAAACAACATCTAAAAAAAGACTTAACAGTTCTACAACAACACCCTATAGAACAACATCCTATGGACAAATGAGACAAAGATCAACTTGTACCAGAGTGAACCAGAAGAGCATGGAGAAGGTAAGCAACCGCTCAGGAAAACCCAGCGTCTGGTGATGTCTATGCAACCTAGACTTCAGGCTGTAAGTGATTGTAAATGCAAATGGCAGCCAAATATTAAAAAGTGAAATTTTGATTTTTGATTGTTTGGTGTGTTCCATTACATTTGGCCCATTTAAAAAGTATGAGGCACTCAAACAAACCGATGCATTTCCTACCCCATTCACCTGATGTGGATGTAAATACCCTCAAACTAAAGGTGAAAGGCTGAAGTTAAAACACACTTTGTTTATTTCATATCAAATCCATTGTTGTGATGCCTAGGGAAAAAAAAATTGTTTCAGTGTCTCAATATTTATGGACCTGACTGTACATCACCACTGGATACTTGTGTCAGCCAGGCACCTAGCAAAATCTCACTGATTACAATAAAAAAGCACTAATGCTGTTAGCTAAACTAAGCCAATATCTGAAAGAAGTCCCTGCTTACATGAGTGTATTATTCCCTTTAATGTGTTCGTTCACTTTTGTCTCTACCTCGATAGGAGTGGTCAGGGCTGGACCTGCCTCTGTACGGCCAGGGTACAGGTCTTGTCGCCTGGATGGAGTGCTGCTCCATATCAGACTCCCTGCAGACTACCATGTTGCTTCATCTGTCTGTGGACCAGGGCCGGCCAGACGATGTCACCATGTTCAGCAAAGGCCTGTTGGTGGCTCTGACCCAGATTCTACCCTCGTGCTCCATCTCTCAGTGGTCCAGACTGTTGGGAGTCCTGACAGAGCTCATCACTTCCGGTCGTCTCCACGTTCCCTTCTCACTGGAGTACGTGGACTATTTGCCTCTCCTTGATCTGAAGAAGTTTTCTTGTGAACTCCGTATGTCTGTCCTCCTGCTTCGCGTCTTTCAGCTGCTCTGTGGGTCAAGCTGCTCTCAGTGGCTGACAACAGGCGGGTGGGAACATGTTGGCCGGTTGTACGCCCATGCTGTGAGGGAGATGATGACCTCCCTGAAAGCCAAACTGCCTCTTATTTCAACTGCTGCTTCACCATGTCCTACAGCACAAGCGTCTGGACACCTCAATCCTTCATCCAGATCACTGACTATGCCTGCAGACTCTCAGACAGACAAACAGGAAGTTAGACGTCCTCTGAAATCAAATGAGTCACAGATGGGGGAAGAGCTCAAGACCATTCCCAGCCAGGAGGTCCTTTTTGTACTCAGCCAGCTCTTCTGCCATGTTCAGCATGTCCAGGTATGTAATTTTAAATGTAATATAACTACTTGAATTGCGAATATGAGCGTCTGATTGGCCGGAAAGGGTGATCTTGCTTTCAGGAACCAGACTCCTGTTAATAGATGCTGCTTGTACAGGTTTTTGGTAAACAGAACCATCAGTTATCAGAGAACCAGGTTTATTTGTATATGCACCTAATGCATTTAATAGTAATACTAGATATTAATATAATTGCCAAATCAAAGATGCGAATCGAACCTATGACTTCCATACCGGATCGGTCGAGGCCCGGGTTAACAACGACCGCCATCGGCGCTGTTGACCGACAGAGCGCCGGTGGAAATTGGATTACTGTTGGTCGAAGAAGGAGAGGAGGAAAGTGTGTTCGCACGAAGAAAGAGAAGAGGAGCGCCAAGAGTATAGGACTAAGAGTAGGGACGTTGAATGTTGGAACTATGACAGGAAAAGGTAGAGAGTTGGTCGACATGATGCAGAGGAGGAAGGTAGACATACTGTGTGTCCAGGAGACCAGGTGGAAAGGTAGCAAGGCTAGAAGTTTAGGAGCAGGGTTCTATCATGGTGTAGATGGGAAGAGAAATGGAGTAGGAGTTATCTTGAAGGAGGAGTTTGTTAGGAATGTCCTGGCGGTAAAAAGAGTGTCAGATAGAGTGATGAGTCTGAAGCTAGAAATAGAAGGTGTGATGTTCAATGTTGTTAGTAGGTATGCCCCACAGGTAGGATGTGAGCTGGAGGAGAAGGAGAAATTCTGGTTGGACTTTGATGAAGTGATGCAGAGCATACCTAGAAGTGAGAGAGTTGTCATTGGCGCAGACTTCAATAGACATGTTGGTGCAGGTAACAGAGGTGATGAGGAAGTGATGGGCAGGTTTGGTATCCAGGAGAGGAACGCAGAAGGACAGATGGTAGTTGACTTTGCAAAAAGGATGGACATGGCTGTAGTGAATACTTTCTTCCAGAAGAGGCAGGAACATAGGGTGACCTATAAGAGTGGTGGTAGGAGCACACAGGTAGACTACATCTTGTGTAGACAATGTAACCTGAAGGAGATCAGTGACTGTAAAGTAGTGGTAGGCGCGAGTGTAGCCAAACAGCATAGGATGGTGGTGTGTAGGATGACTGTGGTGGTGAGGAAGATGAAGAGGGCAAAGGCAGAGCAGAGGACGAAATGGTGGAAGCTAAAAAAGGAAGGGTATTGCATGACGTTTAGGAAGGAGTTAAGACAGGCTCTGGGTGGTCAGGAGGTGCTTCCAGATGACTGGACAACTACAGCTAATGTGATCAGGGAGACGGGTAGGAGAGTATTTGGTGTGTCATCTGGAAGGAAAGTAGATAAGGAGACTTGGTGGTGGAATGAGGAGGTACAGGAGTGTATACAAAGAAAGAGGTTAGCTAAGAAGAAGTGGGACACTGAGAGAACTGAGGAGAGTAGACAGGAGTACAGGGAGATGCAGCGTAAGGTGAAGGTAGAGGTAGCAAAGGCCAAACAAGAAGCTTATGATGACTTGTATGCTCGGTTGGACAGTAAGGAGGGAGAGACTGATCTATACAGGCTGGCAAGACAGAGAGATAGAGATGGGAAGGATGTGCAGCAGGTTAGGGTGATTAAGGATAGAGATGGAAGTCTATTGACAGGTGCCAGCAGTGTGATGGGAAGATGGAAAGAGTACTTTGAAGAGTTGATGAACGTGGAAAATGAAAGAGAACAAAGACTAGAAGAGGTGACTGTTGTGGACCAGGATGTAGCAAAGATTAGCCAGGATGAAGTGAGGAGAGCACTGAAGAGGATGAAGAGTGGAAAGGCAGTCGGTCCTGATGATATACCTGTAGAGGTTTGGAAGTGTCTAGGAGAGGTGGCAGTAGAGTTTCTGACTGTGTTGTTCAACAGGATCTTAGATAGTGAGAAGATGCCTGAGGAGTGGAGGAGAAGTGTGCTGGTGCCCATTTTTAAGAACAAGGGAAATGTGCAGAGTTGTGGCAAGTACAGAGGAATAAAGCTGATGAGTCATACAATGAAGTTATGGGAAAGAGTAGTGGAAGCTAGACTAAGGGCAGAAGTGAGCATTTGTGAGCAGCAGTATGGTTTCATGCCAAAAAAGAGTACTACAGATGCAGTATTTGCTTTGAGGATGTTGATAGAGAAGTACAGAGAAGGCCAGACGGAGCTGCATTGTGTTTTTGTAGATCTGGAGAAAGCTTATGACAGGGTGCCCAGAGAGGAACTGTGGTATTGTATGAGGAAGTCTGGAGTGGCAGAGAAGTATGTTAGAGCGGTGCATGACATGTATGAGGACTGTAAGACAGTGGTGAGGTGTGCTGTAGGTGTGACAGAGGAGTTCAAGGTGGAGGTGGGACTGCATCAGGGATCAGCTCTGAGCCCCTTCTTGTTCGCTATGGTGATGGACAGGCTGACAGACGAGGTTAGACAGGAATCTCCATGGACTATGATGTTTGCAGATGACATTGTGATCTGCAGTGAGAGTAGGGAAGAGGTGGAGGAGAAGCTAGAGAGGTGGAGGTTTGTCCTGGAAAGGAGAGGGATGAAGGTTAGCCGCAGTAAGACAGAGTACATTTGTGTGAATGAGAGGGACCAAAGTGGAAGAGTGAGGTTACAGGGAGAAGAGATCAAGAAGGTGGAGGATTTGAAGTACTTAGGGTCAACAGTCCAGAGCAATGGAAAGTGGGGAAAAGAGGTGAAGAAGCGTGTCCAGGCAGGATGGAACGGGTGGAGAAAAGTGTCAGGTGTGATGTGTTTCAGCTAAAATGAAAGGAAAGGTGTACAAAACTGTGGTGAGACCAGCGATGTTGTTTGGTCTAGAGACAGTGTCACTGAGGAAAAGACAGGAGGCAGAGCTGGAGGTAGCAGAGATGAAGATGCTGAGGTTCTCTCTGGGAGTGACCAGGAAGGATAGGATCAGGAATGAGTACATCAGAGGGACAGCACATGTTAGAGGTTTTGGAGATAAAGTCAGAGAGGCCAGACTGAGATGGTTTGGACATGTCCAGAGGAGAGATAGTGAATATATTGGTAGAAGGATGCTGAGTTCTGAACTGCCAGGCAGGAGGCCTGGAGGAAGACCAAAGAGGAGGTTTATGGATGTAGTGAAAGAGGACATGAAGGTAGTTGGTGTGAGAGAAGAGGATGCAAAGGACAGGGTTAGATGGAGGCAATTGATTCGCTGTGGCGACCCCTGAAGGGAAAAGCCGAAAGGAAAAGAAGAAGAAGACTAGATATTAATATAATTATAAAAGCAAAAGCGTAGACTTGCTATTTTGGAAATGCAATGTGATCTGGATGCTTGAAATTTAAAATTCTGATATTTGACGATACCAGTAGAAGTTCCCAGGCATTGCTCTCCATTTATTAGAACAAACTCCTTTAATATGCGTTTCTAATTTTCAAAGGTGATGATGCCAGGAGGCCAGTGTGAACCTCTATTTCTCTCCAGTCTGGAGATCCTCAGCCACTATGAGGCTATCATGGCTGCTTTCCCAGACAGCAGCAGCCCACTGGAGAGCGACAACACGCGACATTTCTTCTCCACCATCACAGACAACCTGGACAACGAGGAGATGAAGGCTGTGCTACAGCAAAAGATCTCTCAACTTGTGTCATCAGCAGCTTAAGACAGATTTTGTTTCTTGAAGAATTTTGCAAATGCTCCAAAATCACTCTACTTAGCTTGTCAGATAATTAATTACGGACATAATTTCTGTTGTCATTGTCATATGCTACGCTGACATCATTTACAGAGGGATGAGTAAGACATTGTAATTAATAAATGGCCCATTTTCACATTAAACATTCTCAGTAATAGTCTACCTTGGAATGGAGCAGTTGAGCATCAGGTGTGGTGGTGGATTAAATTTGCAAGTCACAATATAGTAGTTTTAATACTGTAAACCAGCTGATATGCTGTTATAGACCTATGATATTTGGATTAACATTGAGTATGTGCTTGATTCTGGTATGTGAGTAGAGATTATAATACTTGTATCTAGCTGTCAGGCGTCCACACAACACAAGGAAACAGCTACAAATCCTTGAACATACTTGGTTAAAAATCTGCAGTGTTTTGGGAAATTTAGCTTCACAAAACATTGACATGCATGTGCATTCATATTTTCTTAATATCACTTACATCTAGGATATGCAAAAATAGCAGTGCATCCACTTGGTGCAAGCATTCAAAGTTTCACCTGTACAAAATTAATAGTATGTTTGATAATTGGAAAGAACTTTTAATACTAAAATATATTTTGCAAATATACTAAATGCAGTTTTACCCAGTTTTATCAATGGAACACAAAACACAAAAAAACCTCTTCATCAAGCAATGGGAGAGTCAAATTTAGTCTTAGTTTAGTCAGTTTATTTTTCTCTTTCCAGACACGTTATTACAGCAGACTTCACTTTCATCAGTTTTGGAAAATCAACAACATCCGAATGAAAAGGGTTGACGGGTGGAAGCCATTGGCTTGTAAAATTCCCGTACCCTGAATCAACATCTCTCTCATTACAGCACATCATCAACCAGATTCATATATTACATATCACATGTAAATTATTTGATTCTGGTACATTGTTGTTTTGATCGTCCATTCAGTCCAATAGATGTGTGTGCTTGCACACGTCTTTATCAGTTCACCATCTCGTTTGCTGCACTAAAGTCACAGTGATATTTTTCCATGGGCATGACACATGTAGTTTAATAACATTAACAATCTGAGATATTAACCATTTGCGTCAGAAATGTAACCTTGCAAAGTCAAGTTTTTGAAAGCTTTTTTAAAGGCAGATGGTGTTCCTAGACTCCTAACTTTGTTGTCCAGTTTGTTCCAAAGTTTGACACCAAACTTTTACTTTTTTAAAAAAAAAAAATTGTTCTTGTACATGTTAGAGGTTTTGGAGATAAAGTCAGAGAGGCCAGACTGAGATGGTTTGGACATGTCCAGAGGAGAGACAGTGAATGTATTGGTAGAAGGATGCTGAGTTTTGAACTGCCAGGCAGGAGGCCAAGAGGAATACCAAAGAGGAGGTTTATGGATGTAGTGAAAGAGGACATGAAGGTAGTTGGTGTGAGAGAAGAGGATGCAGAAGACAGGGTTAGATGGGAGGCAATTGATTCGCTGTGGCGACCCCTGAAGGGAAAAGCCGAAAGGAAAAGAAGAAGTACAATGACCATGTTACAGTACTTGGGATTATATCTTTTATTCTAAAAAATTGTATGTTTCCTGTTAATTATCAAAAACTTTTTTCTTATAGCTTCACTCATTCTAGACATCTTTGTCTTACAGTAGTTCTTGTACTCTTATCTCTAGTTTTAGTGTGAAACAAGTTCCATTTTGTGAATGGGGAATCCTCAGTCTGTCTTCTGGCCATTTTTCTTTCCATCTGTTCTCTTGCTCCTCTGTCTGGAGTACACTCTGATGGCTTTCTTCAGCAGTAGGATAAACCAGTAGATCTGTGGAGCCAGGATCACCAGATTACCCAGGTTGCACTGCAGGGGGAGATGGAACGCTACTCTGTGCAGAGGAATCCCAAACTGCTGGCCATACTTCCAGTACATAAAGGGAAATATCAGGATCCGGCACATGAAGAAAGCCAAAAGGACAATGATGCCGTTGATTCTGTACAGCTTGCTGCCGTCGAGACCCAGCTGGTTATCACGAGACAGGGTAAAACGGAAGAGAGAAAAGAACCGTAAAGATTACTATGTTTGTTCTACGATGTGGGGCAGGAAGGCTCAATGAATGCTACTGAGAAGGGACACGTGAATCACAAAGCCATAATCATTTAATCACCAAATCTTTACAAATTCACCTACGGGAAATTTTGCCGTAATTAATTTGCATACTCCACCATTGTGTTGATTGGAATGTTCAAACAGTTTACCTGGATGAGACACTTTCCCAAACAGACAAAAGGAGTGCTGAACTCTGTGGTGAAAAGGCAGCCAATAAAGAAATCACCAAGTCCTCTTCTAAAGAACTGCAAAATAGACAGTGGGCAAGTCGCATAAGTGAAATACATTAAAGCACATAAAATAGATTTCTCTCAGATTTTAAGTGCATTTGATCAGAAAATCAGTGTCTGGTGTGGAACCATTTGCCCTCGTGCAGCGTGACATTTCCTTCATACAGATTCGACCAGTTTGTTTGTGGGTTTATATGAAGTTGCTGTTTCCAAAAAGATGCTCAGCGAAAAACATCTGGTGAGAATGAAGGCGATGAAAGGTTTCAGCCACCAGGAATTTTGGACAGATGTTTGTCTGATGCATCGACATGTTGCTGTAACGTGACTGCAGTAGACGGCACTGTGAGCCTCACAATGAAATCAGCCAATGTGGACAGTGAGTGTGAAAAGAAAACCTGTCCAGACTGTTAGACACCACTGAAGGTGAGTATTTGACCACACAATTAACGACACTGGTGGGGATGACAGGAAAGCACTTGTTCTTCAATGTTTGTTACATCCCGCTTCATAGCAGTGATGTAATTGTCAGCGCGTCTGTTTGTCCGTCTGTCCACCAAAAAATCTTCGCAACTGTTGCAGATAGAAAGATGAAACAAAACGCACATTACTCGGGCGGCAAAAAGGATGAAAATGAGATGATGGCCTTGAGAAAACTAGGTCAAGGTCAAAACTTTCTAACTTCTGTACACTCAGGAACTGGATAAGATAGACATGGGACAAGGCCAGTGTGAGCAAGACGTAGATCAAAGCTAGAGCTTTGATCTATGAGAGTAGGTTAGAGCACTAGCTTTGATCTTTGACCTACATAGGTAGGTCAGGGTAAAATTTTGAATTCAGGGTTGTTGTGGGATGTTGCAGTTTCTGACTGCATTAGTTCTAGTTTTGTTTGTGTCTGGGAGGCTGCTCTCCATCATGGAGGTCTCATGATGGTGCAGTTAGATGCAGCTACCGCTGATGATAGTGAGTTGGATTGTTTACAAGGAAGCAGCCATCCTGGTGGATATTCCCACTGCCAGCAGGACAATCACACATTTCTTCAAGAACTGTGGAATAGTGTTATGTGATCCAGGTGCCAATTTTAGAGTGGCTTTTATCTTTACCAGTCCAACAATCATTTCAATCACCTCAACATCGCACAGCTCTGAGGGAGACGTGTTCACTCGACCAAAATGCTTAAAATGTGAAAGAAACTTGTACTAATAAATGTGACAAAGGGACGCAAAAACAACAATGTTACATTTGCATTTTTGTGTGTATGAGTGGGATAAAGTGTTTTCTCCCCACACTTACCAAAGTGATGGGCATAAAAATGAGAAGCAGCACCAGGTGATGGAGGACCAACATCCACTCCTTCTTGAGGAAACCCTTCACTGTCTGTAGGGAATGGCTGCTGTAGGCCTCGGACTGACCTCTGACCCGCTGACTGAAGTAGTGACTCAGATACATGGCGTAGATGTCAAAAGCCATGTAAGGAGCCGCAAACCAAACAAATCCATTGACCAGCCAGTGACTGCGTAGATTTCCGTTAACATTGTTAATATGAAAAAGGCAAGATGTGAATAATTTATTTGATTTTTTTTGGGGGGGGGGTATTGTTAGGCTACAGAGGATTGAAGAATGCATCAATATTCTTTGAAGTGATAAAAACTGTCAAGTCAAACCTGTCAGTCATGGTATTCCTGCAGGATCTGACAACTGTGACTCCAGCGGCAGTAGCCAAGCAAGCGTGGACAGCAGACACCAGCCTGAAGTCAGCATAAAGGATTGATGAGATCCAACACGAAACTCGGTGTGTACTTGATTAACTACCCCTCTCACGACGCTGATCACAAGCTACCCGGGGTACATATTCTTATCAAGAGCTGAAACGAGCTCTTGGCTTATCAGATGAGTGCCATTCCTCAACAAGTTTGAATAATTATTCAAAAAAAAACAAGCAAATGTGTCCTATCAGGCATTGCTGTATGTGGTGCTGACCTCTCGCTGACCGAAACCACGTCTGCGTCACTCCAGCCTGTAAACATGTATTTCAGTATTTTCCTGAAACTATAGAAAAGTCCAGGAAACACCACCGTTCCAGCAGCCAGGGTACTCAACATTGTTTTACAGCGAGTGTGACGTGAGAAGCAAATAATGGCCAAATTCAGTCACACTGCTCGCTGCTACACTGACTGTAATGCGTTAGATAACAACCGGTCAGCTTCCGTGTTCCCGGGATTCTTTATTCAAACGGGATTGGTCGGATGAGATGTAAATCAAAAACGTAATGACGTCATGTTTGTGAACGTCAACCGCTCCACAGCGCTCCTCCCTGGTGCGGTGGCTTCTCGCTGGGGTTGGCAGAACTTGTAAGGTCAGGAGCTCGGAACTGCAGCGGATCGGATGTCTGCGCTAAATTCTTGTCCAATGGCGGCCCGGGTCCACCAGGCTGTCCAATGAGGGGTGTACCGGCCCACGTCTGACACGGACCGAATCCAAGCCCCACGGGCCGCACAAGAGGGGAAGGATAGCGCCAGTCAATAGACGCTGCACTCCAGTTTGAATATTAACATTTTATTACTGACTAAGTGTTTTTAAACTATTGCTTTTGATATTGCGATAAACAGCTGGGTCGACAATAAAAAAAACTGGTTCATAATTCTAGATTCACCGGTCATAAAGATATTAGTTGTCAAACTCAAACACAATAAATGATCCAGCAAACAGATATTATTAGATGTTGGAAGCAGTATCTTCTATAGCTATGACGCATACCATAAAACAGAAAAAAACATCTAAATTTATATTGTGTCATCAAAAAACTTATTTTTTTGATAATCATGTTATTAAGATTGTATTTCATGTGTCTCAGCGGTGCACCGGCATCATGCTCAGAGTATTCCCCGCCTCTCGCCCATTGGGATAGGCTCTAGCAACCCCCGTGTCCCGTAAAAGTGTAAGAAGCAGATAAGAAGATGTATGAATGAATGTTATCATTTAATTTACATGCTACACAAGGCAAGGGAGGGGGCGGGGGTAGGATTTGTGGAGCAAAGACACAGAAAGAAAGAGCAACACGGTATAAAGATATGTATTCTGATTTATTAAAGAAATACATCGATGCTTCTCCGTATCCAAAAGATCAGTTTGGTTCACAGAAAAAAGTGGTTACAGGGATTTAGATGGTTAGAGGACTCACCTATAGTACAAATGCTGCTTTCTGTTATGTTTGTAGAGGGTTTGGTAAAAATGTCAGACAGGAGGAATTTGTGACTGATGGTGTCAAGAATTAGAAAAAGTTACTCATGTTAGCATGTTTCATACAAGACCAGTAAGACAAACCACTTTCTTTCTGCCTGCAACACGTTATGAAACTGTGGTTAGATACTTTCATTTATTTTTATGTATCAAACTTAACTGAAAATTCCTCAGAAAGAAAGAACATGAACATGAATTTAACTTTAACCATGAATTTGATTTTAACTATGTCACCCTGGACACTGGCCTGGCTACCTTTCACCAGGTTGTCAACTGCCACACACAGAAGAACAGGACGATTGACCTACTGTACACCAATGTTAAAGAGGCGTACAGAGTCACCGCCCTGCCTCCACTGGGCAAGTCAGACCACAATCTGGTGTACGTCCAGACACAGTACACCCCCTGGTTCAAAGGCAGGCAGTCTCTACATGCACCATCAGGAGATGGACTCCTGAAGCAGAGGAGGCTCTCAGAGACTGTTATAACACCACGGACTGGGACGTATTGCTGGGTGGACATGGCGAGGACATCGATGGGATGACCCACTGTCTCACGGACTATTTAAACTTCTGTGTAGATGTGGTCGCCCCCCCCAAGACTGTTCGGTGTTATCCAAATAACAAGCCGTGGATAACACAGGACGTCAAAGATGTCCTTAACAGGAAAAAGAAGGCTTTCAGGACAAAGGATAAGGAGGAGATGAAAAAAAGCACAGAGGAAGGTCAGACGCTGCATAAAGGAGGCCAAGGACGCATACAGGAGGAAGATGGAGCAGCAGCTGAGCACCAACATCATGAGGGACGTCTGGGACGGTGTTAGAAACATCACTGGCCACAAAGCCAGGACCAGAACAGAGGAGGGAGGGGTGCAGAGGGCCAACAACCTGAATGACTTTTTCCAATAGGACAAACAGACTGAAGAAGTCCTTCATCCCCTGAGCCATTAAACTGCTCAACTCCTCTCTGGGGGAGATGAAGAAAAAGGGAGTTCACACAAAAGCGGAGGGATGACGGAAACAATGCACCAAACAATGTAAACAATATACATACTAATATAATATTCAGTCCATGCCTATCCAGGTTTATTTATTCATGCCCTTTATTCCTAAGCCCATTTCGGTTTCTGTATTTGTACTGTATATTCCTTTATTTAGTGGGTTATTTATTATTTATTATTTATTATTCTCTCTGTCTGGTGGGTTATTTATTACTCTTTCTATTTGGTGTTGGCATTACTTTCTGTGTGTCTTTTCTTTTTGTGTACGTACTGTGCTGTGTGTAATGTGACAGAGAAATTAATTTCCCTAATGGAACCTCCTGAAGGGATGAATAAAGTCCTACTCTACTCTCTACTCTCTCTATTTGTCAGCAGTGCTGACATTTGTCTTGTGACCCAGCAGCTGTTTTATGCAATAGAAGAAGAACATATGTCACACACATTGACATGACACATATTGACAACATGGAAACAAAATAGTCGAGAGCGCTTGTCCCCCACTCAGCCTATCTTCGGTTTTGCTCCAGGTTGAGCATTAAAATCGATTGATGGACAAAGGACTTTTTTAGTTTAACCTTCTTGAAAGGTGGTACCTTGTATCTCCTTTCTTCCAGTAGACTATATTCACTATATAAAATGGAAATAAGAGATAAAAGACTCTAAAATATAACATAAGATTGAAATACAGATAGCATATTATTGCCCGTAGAAGTGAGTGAGTGTGTGTGTGTGTGTGTGTGCCAGCTGGGATAGGTTCCAGCTGCCCGTGACCAATCTATTCATTAATATTGTTGTGTCTACATTTATGTCATATTGTGTTGTCTTGTTTGAGTCTATTTCCAACATGATTATATTATAAATACACAGGGCAGCTCATTTCCACTCGTGGGTCTGTGAACTTTGCCTCATCTGTTTAATTATAACCACCCGTATGAGTCTAGAGAATCAATCAATCAATCAATCAATCAATCAATCAACTTTTATTTGTTAAGTGCTTAATCACATCAACAAATATTTCAACAGTGACAGCCGCAGGGAAAAACTCCCTCATTGAGGAAGAAACTCCGGACAGGACCCAGACTCTGTAGGGCAACCATTCGCCTTGACTGGCCCTCACTTTCTGTGAAGTCTACAGTGCAACACAAATGATGAGGATGATGATGAAATGCTGAAATGATTAACGAATTTCATGCCAAAATGTTTTTGACACAATTTACAACCATAGGAGTTTTAGGATTTAATCTGTCCTCTGTAGTCATGGCAACAACAAGAAAAACAACAAGAAAAACAACAACAACTGTTCTACCTCTGGAACCTGAGCACCCCCAACGGTTGGAGGTGTTTTATTTTCTGTCTGTTTTAGGCACATGATATACATATCTCGTTCTATTATAATAAAGGCGAGAACTGAGAGAAATGTGAGAGAAGAGGATGCAGAAGACAGGGTTAGATGGAGGCAACTGATTTGCTGTGGCAATCCCTGAAGGGAAAAGCTGAAAGGAAAGAAGAAGAAATTCTCCTATAATAAAGGCAATAGTATGAAGAACAACACAATAATATGACAAGCGCCTCTCAGGTATCATCCTGGGCTTTCAGCAGGCCTATGGTCTTCTCCACCCAGCCTTTCGTCCTGCAGTGAGCCCAGTTGTTCTGTGGAGGGCCTGGTTCAGTGTCAGGGGTCAGCAGCTTCGGTTGCCATGGGTAACCCCTGCCCTCTATAGATAGAAGCCATCAAAGTCTCCTGTGATCTATAGTGGATACATTAGAGTGGATTAAAGGATGGAATTGTTTCAAACCTTTACGCTACGTACCTCATTACAGTCTGTTGCTCAGGTAAGACCATACATATGTGAGTCATGAACTGACTACGACAAATCCAATCCAATCCACTTTATTTCTATTTTTAAATTTTTTTAAATTTATGTACTGGTCTGATCCCCCAAGTGAAATTAAGAGCACACCCTAGATAGTAATACTATCTACATGTTAGTTTGTACAGGCCCCTGCAGCACACACACACACACAAGGGGGCCTGTAGGCATGCAGTGGGAAGTAGAGTGGCGGGCAGCCCCTTTGTGGAGCGCCCCAAATGAGCAACAATATTTACAATAACAATATTTAGAAAATTAGTCTATTTAACCAATTTTATTAAAACATATTATATGGAATATGACTTGTACATACCTTTACTTCTATAGTGGGAGTGAAGAGTCCTGAAGGACAGCTGTGTACCAACAGTATGGGTCTCCACTTGGTCAATTTGGCACGCCACGTCCTTTGAAGCTGTAGGCTGAATGAATACACAAAGAAGAGGGACACTAATTTCAGGACACCAATGTTCTGATTTTGGATAAGGAGGACAGACCTATGTGCATTGTCGCTATGACGCTGAACAAACAATCCACTCTTACACGTGCGCGCGCACATACAATGCGAAACAAAGCACAACTCCCTACTTAGCGTAGCATAAATTGACTTTATTTATGCTGACAGATAATGGGAAAGAAAATATGAGACCAACTTAGCTTTATACTGTAGGCCAGCACACACACGTGTTGGAGTGTGTGAGCACACGCAATATGCCAACGCGAAAAAAGCACATTGGCCTACATAGCCTAGCATAACATGACTTCATGCTAACAAACAATATGAAAATATGAGACCAACTTATGAGTGTTGTACCTACTGTAGGTCCAGCACGCAGACAGGTGATCGGGTGTGCACACACACACACGCAATACACAAACGCGAAACAAAGGAGACCACCCTACATAGCATAACATGACTTCATTCATGCTAACGGACAACATGAAAAAAGATAAAATGTGAGCCCAACTTATGTGCATTGTAGCTAGATAGTGTAGGTCCAGCACACACACGTGTTGGAGCGCGCACACACGCAAACGCGAAACAAAGCAGTACTACCTAATTAGCCAAATAGCACTTGATCACTCACGCTAACAGACAACTGCAAAAAAGATAAATGTGGTGAGACTTACCTGTAACCAGGGTGCAGTTCCTTGGTCCCATATGGTTGGGAGTGATCCTTGAATGAGGATCAGTCTCAGGCAAAGCCCCGTCTGTACTGACCCTCATTGCTAAAACAAGCTGGAGTGAAGTGGTTCCACACACAAACAAACGTGCAGGCGATGTAGCTGGCACATTGCCATTAAAAATGAAATGCAACTATGTTCTCTTCTGTTCTTCTTTGAATGAGATTAAAAATAAACGCTGGTGTTGATTTGTACGATCAACAACTGAGCAACTACCATGTCTCCTTCTCATGGACGCCATTTCAACAGACCACTGCCTCACGTCGACGCAAAGAACTCCCGTCTTGGGGATGGCCATGCCCTTGAGGATGTCAACCAATCCATATCGTCCAATACTCTGTCCAATAGCACAGAGTGTCCAGTCTGACCTCAAGAATAGCTATTCTAGCGCAATATGATCGATTTGAGTCGTTCAGAGCCATGACTTCCTAAAACTCCAAATATCTATTGATGCAGGGAGCATTTGTTTACCAGATTCTAGGAGTTGGTCTGGTTAGGGAGGACCACTACATATATGTAGAGACCTGAAAAAATGTGATTTTCATAATAGGGCCCCTTTAAGTCTAAAATTGATATGGACTGATCACAAGTTGCTATATTTATTGTTTATTTTAAAACTTTGTACAGAACAGCCTCGAAATTGAGATTCAAATCAATGTTTTTGATCACAAAAGTAAGAGAACTATATATAGAACGAGTAAACACAAAATGCATTAATGAAGTGCATGCAATAGGAAATTATCAACTACAAAGTATGCATGAACAAGAATTGTCAAACTTAACAAAACTTTCCATTTTTTCCCTTCTTTTTCAGTTTAATGTTTTTTGATCAAACTTTTTTATTCAATTATTTATTTTTAGTAGCTAATGTTCTCGCCATTTTTTTTCCACATAAAGTTAAACAATGTTGATTGCGGTGAGCGTGTGTGTATGCGCGCTATGTCTCAGTTAAAATGTTTATAAAGTATAGAATTGTTAATTTGAACAGTTTAGAACAAACAAGTAAAAAAAGACGAGTGGAGGCGGTGGCTAAATGCACGCGTACGTGCACCAAAAAAACAACAAGAAAGTTCACCAGGTAACCAACACCAAAATAGAGGCAAGCTGAAGAAAACCTAAGAAGAAAGACGTGAACTACGGTGGAGCCACCAACAGAGAGATCAGTAAATGTCTGCGTGTGTCTAACTGCAATCTGCAGGGAGGGGCGGGAAGTATGTGTGACTGGCCAATCACAGAGCGTGAAAACAGTCTGGCTTATTTTCCTTAGTACGATCACGAATATTCAGGGGTTTTATTCGTATCGTACTCGTATTCGTCAAAAATGCGTTATCCGTATCGGATACTCGTATGAAACGAGTATCCCACTCAACCTTACTATCTATGTTATAAAAAATATGACAAATAGATGAAAGGACATACCTTTGCTCTGCCCATTCTTTTGGAAAACTTTTTGATTGTATCAAGTCCAGCAAAGCATGTGACGCACTGCTTTCGTCTTCTTCTACCATGCTGAGGAGATTATGGCAATGGGGTTGCATCGATGTAATTGAATTAATTTATTAAAACAAATGTTCTCACAGTTAGAAGAGACAGCAGTGAACCAATAATACAGAAAAAAAAAAATCAAATTTCATTTTAACTGTTTTATTTGAGATTCAATTTCATCATGGGGAGGGGGGGGGCGGCGGCATTTTACGGGCTACTCCCGACTTTTTTGGTATTTTCAAAACTATTTTCAAGCATTCTTTTCTCTTAATTTTTAGATTTGCTCTCAGGACAAACAAATTTACTCAGAAGCTGCATATTCTAGTATTTTGTTTATGGATTATTTAAATGAATGGCCCTGCTAATTTATCATTTTATCCGAGAGTCATGACACATTCCACGTCTGTGTTTCGGATGTTGCGGCTGGGCTTCAATTTTAATGAGTAAGCGCTTCAAAATAAAGACAGATGTGGAACAACATAGTGTTTGATGCGTGTGAAAATCTCAAGAAAAACTAACTCATCTGATGCATCCCTAAAATTATTTTCGTCACCAGATACCAGCTGATCGTGACGTCACATTCATACCACTGAAATCGTCTATGGATGAACAGCGTCCCCGCCGGGTACGGTGGCACGTACCTGTAATCCAAGCTACCGGGAGGCTGAGGCCGGCGGACCGCCTGAGCTCAGGGGCTCTGAGCTGCAGTGGACCATGTCGATCGGGTGTCCGTGCTAAGTTCGGTACCGATATGGTGCTCCTGGGGGAGCTTGGGGTCACCAGGTCGCCTAAGGAGGGGCGAACCGGCCCAGGTCGGACACGGAGCAGGTCAAAGCCCCCGTACCGTTCAATAGAGGGATCGCGCCCGTGAATTGTCGCGGTAGTTCAGCCTGAGTAACAAAGCGGGACCTGGTCTTTTTTACAGTCTGCTGCTGGTTTAATAAACTCTTACCGACCATAACCGCTTCTCAGCTTCTTGACTCACTTTGCATTTTCTTCTTTCCATCAAAACCAGGCACGAACCACGTGTGAGTTTTTTAGTGTTTCCACCAATAGGAGAGCAGAAACGACCAGCAGATGAAAATATGCTTCAGTCTAACATTTCTGTTAAACAGTGAACGAGGCCCTTTACATATAAATAAATTGACCTAAATAAACGAAATAATATAATACATCAATGTCAAACAAATGTACCGTATATGCACATGTTTTCGATTCATTTCAATGAAGACCACACAAACGGTAGATTATTAGTTGTTAGATTCAACCCAATCCAACTTTATTTGTTAAGCACTTATTAGTTGTTATTTTATCATAAAATAAAGACATCCTGTACAAACAGCGAATTCAAATAAACATAAATGAGAGGATGTTCAGTCTGCAGGTAAACTGCTGTCTGGACAATAACAATACAGTAATATAGTTTTCTTTGTTCAGAATGCTTTCTGGTATGTAGTTTTGTTTTGGGGTTTTTTACTTCCAGTATTATAATATATGGAACTAGTGTAGACGTCTGCAGCAAAAACTGTTTTTAAGCAGACGCACCTCGTAACTTGTTCACAACTCTTGAGATATGACAGTCGACTTCATCAGCATTAGTAAAACGTTTGGGATACACAAATTCCAAGACTCGAAAGAAACAAACCTTCAAAAAGACACAGCGGAGAGACGGGCTGAAACGAAACACCCTCAAAACCGGCTCCAATTATTCACTACACAGCATTCCAAGCTAAAAAAGCAAAACAGAAATATTTTTTCCCATTATTAACTGATCAATCAGTTAATCAGTTATATAGCATACCAGTCACTCCACATAATGATATAATTTTGGATGATCACAAATGAAATCTTGCACACTGTAAGTAAAAACTATTACAGATACAAACATTATGTGTACACAGTAAAACTTGCCTAACCTATCATTCCTCATAGTGGAATTCCTGCTGCATGTGTACAATAAAGATGATTCTTAGTTTGAGTGTAGTACAAACTCCAACATGGCGAGCGGTAGTAATGTACTCCATCCGATATTAAACAGAAAGTAGTAGAAGAAGAAGAAGAAGAAGGATAAGAAGAAGAAGAAGAAGGAGAAGAAGAAGAAGGAGGAGAAGAAGAAGAAGGAGCAGGAGGCGGAGAAGAAGAAAAAACCGGAAGCAGGAAGCTTGGAAAGAAAGATTTCAGTCGAACTTATCTTTTGGCAATTTGCTGGTGAGTCGCAAAGGAATGTCCAAATTCTGATTATTCTCGGATATTTATTGAATTATACACTTTAAAAATGTTAAATGTTTTGCTCGTAAGATATTTTTTTCCACAGAAGGATTGATTCAACTTATGTCGAGTCATTTCATCAATGATTTGGAACTTTCTTGAAGATAAAGAATCAAGTTTTTAAAAAAAAAAAAAAAAGAAATAACAGGTGTATGTTGTGCGTGTGCCTCTAAACCGAGCACAAATATGTGTTTTCTTTGTGTTCTTCTTTGCTGACTTGCATAAGTCCTTTACTTAGGTTGACGGGTGTGAACTGTGACCTGGATTTGTCTTGATCTTTGGTTATGACGGAGTGTGTTGTTGATCAAGTGGATGAAACACGGCACACTCTCCAAACGTTTAGATGTTATGGATGTTTTCTCGTGTATTTTTGGCTACTTGGTTACTTTGTACATTAGGAATTGTTGTCTGTCTTTTGTCAGGTTAGTTTAAGAGATTTTTAACGAAGATGAGTCTGCAATGGACAGCTGTAGCCACCTTTCTTTATGTGGAGATGGGTGTTCTTCTCATCCTCTGCTTACCCTTCGTCTCAGCCAGGAGGTAACTCATAATGTTCTTATTTGTGTTTCTGCTGGTTAGGATAACACAGTACAATAACACAGTACAATAATCACCCAAATTAAATTTTATTAAAAAAGATTAAATCTACTTTATTCATCCACACGTGGGGAAATTATCTTCACGCTCTTCACTCTTTTTGCATGTGGTTACAGTCTTTTTGATAGTCATGCATACACACATAGTGTTTTTGAATACAGGCCCCTGAACACAACACATTGGGGGCCTGTAGGCATGCAATTAGTAACACATCACACAAACAGTGGGGGGAGGCAGAGTGACGGGTCGCGCACAGGGGGTCGCGCCCCAAACGAGCAGCTTGTGGGAGGGCGGCGCCTTGCTCAAGGGCGCCTCGGCAGTGGCTGGGAGGTGAGTTGACGTCTCCCACCGTCAGCTCACACGCTCCCGCCCGGATGTCCGGGCGGGAGCGGGATTTGAACCACCGATGGCTGGGCGATCCGTCTATATTGCACATTATTTTTATATTTTGGCATAGCATTAGCGAAAGTGCTGTTATAAACTCTTTGTAAATGACTGGGATGTCTCTGTGTGGCTATAGATGGCAGAGTTTCTTTAACCTCGGGATCTGGAGCAAGGTGAAACAGTTCTCGAACAGAGTGTTTCTCACAATGATCATAATACTTATTGTGCTCTTCCTGGGTAAGTGAAGCATCATGTGTCAGTTTCTTTCATACAAGCTTTGAGATACTATACTTCATAACTCAAGTTGCCATTGTGACCTTCATAATAAACACTAGGATTTTGTCAGCATCGTCAGTTTTTTATTTTTTTTCTGCAGATGCAGTGCGTGAAGTGAGAAAATATTCTACTAAAGAAGATAGCATGGATGCTAAGCTGACGCCAAACATGTTTGACCACCGGCACATGAAGCTTTTCAGAGCCCAGAGGAATCTCTACATCTCTGGATTTGCAGTCTTCCTCTGGCTGTCAGTCTTCGCATATTTCTACTGATGACCCAACAAATGAATAGGTATTTATGTATTTCTCTCGCCCATGTTACTGTGTTTTTACAGGGTTATGAAGCGTGTGATCACCTTGATTACCCAACTGGCATCAGAGTCTACCACTACAGCTGATCTTCAGGTACAAGCTGACACAGCAAATCAGGATGCCAAGAAGTATATGGAGGAGAATGAGTTGCTGAAACAAGTAGGCTCTCTTGTTTGTTGGGTCAAGTCACTGTCATTAGACACACACTGCAAAATGTAACAGAGACCGTACATAATATCTGACAAGATCATGGACTCAGACTGTACAAATATGAACAGTTTTCCAGTTGAAAATTTAGGTGGAATTTTAATTGAGGGTTTTTGTCTTTACACTAAAACAGACTTTGTTATAAAGACAACTGGACAATAGTCTCCAGTTGAGAAGCCTGTGAGTGATCAGACACAAGATCCTGTTGTCTTCTACACTGTTGGTCGTCGTTGTCTGTAGCTTTATTGTTGGTTAGATCTATACACCGAGCTGTTTCACCTATATAGACAGATACAATTTATTCCATTTAATTCATGTGGAGCTTGTGTTATTTGATGGATTTCAGACTTTGATGGAAGGCAAAGGTGATCAGGCTACGGCAGAGGGCATGGACCTGCTCAGAAAAGATACGGAGAAATTAAAAAAGGAACTGGAGACTTCTGGCGATGGTTTGTAACTGTGCACATGAGCTCATGCTGATTTAAAACATTGAGTGTCTTGTGCTGATTTGTGCTTGTTGCATTTCCAGCCCTGAAGAACTCGCAGTTGGAAGCAGATTTATTGAAAAAGCAGATGGAGGGCCTTTCCAGAGAGTACGACAGGCTGCTGAAAGAACATCAAGGGCTCCAGGTGATTTTAAGTCTAATATATTGCAGATTTCTTGGGTCCCTCCTTATTTAAATATAGTCTTATATGTATTAATGTTTTCTAGGTTTTTTTTTTTTTTCTGTTCACACAATTACAGTATTTTCCGCAAGATAAAGCGCACTTTTGATTTTTTTAAAAACCAACTGTGCGCGTTATAATCCAGTGCGCTTATATACGAAAAAAGTTTTAAAATATGCCATTCATTGAAGGTGCGCCTTATAGTGCAGAAAATGCTGTACACAGAAACAACTTGACAATTTTTCATGATAATAGGTTATAGGGTTAGGTATGAGCCGGCAGAACCAAATACATTTTCAGCTGATCACTTTTTTAAACACCAGGTTTGGGGTTTTTCCCCAATACACAAAAACGACTGAAACGCTTTAACACTGACAACCATGGAGGGGTGGGGCAGAGACCAAGCAGGCTGAACTAGTTTGTGTAGGATTTGTACGCCTCCATGGTGGAATGCATTATACTTGAGTGACATTCCAGTTTAAGTCTTAAAAAATTTGTTTTTGTCACCATTTGCAAGAGCAAAAGTGCAAGAGCCTCTGTCTTTTGTATAGCAGGTATTATCCTTATTAATCAGGTTGTGTCATCACAATGTACTAGAGCCCAAAGTTTGTCCAACCGACAGCCCCAAAACCGATATTTATTATTTTAAATGGAAAACAAAATAGTTAAATCCACATATTTAAGAAGATGGAACAATTACTTGTGTTAAACAATACATTTTCAAAAGTGTCATTTTATATTGATGGATTGATTTATTGTTTCAGCTCTATTTTATTACAGAGACAGTGAATGCAAAGGTTGTTGTTTCTGTTAATGTGCAAGAAATTAATAAGAGCATAGCTGATATTAATTAATTACTATATTTCTGATGAAATTTAGTGTCTTTCTTCTGTTGAAGCACAAATGCATTCCTTTCATATTAAATAGTGTTTTTATTTCTCTCTCATTTTAGAATCAAGACGATGGAAATAAAAAGGATAACTAATGATCAATGACCATGATGGAGTGTGTCTGGGACAATTAATAATTCAGTCAGCAATAAAACTCTGATCTGATCACAGCGCACGTAAATATCAAAGAAATCTGTAAGAAGGATTGATGTCATATGAGTTTTGAATTGCTTTTTGCCTGTTGCAGACAGAAAAGCAGAAGTTGTTCCCATAAACTGAAGAAGTGTTATATACAGCTATGGCTGTATTTTAACACAAAGGACTTGCTTCCTTCTCGGTGAATGCCACGGGGACTAAAAGCACATCCACAGTTCAGTTCTAGTGGCATGTCAGTTCACTCTTTGCATTTAGAGTTTTCTCCTATGTAAGCAGTTGCACTTATGCTGATTGGTTGTTCTGCATTAGAGTTGATCGACTGTACTTGTTTACCAGTAGTTGTGGTGAAAGTGACCAGTTGGAGTTTTCTGTCTTTTTCTTTTTTTCTTGTTTTTTTTTGTTTTTAAAATTTAATGTTATGTGGCATTGGATATAAATAAAACAAAATACATGTGGGGATTGTGTGATGGATTTTACGGCGGATCTTATATGAGGTTTATAATAAAATGAGATTCAGTCTTGATCAAAAGCAGGGGTGAAATGTGTCTTTATAGAATGTTCAGTCACAGAAGGTGTGGGTTTCCTTTCAAGAGAACAACTTCTTAAGTCTTAAACTGGAGGATATTTAAAGTTCTCTTCAGTGTGTGTCATGCGAAAGGGCTATTGTATGCTGTATATGGATTATGTTCCATTATCCCTACTGTGCTACTATGAGAAAGGTGACACTAAAGTCATCAAATGCTTGCATATTCCGTTTTTTTTTTTTTTTTTTAACCAAATAGTACCAATGTTGCCATAATTACTTCATGAAATTGTACCTTCAAGTTTTCTTCTGCTTAGGACATCAAATAAGTACCTTTTTATTTAGATGAAGAAAGTGTTGTTTAATAAAGACATATTTCTTAATATTGGTGCGTTTTGATCTTCACATGTTGGGGGAGTGGCTGTAGTCCGCTGGGATCGGCTTGACCCACAAAGAGGAAGAAGAGGGCCGAAGACGAGACAAGAAAATGTATTGGTGGGTATTTCTTAATGCTGTGAATCATTTCAAATACGCACCAAACTCATACTGCCGACACATAATTTGATTGGATATTAAAACTTTTATTAAAGTTTTACATTTAAATTATCTTTTAAAATCTTACAAAAATAGGCCAAGAAAATTATTTCTATTTTTGATTTCTTTCAAGCAAGATTAAGACCTTACAGAGAGTGAATGACCTCCGCCTCGACGTGGTTCTCTGATCCTCTGCTTGTGGCCACCTATGCCAGAACCTGAACATTTAAACGGTCACCATGTAGTCTACTTTGCCCACAAGGTAAATTCCATTTGGGCAATGAAGTAATACAGATGATAATATGCGATTACAAAACAATACAGTCAAGTTACTTTATAGGATGAACTATCTGGACAAATTTGAAACCGGAGTTGATCCATGTAATGCGACAATATGCAAATACACATAGACAATTTCCAACGTAATCTAAACAGAACAGTTGTAGTTGTGCAAGCAGACTTTTAACGCATCAGTAACAAACGTACATTTCATTCACACACTACTTAAAAATTGTACCAACACAGAATATACCCTCAATGTTACTGCTTTAATCAGTCTGCCTATTCACAGCACAACACAAAGCAACTGCCGGAGCAAGAATTCACCTCTAGTTTCTGTCAAAACTTCAATACTTCAGCCTGTGCTTCTAAGATGCTCTGAGCAATTCAGTTTTATCGTATTTATCAGCATCACAGTGTGTTAGCGTGCTGCATTTTCCTCAATAATATAGCATTTAGATACATTTTCACATGTATTATACATTTTGGGCTGGTGTTGGTTGAAGGTAAAAAACAATGCTACTGCCTTGCTATGAATCCATTGAAATAAGGACATCCTCCACCAAACAAACAAGATCTCTATATAACACATTTTCAGTTACTATGAATACCAAAGGAACAAGTTCAAAACCACAATGTGTACAACACAAACTGCAATACAATCAAACGTGACTTTGGACTAAAGTTGATGACAAATGTCAGTAAAGGAGGATTTTTTTTTATTATACGATAAATGAGTGTAACGTCTTATATTCACACTCTGAAATGTACAAGTTAATTATGTAGTAATAAGATATGTTTTTAAAATATCACAAAAATGCTCTTTGCGTTCACATAAACACATAATTTAGAGGTAACTGTTGAGTGAATGAGGCACATATGTCAAAGTTTCAAACCTGCCAAGTCCTCTGATAGTCTCTGACCTGTTCACCACAGCAAGCCTGTCTTTAAAGTCCTAGTTTTTATCTTTAGTATACACCTCTTTACATCTAGATGCCTAAATGCGAGGCCACCTTTCTAATATCCGGAAGAGAAATGTAAAACACCCAAACAGGCATCTCTGACAGAATGATACTTTTTTGTAGTTTCACATTTCTCATACAATTTCTTTAACCACAGTTAAAACAGAAAAATATTTTAATACATTTCTTCATAAGGAAAAAAACAGTAGTTACATCAAAGAATAGCTTTTATTGTCAAACTTGCAAATCCTTCACAGGTAGTAGAAATATAGAATCTTCGCTTTGTATGAATGAGATGATTGGATACAATGTGGTTCCCTGCAAATTGTATTTATATGCTTGTGTGTTTCCCTCCCTATTGTATATACTATGGCTGGGAGAATTTGTGTGGTTTGTTCATCTGTGGTTAACTGTGTGTCTGTTTGTGTTTGAGGGAGACGGGGGGGGGGGGAGTCACAGTCGTGTCTCCCTGTCTGTGCTATTGTCTGAGGTTTGCTGTGATTGATCACAATTAGACATCACAAACTCTTCCTTCCTGAGTGCCTCCTGCTCCATCCTCCCGTTGACCAGAGCTCCATGGACGACATTTTTACCCTCCTTCTTGAGCTGTCGCCTCAGCAAAATGAAGCCTGGGATGCAAATAATGAACGAGATAGTCCGCAGACCCAGAGTCAGACCCAGGTACGCTATCCTACAAAGGTAAGATGTATGAAAAATATAAATCAGTTTGTAATGATCATGTTTCTTTTAAAAACATATAAAACAACGTAGGAGGTGGAGATAAGAGGAGGAGAGAGGGGACTGGGGAAAGTAGTTACTGTCGCCACACGAGAAAGAGAAATAATGAAGATAGAGATGTAAGATTCAAGTGTAACTCTGAATATCAACTACCTGCAATCTTTTGTAGTAAACCAGTTTGTTACAGCGGTATTTCTACCTATTATCAGTAGATGGTGCTATAATAATCGTCTTCTGGGCAGGAATTCTATAAAACCTGAAATTTGGCCCTTGTATTTCTTCTTTGCTGAGGATGAGACTTAGAATGTCTCATGGGTCCCTTCATCTTTCCGTTAATAGATTGTTGCTTCAAAAATGGATACCAAAAAAAAAAAAAAGAGTGGTAATTTCACATTTGTATTAACATAATACAAACCAAATTGAAAACAGGGCATTTTCCTTTTTGTAGCAAAAATATATATATATAAAGGGATGCATAGAATTTAGAAAAGCAATATGAATTTCTTTATAAATAATAAAGTATTTTTAGTTTTTTGGGACCAGAAGATATCATTTAGCTTCAAAAAAGAGTACCAAATGGCACTTCATATGTTCTTACTCAAAACATAAAAAGGAAATTAAATGCTTTCTAAATTTCACTCCTTTGTTTTGAGCTACTTGTACTACTCTTTAAAATTTTATTGTTTCTTTTAAACTTTGGTTTCTGAATCAAAAATTTTATTATCCAAAAGACCGTGATGCTTCTGCCTCAAAACCTCACCCTCAGTTTTCCACAAATGACAACCACCAGCGTTTGGAATTTCTGCAGGATATTTTTACTAATACATCGAGGAGAAAATACAAATATCAATTTGAGTAAATTACACCCAAAGGTGGCTTATAGCATGATTGTAAGGAATATTTATAGTTTTCTAAACAACATTAAACCGCCAACCTAATAAACTATTGCACACTGGTTCAAAAATATCAAAATAATTATTTGTATCAGAGTGATATCACACCTTCAATGTGTTTGATTTTGTTTATATGTTTTAAGGTTTCATGAATAAGCCCCTCAAATATTAATTAAAGTAGTCAAATCCAAACACATGCCGTGTGGCTGGATGTGAACTACCTGTATGCGGTGGTATTGTAGATTCTGCAGGCTCCTATTCCTCCACACCTCTTTTGACCCCATTTTAGGCATGTGGTGTCAATGATTGCTCCAAAGTAGATGGGTGCTGGGATTCCTGCTGTAGGACCAAAAACAACACCAAAACCATTCACTACCACATGGACATAAACAAAACAGAGCTCGCTGATCTTTGTCAAAGCAGTAAACATTTGAAACAGATGGACTCTGAAATGCATGAAGTAGCTCAAGCAACAGTTTTGTTGCCATCTTAACCCTGAGTCACTTGGGTGGACTCAGTTCAGAAGGACTCTTACCCAGTGTGCGTGTTGCGAGAGCATGGAAACCCAATGCCAGAGATTTCATCTGTGGTTTGATGCACCTGCATGAAGAAAAATGCAAACATGTTCAAAGAACTACAATCTAAAACTGGTTATCCATACAGTGTCAGAATAATATTCAAGAACCTTCACTACAAAAGCAGCAATTGTGAAATTCCTCTTCAGCCACTGAAGGGCTCTGTATATAACATATTGCTATATTAGGAGAAGCAGCGAGACAGAGAAATCAAGAAGTGTCCTCAGAAGACCTTAGCACACCTTGAAACCCACTGACCTAGACAAAACATGTTTTGGGAAACTGTTTTGGGAAACTGTGGTCCCAGCCAGGTTGAGTTTCACACAGTGAAAATTCCACAAGAAGTCACCCCATCTAAAGATACGACTTCTGAAGAGTATGAATACTAAGTGATCTCTTTGTCTCGTTGCACTTGAGTGCTGCATTTTGCTAGTAAGACACTTCTGTGCCCAGAATATTCTGTAATAAAGCTTCGAAGAACTTTTCATCTGTTTCCAGTCTTTTTTCGTGACCAACATTCTCACTACCCAAAATCAATGAACACGCGGAGGCTGGAGAAAAGAAGAGGATCGCCTCCAACAACACACAGAATGTAAACAAAGCATATCTCATGATATGATATACCATGAAAGAGGACTGTTCAAACATGTATTTACGTATGAGTGCACTCAACATATTTATTTATTTAGCCAGTTCATTTTTTTCTTTCCAGACATGTTATTACAGCAGAATTCACTTTCATCAGTTTTGGAACATCAGCAACAACATCCGAAAAGAAAGAAAAAGGTGGAAGCCATTGGCTTGTGATATTCTTTAAAATATTTGGATGCATGTCATTAAGGACATTGTCAGGTTAAGCATGATATGTTTGGAGTTACTGGGGAAACTGTCAGCTCAACTTCTACATGCACTCAATGCCTAAAAGCCAAATGTACCGGTAATCAATTTCTTACTAAACAGAAATTGAAAGAGCATGCAACAAGGCATAGAGATAATACAAGTTGGTTAATCCAATTCCATTGAGTGTGGAGGACTCAAACATGGTCATCTGGCTTACATTTAGGAGATCTGATTTTATGTGATATTGACACCTGTGCACAAGTTTCATGCATGTTTTTGTGTGTTCATGTGTCTCATAAGGAGGCATAATTTTTTTCAAAATTCTCTCCATAAAATATTGTCTTTGGAAATAGATACAGGATCAAAAAACTGAGATTAACTGGGGACTGTTGTATCTACGAAAGATCAATTCAAGTTACAAATGTCTATGTTAAGTCGACCATCAGCCAGCAAAAGGCAGTAATGTGTCGAATTTAACTTTAAAATACATGGATGCTGTCTGTATCTGTGTATTCCATCTCAAAAGTCTCAAATGTATGTGTTTTGAAGGAAAGATTATTATTTGCTCTTAGTTTTATAGATATGGAGCCCATAATGGGAAATGAAAAGGGAAAAAAAAATCTATTAAAGCGTTCACAAGTAGCATGTTGAGGAGATACATATTAGCAGTGTTTACTGTTTCCTACAAATTAACATATATTAATTTCATTCAACTCAAAGACTTTGATAAAAGAGTTGCGACATCACCTTTCGCCAATTTACAATCAGGTCCTTTCGAAACTCCCCCCAAAAAATGCCTCGGCATATTAACCCAGGTGGTGTGTTTTATGCTAATGACCCTCATTAGTATACAGAGGCTCGGTGAAACTCGCATTTCAACAACCCCTCTTTGGCACCCCCTGGCACCCCCATCGACCATCGTTGAGGAGCCAAATGGGTTTCAATTACGGTTGTTGAAATGTGAATAGCACCGACCACACCCCACAGGGTTAATAAGATGGGACAAGACCAGCCACCTTCAGAACTGATGAAGCCTCTTGGATGAGAGGTGAAATGTTTTCAAGAAACTTTCTTAAAGTCCAGTGAATTGATTTAAACAGCTTTGGATAACACTTCATTGTAAATTCATTCATTGTAATCTTACCTGATAAGAATCATGTAGCCTGGGGTCCCCCCGAGGGAAATGATAAAGGAAGTGATGACCGATAGAGTCAGGAAGTATGGGAACATCCTGTCACAGTCTTCCGTGTGAGCGCAGTGACCGGTACTGGCCGTAAAGTTACCAGCCACACCGACACAGCTACAGTTAGAGAAGACCTGGAGAGACACGCGCACACACACACACACACACACACACACACACACAAAGTGATAATATACAGTACATCATGACATAGAAATATGTACAATGTACTGTAAGCGTTGTACACAAACACGTATAACAATGTCTGCAAATTTGACTTCCATAGCAATGACATTCACAAAATCATTAAACTAGAAAGAAAACAACAGGAAGAAGCAGGAGAAAATCTGAGCGTGGCCGTCTAAGTCCAACTGAAATGCACAATAAGAAACCATCAAGAATGGTTATTTCCATCATTCATAATTAATGTGAACCGTAAAGTGAAAATACCAAATTAAATGGCCTCCTTTGTTGGCACGACAACCATGACATCAGAAAGGTCAGAAATGGTCATCATACTAAAATCATAGCTATTGCTTTTACATAAAAGTTGACATACAGACATATAGTATGTCATAAGACTTACAAAAAAGTGAGAATTACATCCAAACACCTCACTTAATTAGCTTAACAAATTGCACTTGTACAGTTTACACCAAGTTTACTTCTAGCTCATCCAGCCAGTTAGTTAAAAAAATTGGGAGCTTTTTTCCAGCAGTCCTAGAGATCGCTTCTCTTCATTTATTCTGTGTAATTATACTTAATCTGCCTGTGTTCAAATATTTTATTCATCTCTTTTTTTTTCTAGGGTTGAGTGTCGTAGTTTTACTCTTAATGCAGACATTATGTTATTGGAGAAAACCTGATTGACAGTTTGTCTTCACATTACTAATAGTTGATATACATAACATATTATATGCATACAATTAAATATAGACTGCATATTGCTGGGGCAGCAGTGGTTCAGCGGTAGAGCAGACGTCTTGAAGACAGATTGCCCGCCATCGGTGGTTTGAGTCCCGCTTCCACCAGGACATCCTCCGGAGTGTGAGCTGACGGTGGGAGGTGTCAGCTCACCTCCCAGCCACTGCCGAGGCGCCCTTGAGCAGGGCGCCGTCCCCCCTACAAGCTGCTCGCTTGTGGCACAGCTTGTGACTTTCTTCTTCTTCTATATAGGTCTATACCTTAATTTCTAATTGTATTAATCAATTGTTTATAATTGTGGCATAGTTGTGCCACAACACACACACACACACACTGCTGAGTTGGAGCCTACAGTGAAGGCTGAGTTGAGAGATGAGTTCAGAGGCTGATAGTGGACAGTATATTCATGAAAATTCATGTACAATAGCATTCATATAAAATACACCTGATAGAGTTATATGGGTATAGGTTACACTGTGTTTCCTACCTCTCTTTTTAAAATTTTGGTCTATGCAGATTAGAGGTGTGCAGCAGGGATGTGCCTGTTAAAAGACTCCTATTCTGGTTGGAATAAATCTGTCTAAAATAAAATGTGTGGTGTAAACAGTCTTATATAAGTTGTCTTGTGATTTTGAACCACAGAAATAATTGCCATGTATTTTTAATAAATCACATCACCATATGATCAATATGATCAATATGATTTTTCAACAACAGCCATAACCCGTCCTTTATGTGCAGCGTTTTTTTAAATTTTATTTTATCTACTTACTGTATATTGTCCTGATCCAACAGAACTGGTGCAACCAGCAAGGCAGGGGGAAACATAAGTGATGCCGTTCTGTCCACAGACTGGGTCCCAGTCACTCGTCGAACAAGAACAATCTGAGTTGCATCCCATGAACAACGAACGTGTATCATAAGATATTGTATCTACACTGAAAGGATGAGAGAGAACACATCAGAGACTATTATTTATTACACCACCACAAAATATGCTGCAGCATTATTTACATGATTGTAGATCAAATTATATGCATCCTTTTAAAATAAATACTATACCCAAGGCAAACTAATGTACAAGCACTTGGAAAAAAAAGATAATAAAGTGAGAAAAGCAATTCTTTATATTCAAGTTGTTTTCTGTTCGAACTTAAAAAACTTAAAAATACCCACCAATCAATCATAATATTACGACCAGTGCCAGGTAAAGTGAGTAACACAGAGTACTTCATGATCATGACACCTCATTAGTGGGATGTGCTGGACAAACAAGTTCAATCCATGGAATCCCAACCTTTCAAATTACAGGATTTAAAGAATCTGCTGCTAAGGTCCTAATACATGATACACAACACTCCTTTGGAGGTCGTATGAAGTCAATGCCTCAATGGGTTGAAGTTGTTTTGGCAGCAAAAGAAGGACCTGCATGATATTTGATATTAACGCAATAGCTGATTGTTATATGCAGATCTATTATTGAATAAGTATTGTTGAGGATTTTTAAGGATTAGAAAATGTAAGCATTTACTTCCTACTTGTAGTGCTGGGTTTTGATTGAGTGCGGCAGTTTCAGCCCATTCCCTGCAGGTTTATTAGCATCCATCTGGCTGCTCCTATTTTTAGTGCTCACTTCAGTTGTGTGTACTGTCAAACCTCTTTTAGATTCAGCAGTGCCTTGGTCACTGACACAAGATGACTTTTATTGGCCCGTTCCTGGCTGGGTTTAAACTTTCAGATGTATGCATTAACGAGTAGCCTGCATGCTTCTCCTTGTTACATTAGCAGTTCCAATGCTGCTCTTTTATCCCCAGCTCCCATGGAAACCTACACCTATTTGTTAGCAATTCTGGAACATTGAAGTCTAGTTTCTTATTACTCTGAACTACATATATTTGAAAGCCCAGAAAGAGAATCTTGTTAGTTGTATTTAATATATTTCTTTTAAACAGTTATTTGTTGACTGCGGCCTCAACATGTACTATAATTTCCTTTGACTCACCTGTTATACGGAAGTGTCACCCCAGCTACCTTGGCATTTTCACAGCTCATTATGAAGAAGAACAGCGAAAGGATGTAGCCAATCAGGGATGTGCCAAAGGCAAACCTTGCTGCTCCCATAATGTTTAGCTTAAACCTTTTCATTAGTAGACCTCCGGAAAATATCCCCAGTGCTACAGCTGGTATATTGATCACACCTTTGAGAAACACCAAAGCATAGATTCACTATTAGCTGAAATTAGATATTTCAGAGACTGGATTTATGATTTTTTTAAAAATATATATTTCATCAAAACATGGCTGCATGCAAGTAAAACTCAAAGAGACTTTCAGGATAAAAATAGGAACACACAAGTTTCCTTGATCAGCAAAGAGTCATGATTTTAATTATTCATGTGTCTTCGATTTTCCTCCACTGAACATCTGTGAAGACATGGTCTTTTATCTGTACCCATACCATTAGCTCTGGTCACTAATAAAGCATTCTCTTTCATAGACATCCAGTCTAGAGTGCAAAGATATCACCCTCAATGAGACTCTACATAAGTAGATGTACAGTATTCAACTTATGGTATCAACCTTCCTAGGTTTCACATAACATACATGTACATAGACTGCTCCCACATAATGTGAAGAAACACCAGGTCTGCTTTTTCCAGTCTGTACTACACAAGTAATTTATGACACAAACATTTTCAGTGCACATGTATCATACCCATCACAAAGTTGGCCTTTGATGCAGACTGCCTGAAGTGCTGCTCAATGTACTTTGGTTTATAAGTGACCATGCCAATGAGGGAGTTCAGCTGAATGATTGTCACACACAGATAGATCAAATACACTGGGTGGCCCAGCAGGGTTCTCAGGGTTGGAATGAAATCTGTAGAGAAACATACATTTGAGTTAAATATATAATAGTTCTGTATAATAGTAGCAAATTCAGAGTATAACAATGTAAAAGAAGGACAAAATTAAAATATAAAAAATTTTTATTCCTGGTGTGTAGCACTGTTAATAAAAACACTTTCCCAGCTAGAGTATGTAGTTCTTCTTCTTCTTTAGTATGTAGCAACACAGAATTTATTGATTTACTCTCCAGAGAGTAATTGCTACATTAACATTTTCTGTATCTATGTTTGATATCTATCAAGTGTCCGAAACCTGCTAATGCTAGTCTGACTAAAGAAAACATCTTAATTTCACACCCCATATTTGTTGAACTACAATGTGAATATAATTTTGTTATACAATCCAAGTGACAAACATTGAGTATATATGTGTGTTATTTTCAGTCATGTCAGCGAAGGTTTCTTTTTACAAAGTATCCAATTCTTCAATATTTAATTTTTAATTTAATATAATAATTTTTATTAACTGTAGTGATCCCCATAGGGAAATTATTAGTCCAGTCTATACACACGTGTTATTAGTTGCATGCATATATACTGTGTGTGTGTGTGTGTGTATATATATATATATATATATATATATATATATATATATATATATATATATATATATATATATATATATAAACACTCACACACACACATATATATATATATATATAGATATATATAGTGTGTAGAGGCTGTACCACACACACCCACACACAAGGGGCCTGCAGGCATGCACGGGAGTGGTGGGCAGCTTCTTTGCGGTGTTCCCCCAATGAGCAACATACTGTATAAAAGGGAAGGCACCTTGCTCGAGGGCACCTCGTCAGTGCTCAGGAGGTGAACTGACACTTCCCACTTTCAGTTCACACTGACATTTTTTGCCCGATACCTATCTTGAACTGGCAACTTCTGGTTCTGGACTTAGTGGACTGAGCTACTGCTGCCCAAAAACAGACCAGGCCCCAGTGAGATTCGAACTCATGACCCCTGGCTTACAAGACCAGTGCTCTAACCCCTGAGCTATGGAGCCACTTGTGAAATCAATGACTATGGAGAACACTGTAAGAATCTGGACAACCACTATATAGCCATCCATCCATCCATGTCAGTGCAAGTAGTTGTAGTAATGAGGGGCTTTTTAGGAAAGTCTTCATTACATTTCCTGTTGGAAGCATGGTGACCTGTCCATCCTTCCTATCTAGGCCACCCCCCCCCCCCCAACACTCGGTGTACCAGGATTCTGCTACTATTACAACTACCAAAGGCAGTCATTTTGACTGCTCAGACATTATTTGTATATAATTTGGATTATTATTTAAAAATCCAAGAATAAATTGGTGGAATAGGTAAAAACACACCAAGACACTAAATTACAACTATGATGATTACATTTTTTATTTATTTGACACAACATAACTTCTTCGAACTGTAAAAAAAACCAAAACAAATGTATCTCTGTGAAAAAACAAAAACAAATGTATCCTGGTTCAAAATAGGTTGGTGTCATCATTAGACCTTAACAATGAAAGTTATTAACTATTATGAACATTCAATAATGCTGTGACGGCTGCTAGCCAACTGTAAACACTAGTGTTACAATGCCCATCTGTAGAGGAGCAAAAGGCCCTGCACACTAAAGAGGTGCTGGAATCTGACAATGCAACCTTAACAATCTATCAATTCTAACCAAGGATAAATATCTCCATTGTAATCACAACACACACAGCTGTCAACATCACAAGTGGCCACGAGGCTAAACTGGAGACTGTTACGTGCTACAACAGAACCAAGGTTGAAGTAGTTGTGCTTGATCAAACGGTGGGGAAATACCCAGTGAAAGCTGCTACATGGAGATGGCCATTGGTGGTGTTTCATGATATTCTTGACCTGGCTGCCATAAATGTTTTGATCCTGTTCAATAAATGCGCCAACAACATGATGTCACAGAGGAACCTCATAATGCAACTAGCAAAGGAACTTTGCTCAAGACACATGAAGGCAAAAGTCCGACAAATGATGGTGCAAGAGCCACGTTTGGAGCAGCAGAAGATGGAGAAGAGAAGGCAGTGCCAAGTGAAGAATATGTAAGAAAAATAAACAAAGAATATTTGTGTCAAATGTCATAAGGTAGTGGGAGCTGCTGGTGGAAGTTACAGGTTACCTGTGTTACTGTGAGTGATTGGAAGCCATAAACAAACCATCTTGGCGTTGCTACAGCAGTGTGTCCAGCTGGCTGGCAGCCGTCATAGCATTATTGAATGTTCATAATAGTTAATAGTCTTTATTGTTCAGGTCTAATGATGACACCAACCTATTTTTAAGCAGGACACATTTATTTATTTCGAAGTTTGAATCTCTTTTGTGTTTTGAAATTTTAATAATCTAACAATGTTAGAATAAAATATACAAACATTTAGGAAAAGTCAGGGTCCTATTAGTTTTTTTAAAACCAAGTTATGACATTTCAAATTTTGAAAGCAGTCAAAATGACTGCCTTGGCGGTTAACTAAAGAGGGGAAGTGGCCCATTGCTCCTTAGTAGTAGGTTGTGCAAACATAACTTCCCCACGAGGATCAATTAAGTACTTTCTCATCTCATCTCATCTCATCTCATCTCATCTCATCTCATCTCATCTCATCCATTGGACAATCTGGGGTAACCAGTCTACCTAAGCTGCATGGTTTTTGAGGTGGGAGGAAGCTGGAGAACCTAGAGAGAATTTATATGATGCAAAAGCTCTACCCAATGCACCACCGTGCCACCCCATCATAAATCAGATAACTGAATAAATATTCAATACTTCTTTTTCTAAATGACTGCAAACCATTAAATTCATCCTTACCTTTGGCCATCTCTATGAAACTGGTCTTTTCATCTGTAGGATACTTGTGCTTCAGAAGTGGAGAATCTTTAATGAAACTTGTCTGCTCAGGTGTGCACTTTTCTGGACCACGAGACCCCATAGGTAGGGAGCGGGGCAGAAACCAGAATGGAATGGCAGACAGCATGGTGATGACCCCAGCTATGAGGTAGCCAAGCCACCAGGCACCCACCCAGCGAGCATCTGCTGAGGTGATGGTGATTGTTTCTGTGATGCGGGAACAGACATGAGATATAAATCTATGTGAAAAAAACAACAACAACTATGTAAATTATATGACCGTCCATTTTCTTCTAGATGAAATGTCTCATCTACAGCTGTTTCTTCTGCTTTGTAGGTCATGGGTCTGCTGGAGCCTATCCCAGCTGACCACGGTGAGAGGCAGGGTACACTCCGGACATGTTGCCAGTGCATCGCACATGAAAGATTAACAACTATTCACACACACACCTATGTGCAATTTAGATTGATCAAGTCACCTAGATTGGACGGAGGAAACCGGAAAACCCGGAGAGAACCAAAGCAGACATGGGGAGAACATACAAACTGCACAGAAACAAATTAAACCCAGAACTGTCTTGCTGTGACGCTTAAATTTAGCAGAGTATCCCCACTTTATATAACTCAACAATCACTACTCACACATAAAAGAAAATCAAATCGTAATTGGAAACAAGAGCCAACACAATGGTAAAGTTATTATGATGGAGGACACTCCAGAGGAAACAGAATGAATTTTTTTGGGATAAGTACCCCTGCCACCTTTCCCTGTGTTTCTCTTTTTTCTGCTATAATTGTCTCCTGTTCTTTCCTCACCTACTTTCCTGCTTTCTCTTAATCATTTTGTTTTGTTCCTGTTCTGCTGCACTCTGTATGATTATCACTTATCACAGAGCTTTGACCTTCCTTTCCCTCACTGCCATCCTCATTACCTTATTGATGCTAATCCTGTACACCTGTTCTGAGTCAGTGAAATGTATATGCACCGCTTGAGATCCACCCACAGCCATAGATAACCAATAACATGCCTGGTTTTATGAGTGAAAAACCTTTTCAGAGGAGACATTTAATTATGTAATGGAAGGAAAAGTGCTGATTATTACAAATGTATTGATGGCTCTTGTGTAACCTCATAGCTTACCATAACATTATGACAATATATTCAATCAGAAATTATAAATCCCTGAATATTTGTCTCCTCAAGTTTTTCTGGTCATCAACACATCTTTCAAGAGTAAATGTGAAACAAATAACAACAAATAAAACAAAACATTGCTTTATGCTTACAGCTTACAAAATGTCTTGGTTAAGTAGAATATAATATGATATATATTGACCTAAAACGAAACATCCATTCTTTTATTATTAATGATATCAAATGTTTCTAGATAATCTGTGAATTAACAAGAATCTGGCATGAAAATGATTGCACCTTTGTTTGAACTCACCTAGTTTTACAAATCCAATGTCAACATAGATTTTGGCACAAAGAGAACCCAAAAGGTAGCCAAACACAGGACCAACAACTGAAATGGTCTGCACACAGCCTGAGATAAGATATACACACCAAAAGAGAAAAACAAACAAACAGACAAACAAACAAACAAAAAACAGGTTAGGGTTAGCTCTCAGGCTAAAATTTGTGCCAAAAACATTCTATCACCAGTGGCCACCACTGCCTTTTTTGAGATTTTGTCACAAATTGTGTATATATCAGCATACATAACATGCATGATTTAAACCACATTTAAACCCTCATGTCTAAGTTTGTTTTGCAAATGAAGTATGTTCTTAGCTACTATAGGACACTTAATAAAATTTACTGTTTTGCTCATATATGAGCTCATATTTGAGCAAAGCTTTGTTTTTCACATGGCTTGGCTTTTAGCAAACATGGTGTTGAAAAATAGTGAAAGAGGACATGAAGGTAGTTGGTGTGAGAGAAGAGGATGCAGAAGACAGGGTTAGATGGAGGCAACTGATTCACTGTGGCGACCCCTGAAGGGAAAAGCCGAAAGGTAAAGAAGGAGAGGTGTTGAAAGATACTCCAATGTGTTGTGAATAGGGCTGTATTTTCTATTTCATATCGTTTCTCACCAACATACAATGCAGCATTCTCCTCAGTAGCAAAATCATCTATGTAAGAGATTCCAAGTGGCTGAACAGGTGTCTCTCCAATTCCCCGCAAAACATTTCCAAGGAGGACATAGATCCACATGGACAGGTTGGACTCACCTTCACAACCTGGAAGAGAAAATAGTGACATAATAACATTTTTACTAGTCTGCACTGAGCTATATGTACATATTTATGTGTCTCTAAAGGCTGACCTGTGGCTGGCACCTCAGCCAGTTTGCCACCTTTGATTGTATCATCTGGTGAGCCCACTGAACAAGGAGAAGGGTTCAATGTTGAGTTCACCACCCAGCGGACTGATGTTTCAAATTCATAGCTGTACACACAGGACACACATGGGACAGATATATTAACTTCATTATTAATTGCTTAATGCATATTATCTGTGAATCTTGTCAGAGAGGTGACACCACCACCAAGACTCTGGAGCAGCAACCTGATACTAGCAACAGCCCGACTCACCGCCCAATGATGAAGTGAGGTAGTGCAATTATGAAAGTGCCAATGGACATCAGCACACAACCCACAGCAATGGTCTTGGGCCGATGGAGCTTTGCGCCGAAGTAACTGACAAAAGCAATTACCAACAGGTTACCTGGTAGGTCAGAAGCACACGGAACTGTTAGGGTAGCTACTTTCTCAAAATAAGTGTAGATATGTATTTATTTGCATCTGGTTGTGGATAAGAAAACAATCATCCAAACCATTTTGTTATCTCTGAACAATATAATATCCATCAGTTAACTATAAAACTATAGCATATCATATCATATAACATATAACATGCATATCCATACTCAATAGGAGGATAAAGTTTGATACAGCATGGTATTACATTTGTTATATTGGGTCATTCATGTAAGAAATATGGTAACTCAGCTGATTGCCACCAATCGGAATATTTGTGATCAGTAACACTGAAACTATTGTCAACTATCCATCAAATTAAATCCAAACATGTCAATTTGCCTTCTTACACATATCTTCTGTCAAGCAATTTTTCTATGGGTACCACTGGGCCTTTATTGGGTAAACATTGGTTATTTTTGACATTCTTAATCTGGTTTCTTACATTTTATTCTGTTGGTTATAAGTGGCATGGCTTTCTTTAGGGAGACATAAAGGAGATTCTTATTTGTTTCCCACTGATTTCAGTGTCTTTACTTTAAAAAAATCTTGTATGCTTTGTTAAATCCCACTTCAAAGCAGTGATGTATTGTAATTGTCAGTGTTCGTGTGTTCGTACATCCGTTAGTATGTCCACCAAATATCTCAAGAGTTGCAGATATTCAGAAGAAACAAAAAGCGGATTACTCAAGTGGCAAAGGGGATGAAAATGAGATGATGACCTTGACCTTGAGAAAACTAGGTCAAGGTCAAATTTCAAATTTTGTACACTCAGGAACCGGATAGGATAGCAAGATGAGGGAGAAGACCTGTTTGAGTAAGACCATAGATCAAAACTAGTGCTTTGATCTACCTATGCTTTGATTTACCAAGACCTACTTTCATAGGTCAGTAAAATTTTGAATTCAGGAGTGTCACGGAATGTTGCAGTCTCTCACTGCCTTGTTACTCATTTTAACAACCACTACTTTTTACATGATCCTTTTTTTACTACATTATTACACTGCATACACAAGTACTTGGATATACATTTTTTGTGGAGGCTAGGATTAGTCATCATCACGATCTGTCCTTTTCTTTTATTCTGTCATTTTCACCACTCCCACTTGCATTTTCTTTTTCCATTTGTTTTCCTTCCATTTCAAGCTGCCCTTTTCTGCCTCAGTGTTGCCCTGGCAACATTCATATAGAAAACTGTTGCCTAGACCACCTGACAAAAGACAGAGAGATCAAAGGAGAGAGAGACATTCAAGGTACATCGCTTGAGAACAGTGAAGGTGTATGCCTCACCTTTTCCTATGACAGATCTACCCCTCCCCTACATGGGTAGTATCTGGTTGAATTCCTTCATAATGATAATAAAAATATATGTTATCAAAAATTAATTAGTTGTAAATAGTAATTCGTTTTTTATGTGGTACTCACACACTCAACTTTATACTTCAACCAGGCAAGGATGCTAAAAAACAAAGCAGTTATTTCTGACTTGATTTCAGAACTGTGTAAAGTTTCACAAGAAAAGTTTGTACCGTTTGAAATTTTTCATAATTAAGACATTGTGCTCCTTGGGCTACAAGAAATGACAGAAATGTTTTTTGAGCGGTAGATAACCTTCAAGAAACCCACTGGTTATTTTATTTTAGCTGTTACTCAATGCAGAATAAGAACATTTATTGATGAAACTGGCACAGCCTTCCACTGAATCTGACAGGAGCTAAATTTATATTATAACGTATCATATCATATCATATGTGCACATGCACATATTTTTATGTGCGTGTGCACTTGCACATGCAGAACAAAAACTAAAAATTTAGGGTTTTAATGTTTTATACCTATATGGTTTTAAATCAAGAATGATGATTAAGATCTTGAAAAATACTTTGACACGACCATCTGATGAGGTTGACATTTGTCTACTCATACAAAAACCTCAATCAGGCTCTAAAAAATACTTTTTAGGAATTCATTTTCACAAGCCATAAAATTTGTTTGGGGACAATATGATATAGACGGGTGGTTATATTTTATTTATCCCAAACTGGGAAATTTAAATCACATGTCTAATATAATCAGCATTTACCAAATAAAAAAAAGTACTAGATTTACAGCTGCAGACAAGGATAAATATGATATTTTATTGTTTTTTTTTATTTGCCTTGAGTTGGACAGGTATGTTCTCTTCACAAATTATTTCAACAATGTCTGTCTCCTCGAAATAATTTCACATGCCTAATAAAAGCTGATAAACACGCATGGATATTACTGGGGGAAAGCTGATTTTTAAATTAACAATTTAGAGAAAATGTCCAGTTCTCCTTTGCATTAAGCAGTGTGTTATGCTATGCCTGTTTTGTCCCTGCTCGACACAATGACTCAGAGACACGTGCACACACACGCACACACGAACACACACACACACACACACACACACACACACACACACACACACACACACACACACACACACACACACACACACACACACACACACACACAAACTTACACACACACACACACAGTCAGGCACACACAAGTACATCCTTATGGCCTGTTCTTGGAAGGCCTGATGAATCCTTTATCTGCAGCGTGAATGGCTCTGTTAACTATTCATATTTGAATCTCTGTTATAGAAGGAAGAAGGAGAGCCCGTGACACGCAGGCTGCAAACAGACAACAACAACAAAATAACAGCAGTGACTCGACGGTCTACTCACCAATCTCGAAGCTCCCATCAATGACACCAATTAGATAACTCGGGATGTCAAAGCGTCTCTCCAGCTGAGTTATTGTGCTCTTCATGTAACTCCCTGACAGGGCCTTTGCAAAATAAGCGAAGGACAAAGCCACCACAAACATCTGGAAAAGAATAAGATAAAAAAAAAAACAAGACGAGATTTTACAAGAATATGCATGAAAGCATGAAAATATGTGCACACAAACACAATTTTTCACCTAATTGTCACTAATAATTATATGATGTTAAAGCTTATGTATTGTCAACTGACAATACATTAATGCATGAATTCTTTTAAACTGCCTTCACTGGTCGACTGTTCACTGATTGATAAGTGATAGGAACACAGGAGTGGCAGGATGCCAGAGAGATTATTCTAGGGCGGGATGTAACATCCTCATAATAAGTCAAAAACCTGGTATGGAAGTTCAAAGTCTGGCAGGAAACCTAATCAAAGAGTTTCTCAAGGACCATTTTTCAAATTGAGCGCTTTGTTGAAATTACCCCAAATAATACAGTTATCTAATTAGTAGGGCTGTCACTTTAACGTGTTAATCAGATTAATTAATTACGCTGCAAATTAACGCGCTATAAAAATTAACACAATTAATCGTGAGTGGCAAGTCAATGTGCAAGCATTTTAAATTTGGCCCATTGAGGCACCCGCAGGCTGCAGTGACGTCACTTCGTACTTGTGCCACTAGTCAAAAGCAGAGTGACTGACAACAGAGATGGACGCAACCAATGGACGCTGAAGCCTCCAGGGGGCCCTAGGCAGGCCTTCTATCCAGGGGCCCTTGGAGTGGCGTTCAATGCCGGTGAAAAATTTTGGACGTTTTAAGACAGAAACCATAGAATTAGAGGAATATTGGGGTGTCTGGTGGCTTGTAGGGGTGTGGTGTTAATGTTAAGTAAAATAAGAGTCATCAACTAAAGAAAACAGCTTCTCTTAAGCAAATGCAAATCCTACAGTAGGATTTACATTTTCTCAAGAGAAGCTGTTTTCTGTTTACATGCAGTGATGCATGCAGTGGTGCAGTACGATGAGTAGGATTCTTACTAATAGTACTGCATCACTGCATGTAAACCAAGACTCTGACAGTACATCAGTCCTCTATCCTTTAAAACAATTTGCTCAATAAGTAGACATATAGACCAGAATGAGGTATAAACAAACATTTACATTTATATAATATTCAAAATACCATAGTTGTGCAAATACTGTAACTTAGTAGTAACAGTAGAGAAAACAACCAATTAAAAAAAAATAAATAACAAATAATAATAACACATCTGTGCAATTACTGTATTGCTATGGATTGTACACATAAGCCTACCAGCAAAATAGAAAAATGAAACACTTGTCCAACTACTGTAGTGCAATCCACTAGTTCAAACATAATGCTGTAGTAGACTATAGCAGCATCAGGAGCTCCCATCACTGAGCTCCCATCACTGAGCTCAGTAAAACAAGCAAAAAGCAAGCAGCAAAAAATATAATAAATACAACTGTGCAATTACTGTATTGCTATACATTGTAAACATAAGCCTATAGGCTGACAATAAAACAAAAAATAAAACACAGTTGTGCAACTTACTGTAGTGTTATCCACTATACAGTTCAAAGTTAAAACTGTAGTGAACTATAGTAGCTTCAGGACCTCACATCTCTGACGTGACACATTTCGAGTATGGAGCTCACATCGCTGACATCACATATCTCTACATAAAGGGACAACCAACCACACAACCAAGAAGCTCTGGTTCTCATGGACATCAGTCTATGAGAACCAGACCCCCCCCCCCCCTTTCTCTCTCTCTCTCTCTCTCTCTCTCTCACACACACACACACACACACACACACACACACACACACACACACACACACACACACACACACACACACACACACACACACACACACACACACACACACACACACACAGACAACCCACAGCGTGGAATAACCATTATTGAACCAGCAACAACCAACCAGGACCAACCAACCAGCAGAATGCCAATGCAAAAACAACACAATCACACATCTTACATACTGTATTCCACAGAGAGATCACTCACTGCCAGTCCAGACACACACTGTCTGACAGGCAGAAACAACAGCATTTGTGTTTATTTCGCAACTTTTCCCACTTCGCTCTCTCTCTCTCTCTCTCTTTCTCTCTCTCTCCGTCTCTCTCTTTCTCTCTCTCTCCGTCTCTCTCTCTCTCTGCACTGTGGCTGCGCCGTCACGTGACCCGGAAGTAACTGTCTGAAAGGGAGCGGGGGAAACTTCCCAAGACTGACAGCTGTCAAGCTTGTTCCGTCTTTTTTTCATGACACTGACAGCCAATCAGGAGTCTTATACAGTCACAGACGTCACACTGGCGATCTTTCTTGACATTTGTCTTGGCACCTTCAGCAGAGCTGCCCGTCGCTACAGGACGCGACGCTCACAGCTGGCTGGGACGGATGTTCTGTTACTTGTAAGCGACGTTGGGGGGCCTTTTCGCTAGGTGGGGGCCCTACGCAACGTGCGTTGTGTGCGTTAGCCAAAATCCGTCACTGGACGCGACACAGGAGAGCGAGGCAAGCCCACTCGTACCTTTGGGTGGAAAGTTTATTTATAGAAAGAACAAAGACGGGACTATCAACAAAAATGCAGTAATTCTGCGCCGTAGACCCTCCGTCATTCTGCCCCAGGGCAGCTGTGGCTACACACGTAGTTTATCATCACCAAGTATGAATGAGGAGTGAATGAATAATAGATCCAATGTAAAGCCTCTTTGAGTGTCCAGAAAAGCGCTATGTAAATCTAATCCATTATTATTATTATTATTATTATTATTATTATTATTATTATTATTATTATTATTATTATTTGTACCCTTTGTAAAAGAGAATTTTCATATCACTGAAGCATCTCCAGCCTAACGTATCATTTAAATGCAAAACATGTCAAGGACACAGAGTTGTCTGTTGTCAGTTCCTGTAACGTTATCTTATCCTTTTAAAGGAAATCTTGCTATTGATGTTGCTTTATTTAGAGGCATGTTATACTATTCATTTTGAATTGCTGTATTGGGTCAGCTTTAGTATTCATTTTGATTGAGAGTCTGCTTATGTGCCTATTTGAGAGTCAGCCTTATTTTATTTCTGAATTTTATTTATTTAATTTAACTGTATTTGTATTGCATTTTTGAGAAATGCACCTGGCCTAATTGGTTTGCTGATGTGTTTGGCCTTTTTTCTTTTGAATTTCATTTATAAAGCACACTTAACCAATAAAAATGTGGATTTCAAATCTTCTCTTCTTGGTGTATTCTATTGATTAGTCATGCACTACAATTTTTTAATGTCCTAGAATTCAAATTCTTTATGTGGAGGCCTTTAGCAGGTATGAGATTAAAATGCAATTAATTAGATTAATTAATTACAAATCCTGTAATTATTTCGATACATTTTTTTAATCGCTTGACAGCACTACTAATTAGCATTAAATCAGTAAGAAACCGATTTCTGGGCTTGAAAATTCTTTTCTTTTTCACTGAATATAAAATGTCTTGTCTTCAAAGTGTTTTTGTGATACTATTACCAATGCAAAACTCAGAAAATGCAAACCTCAGTCAGTTCACTAACCCTAACTTATATTTAACAATTCTGAGATAGTTTCGTTCTCATGACATGACTTCTCGAAATCTACTCCTGGATTTTGGTAACCCCGGGACCTACAACTGCGGGAGAAGCGGTTAATGAAAATTAACAAATAATATATATAATATAATATAATATATATAATATAATATAATATAATATAATATAATATAATATAATATAACATAACATAATATAATATAATATAATATAATATAATATGGAGCGGCACGGTGGCGCAGTGGGTAGCACTGTCGCCACACAGCAAGCAGTGCTAATCACAAGCAGGGAAAACACCCACGGAGATTGAAGAAACTACTAAAATTGGGTTAAGAACTGTTAATAATAACACAGTATTAAAAACTGGAAGGATAGTAAAGACCCATCATCTTCAATGAATAAATATGTTTCAAAAAATATTATGATTGATTGTGATCGGCGACCACGTAAAATCTTGGCGAAATCAAATCAAACAAAACAAGAATTGAAACTCAGGACTACATTTAATAATTTTATTAAGATAATTTTCACACCCACAATGTGAAGGGAACTCAAAAGATTGAGACTGGACAGTTGTAACCTTAAGAAACCCAATAATCAGTGAGGTTAATCAGTAAAAGGGGTCTTAAATTTTCTAGGGAACATAAAGATTGGACTCTGTAGCATTGGAGTAAGGTCATGTGATCTGATGAGTCCAGATTTACCCTGTTCCAGAGTGATGGGTGCTTCAGGGTAAGAAGGGGGAAAGAAGAAGTGATATTCCCATCATGCTTAGTGCTTGCTGTACAAGCAGTGGGGGAAGTGGTATGTACGATCTAGGATTGCTGCAGACTAACTGAATATATAAAATGACCAGCTTATTCTGCACAAAGTCCACAAACCCGCACAAAGCGAGACGCAAACCTGGAACCGCCTTGCTGTGCGGCGACAGCGCTGACCACTGCGTCTCCGTGCTGCCCTGTATTACAGTAACTTTAAATGTAAACTTAACATTAAAGTTTAAATTTAAACTTTAAATGTAATTTTTGTTGAAGTACAGTAATCCCTCATTAATGTGTTCAAGGACCACCCGCAAAAAAACGAAATTCCACAATATAGCGACAAACTACTTTATTTTTTAAACTAAACGTTTGTAAACCCTCCCCATACTGATATTAATCCACCTTATATCTGTATTACCTTTTCCCACACTTATAAATTGTTTAAAACACTTTTGCATTAAAGAAAAGTGTTTCGACAGAGAAGTATGCTGCGTTCGGTGAGTCTCAGTACGCAGCGCACACACATGGATGCTGTCAGCCAATATCATGCGCGTATGATATCACGTACGCGCGTGTTTTTGGCTACCTGCTAAAAATCCGCGATGTAGTGAAGCCGGGCATCTTGAAGAGCGAATAAACAATGGATTACTGTATTCTAAGTATTTCGAAACTAAAATCATGTTGCTGACCCTCTTCCACAACAACAAAAGATTGCTTAAAAATAAAATAGGTTGTTTCTAAATGATGATAATGATCTCTAAAAAATTGTAATGGATCACTGCTTGGCGGATAAACACCTTTCAAAAAATATCTAATTAAAATGCTTCAAATAACCTTTACATAATGAACACACCAATTCTGTCAAAAACATAACCTTCTTGGTAGAGGATTAAAATCAACCTCACACATCTACAACATTTCAATCAACAAGCCATGTGTCACAAAAGTGTGACTTTGGGCTTATGAACGGAACATCAAAAACGATTTTGTGTTGTAGTGTTGGTATTACAGAAATGATATATTTGATTTTTTTTCTTTTTACTTTACACATGCTACTGGTTGGATTTAGTACTTTTTGTTTGGGGCAGTCAGTTACGTCCACCCTTTCTGCTAGCTAGGCTAACAAGCTAGTGGTTGTAGCCTCTTATCACCACAGACTAAGACAGAAGCCAAAAACATATAATCCTCATTTAATACATTACCTTTTAATGTATTATATGTCACTTTTAGCATTTTCAATAAAGGCACACATTATGACATTTTCCATTCACTACTTTCTAGTTAGTGCTGAGTAAGCAGGGGCCTCATTATTACTGACCACTCACATTAAAAAAAAAAAATCTATTCTTACAAAACTTCCTTAACACATTGCCCCCCACACACACCTAACATGATTAGACAGGGACATCGTGTCCCGAAAAACAATTGACGGGGAAAGTGAAAAAAATAAAAACAAAACCCGGACAAAGAGCAGGGAGTAGCAATGAACATGGGACTAGACTTAAAATAGGCTTTAGCGTGTCCCACCCATTAAGATAGGGAACCAAACAGCTCTGAAAAGCAATAAACATCAGTCCCACCCAAGCAGGTTGTATTATAATAAGCTGCTTAAACACCATTGTCTCACATCACCTTGATGTGAGGAAAACCAACAAGAACATTTGATATTGTTCAAGCTTGAACTAATTTTCACGTTTTTTTTGGTCGAAAATCACTTGTTTATCCAAGTAGACTTAGCAAGTGCCTGCTCGACGTCTGGAGGAAGAAAAAGAAAAGAAGAAAAGCCTGAAGCGGTTTATTTATAGCATGAGATCCACATCATGTTTCTGCCTTATTTTCCTCATTTTCCCACTGAACCACGTGCTGATAACCATGATGACATGGTCACAATATCAAGAAAAGTAGCAACATGAAAATGTATTAACTGAAAAAGACAATGATTAGCCTGAAAGGGAATGATTTAAGTAATTAAAATTATGTTTTTAAAGATATTAACTTTAAATCAACTTCCGGCTTTGCACTGTTTGAATGTGGCCAAGAAACAACAATGCCATCATTGTTAAAACCCAGGATCCTAACTTCACTTCATGAACAGCTTCAGGTGATGGCTGCTGCCAATGACTACACGCTCAGCAACTGTTTGGAAATAACAGACACTAAATGGACATCAGAGTTGAATTAATTGTCCAAGGTCCAAAGTGTTCCTCCAGGATGAGAACATGACAACACAGCAAATTCAATCTGCTGCTTAAAAGTCATCTGAAGTGACTAAGAGATCCAAAAACAGAACTGCAATTATAAAATTACATTTAATGAACAACATTAACTCAAATAGCAGTTTCTATTATTTCTTTCACAGACCAATAGATTTTGTGAAAGACTGTACCAGCTCTCTGTAACCTCCTAAATTATGCAATTAGCCAGAATTGATCAGAAACCTGACATTTACTATCACAATATACTGGTGTTGCAGTCTGCTCTCTCTATATTTTATATATACAGTATATATATATATACAGTATATATATATATATATATATACACACACAGTATATATATATATATATATATATATATATATATATATATATATATATATATATATATATATATATATATATATATATATATATACATATATATGTGTGTGTGTGTGTGTGTGTGTGTGTGTGTGTGTGTGTGTGTGAGTGTGTGTGTGTGTGAGAGAGAGACATTCACCATTGGTGGAACATTAGTGCAAAAACTAAGTGATGGTTTAGCATACAAGTGAACTATATCAACAGGAACATTGATACAGTTCTATTATGTTATGACAGGTAGTATTGATCAGAAAAATAGGATATTCCTGCCAAAGCATCAATGTGCACTTTTAGCAGCATGATGTTGCGCAATGACACTAAATGCATGGCAGACCATGTTTGTAAGGAAAAATTCAGCAGGAGTGTGATAAATGATAGTTTAGCAATACAGTAAAAAACAAATAACCACTTGCATGAATACAAATATCAAGCAGATTGAGCCATCTTACCTGAATTCAGAGCATTTTCTCTGTGGCTTCCCTTCAAAACCATTCACTATTTCATTAATACCAAGTGCCCTGGCTAGTTAGCTCGAATGTTGAACTTTGATCTGACAGGGATGTTTCACTCCTGGCATCCTGGTATACTGAACCTTTTCTTCTGACTTACTTTGATGCAAACAGCTCAAGGAACAAAAACAGCGGTACGTTTCATCCTTCACATGTACAGTGATCGTCCGCTTACCTGATCTTACCTGATACGATCTCATAAAATATTTTAGCAAACAGTAACCACTGAAACAGCAGAACAAAACACACACACACACACACAGACACACACACACACATACACACACACACACACACACACACACATGCACGTGCAACAGCAAGACAAGTATGTGTCAGCTCTTTCATTAAACAGTAGGTACTGTGTGTCTGTATGTCGGCTTCTGTACCTTCAGGCTGTTGCAGGAAGAGGAGCATAGAACTCTGGCTGTAGCATCGCTTTGTCCATTCCGTTGTGAGCGTCCTTCAACTGCCATCTTCCACAAATGTGTCTCCTTAGCAGAAGTCTCCCACGTAATGCAATTTCTTGGCACCGATACATACAACCCTACAAGTGGATAATTTGAGCATTTTAACCAATTCTCCTAAACATCACATAAGCAGACTGTTTGTGGCAGATAACAGACGGAACACCAACGCAAAAAGACGTCAGGCCTGGGTTTGTTTTTTAAGGCTTATTCATAATCAAAAAGATCATCAGGCTGTTTGGGTTTTTCATTTCAGCTATTTTAACAAGATAATTTTAATCATAAGTTCTCATTTATTGTTCTATCCTGAAGAACAACACAAACAAATTAACTGGCTAATCAAACCAGGTTCGACCTACTTCTAAGGATTATATCAATGGCAGCTTTACGTCTGACAATATGGTGGGGGCAGTAGTTTTCAGAACTTTCCCCCACTGCTGTACAATTGACTCATTAGACATACTATTTTTTTCCCATGAACACGTTGCTGTGTTTAGTACATTTACTTTTTAATTCTAACAATATACTCACTGGCATTGATGGAACTGAATCATTTCGGCAAACATTATTTAAGTGGCCTTGGATAATATCAGTCAGTCAGTATGGATATGAAGATGTTACAACAGATCCAAATATAGTATACAGTATATCTGACAAATAAAATCTGTATTTTGAAGAATTATGCACCAAGGTCCCCTTACACTCTCCAAAGTTTTAGACTTCATTAAATAATCACCCCTTTAAGCCACCCCTTCATTTCCAAGGATCAAGAAATATTATTACCTCTTAGATTATAAGGTCTCAATCTCTTATAGCAATACTGTTTATGTTTAGCTTTAAACTGCTACAACGATACAGCATAATGACTATTCAGTAACACAATAATTCATTTGTAGATGAAGCTTTTGCAAAAGTTCAATAAGATTTAGGGGCTCCTTGTAGGAGAACCATTCTGCCATAAATTCAAACATTTTTGTCAAAGTTTGACCTTTTTTTATCAAACTATATTTTGAAAAGAATGATGGCTAAGCCCCACTTTGTTCATGACTATTGCCATCAGTCTGATGGCAATAGTTAACAGTGGGCAAAGCTGTTGCCTCACAGCGAGAAGGTTCTGGGTTTGTGTTTTTCCTGTGTGGTGTTTATGTTTTCCCCGTGTCTGTGTGAGTTCTCCCCAGGTTCTCTGGCCCTCACCTTCAAAATTATGCAACTTGGGTGAATTGATCAGTTATAAGTTGCCCATAGGTGTGAGTGTGTATTTGTTTGTCTTTCATGTGGCTCCACGATGCATGGGCGACACCTCCAGAGCGTAACCTGTGTCTTGCCTGTAGCCAGCTGGGATAGGCTCCAGCACACCCATGACCCAGAAAAGGCGACTGTAAATAAGACAACAGAGGGTGGATGGATGTATTGTAGTTCATTCATACTGTTTTGCATGCCCTCCACAGCACAGAATCTCCAAATTCATCACTTACAATATAGAATCTAGAGGGGGGAATATACTCTGTTTTTGTTGCTGCTCAGGATAAATGCCCATAAATCTCACAAACTCTGAAGCATCTAAACACCAAAATGTTTACAGCAGACTAATTTTCACTCATCGTGTGATGAAATAAACAATCATATTCATTAATACAGACATAAGTGTATTTAATAATGGTTCTGCAGACAATAAGCCAGTCACTACAGTGTTGTTCAGTATGAAGAATGAGAACTTTTTATCACATCCCACTTCAAAGCGGTGATGTATTGTAACTGCAGTGGTCGTTTATTCATCCGTCTGTTCGTCCTTTAGTATGTCAAGCAAATATCTTCGCAACCATTGCAGATAGAAAGATAAAACAAAAAGCACATTACTCGGGCGGCAAAGGAGATGAAAATGAGATGATGACCTTGACCTTGAGAAAAGCAAGTCAAGGTCAAAATTTTGCTTTTTCAAACTCAGGAACCAGATAAGATAAAAAGACCAGGGAGAAGGCCAGTGTCAGTAAGGCCGTAGATCAAAGCTAGTGCTTTGATTTACCCTGACCTATGAAAGTATGTCAGAGTAAAATTTTGAATTCAGGGGTGTCGTGGGATGTTGCAGTCTCTGACTGCCTTGTTTTGTTCTGTTATACTTTGTTTCTCATTTATTTTAATGCACAGCACCAAATATATACAGTGACACAAAACAAACACACATTGATTGTGTGTAATCACATGTAAACCTTGACTGGATGCAGTAAACTGATCTTTTACAGGATAAACAAATCTAAAGTATTCACTTTGTTTTCACAACCATGACAAAAGTCACATCAGTTCGGTACATCATAGAAAATTAAAGCATGTACAGTAGTAATGATAATAGGTATACCTCGACTCACATCATTAATTGGTTACAGAAGATGTGACGTGAGTTGAAAAATGACAAATTAACTAGTTTCCAGGCTAAATCAAAGACAAGCATTCCCAGTTCTACAATGTACTTTATTTACTTTTTTTTATTTTTATGAATGCATTTTAAATAATGTTTGGTTAATACAAATCTATTTTAGGATTAAAAACATTCATTCATTCATTCATTCATTCATTCATCTTCATTACCCGCTTCTACCGCTATCGTGGGCCATGGGTTTGCTGAAGCCTATCCCAGCGGACTGGGGGACGTGAGGCAGGTTAGACTCTGGGCGTGATGCCAGTGCACCGTGGAGCCCCATATATGACAGACAAATACACACACACTCACACCTACGGGCAATTCGGGACCGGCCAATTAACCTGAAGCACATGTTTTTGGATGTGGGAGGAAGCTGTAGACCTGGAGAGAACCCACGCAGACATGGGAGGAACATGCAAGCCCCGCACAGAGTGGGACTCGAACCGGCAACTGCCTTGCTGTGCGGTGAAAGCGCTGCCCGCTGTGCCACCATGCCGCCCAGTTATTTCACAACCAGGAGTGGATGAAAACAAAACTTCTGTGGTAGTGGTAACAGTATCACTGTGCTAAAACTTAGGCTTTATATCAGATAATTGTGATCACAGGTTAGGGGTACATTAGTGACTGGCAGCCATCATGGCCCGTTTCAGCTGCTCATACATTACAAATGTCACCACGTTCGAGGAGCCCAAGCGTAGCAAAAATGGCATGAACCCTTTATTTTATTTTTTGATAAAGTACAGAAAAAACGTACATCGCCGTCTCATCTTCAGCTGCTTCATCCGCATTGCGAGTCACGATTGTTGCTACGGAATAGTAATATATTATGTTTTTATTCTTATTTGTAGTACAGTAACATGATATTGTGTGCTCTTAACAGTGATCTCATATTTCCAATTTTTGTGGTGGACAGACGTAAAGATCACCAGCTACTCTCTGCCCAGCCTGGACGACATCGCCAGCTCTCGCTACCACTGCAGAGTTGGCAACATCATCATGGACCCCTCCCATCCTGGTCACCACCTCTTAGACCTGTTGCCCTCTGGCCAGAGCTACAGGTCACACAGAACCCAGACCGCCAGATTCAGGGATAGCTTCTTCCCCAAAGCTATCAGCACAATAAACAGTAAAAGACAAAACGAATAAGAACTTCTGAAGTGCGCAATCATCACTATCACCTCCCTCAGCAAGGTCTAAATGTCTGTGTCATGTCCTCAGGTGCAATACCACCACTATAAATGTGGTTTGCAAGATGTCTGTGTAGGTTCTCAGTAGAACCTGAGAACCCACTATAAACCCACTATAAATGTGATATTACAATATCTACCATGTGTAAAAACAAGAAAAAAAAACCTGTTACTCTTATCGTTCCGGTGGAACCTATTTTATGTATACCGTATGTCTGTCCGTTTATTTTTATTATTTCTTTTGTTTTAAATGCACCATAGGAGCACTACCCTAATTTACAATGAAGGCTATTCTATTATAATCTTCTTTTCTATTATAAAGTGGAGTAAAATGACGTAAACTTGATTTTTCACTTTTCCATGTTTTTAGAACATTGTTTGAAACGATAGTATATCCATGTAGTGCTTTTGTAAGCGTCAAAAATGCCTTACATTTACACAGTTGCACCCAATATGCGCCAACGGCCTCTCCATCCACCACCAAACACTCATTCACATTCATACACAAGTGCAAGAGACTGGAGACAAGGTGAGGGAAGTGACTTTCCAAAAGATAGAGCAGGATTTGAACGGGATGAGTGGGACGACCCACTCTACCATCGAAGCCACAGGAAATGTTATTTATGAGTGTTACCATTCAGAGGTCTTTCATTGTACAAGAAAATGATTGGGAATTCAATTGAACACATATCATTTAAATAATGTTTAATTAATAAATTAATTTTATATGAGAAACATAATCGTTGTCTGGATTATGTCCAAGACAGTGTTTTCTATTTCTTCCTAATTCATTCATCACATTTATGAAACTATACTGAGAGACAGAGGCAGATGATTGAGGTGGATGGCAGACACTTTACAAACTTTATAAAGTACTCTGGTTATGTTAAAAAAAAAACCCAAACAATCAACTTCAATTCACATTACAGAATCATTTTTCAGCAAATATATTACAAATTAATGAACTATATTGGCAACAAATATTTACATTTATGTTCTGATATTTTCTGTCATTTTTTTTCTTTTTTGCAAAATAGCACTTTCATTTTAATTAACATTTATTTGTTACAATAACATACAGTTATGGAAACAATTGATCAGTATCAGGTCCCTTCATAAATGCATTTCCTTTGGCAAAATATTTGAATATGAAAGTAATTTTTAGGAAACAGATAACATTGGTAAACACAACTTATTCTATTCTACGTCACAACCTGGAGACAGTTGCTGCTGCCATAATTGAGATTCTGATGAATATGATGAACAGAAAGCCTGAAGAGCAGAATTAGATCATTTTACATCTACTGCTAAAAGAGGGAATTTTGTGCAATAGATAAAAGACAAAGAACCATTTATTTTTTTAAAATAATACATTTGTTGCTGTAGGCTGTTATCCATAAGAACACAATTAAAAACCGACGTGTTCAATTTAATTGGCAAATATTGAAGCTCATATGAAACGAGATGGAAACAATAAATCAGTTTTATTGATATTATTAAACATTTTTAATGACCACCATTTATTTTCTAAGGCTTCTGCGATGATAGTGGTCAATAAACATTGTCAAGATTCGAATTTGAATCTTTTAACTCCACTGGCACACGAACGTGTTATTACTGCAGTTTGAAGAATTCCTGCCATCTAATAGTCAGATAACAGTTCACTCCTTCAAAAACTTCACGGTTCATGAAACGTGGAACGGACAACAGTAATTTCGAGGCTGCAGCTGATGTCTGCAGAGAAACGTGATGTGCGGTAATGTAGAAAGAAGCGCAACGCTTACCTCAGTGTCCTGTGATCCGGTGACGCTTCAGATGTTCTGTGGCCCCTTTCAAACAAGAGCAGACCCTCAGCCAGCTCCGGTGAAACTTCTCACGTGGAAGGGACTGGAGGACAAGCGTCGACTCGTTTCATGAATGCTCTGAGATTGACATGAGCCTCCAGAGATCATTTCCAGATGACTTCACGGTGACACTCACTCAGGTAGTTTCAAATCAAACGGGGTTTGTCTTGAAATATGTCTTCTGCGCGTCAGGAAGCTGCGGAGACGCGACGCGTTAGAAGCGACGGTCCATGTTTGGACTGTCCCGAGGAATTGAAGTCAGGAGACCGACACCGATGCGCGCCCTCTCCCTTCCTCCCCTCTTTCTCTCTGCCTGCCTCTCTGTTCTCCACCCTCTCTCACTTTCCTGTTCTCGGTAGAGTCACGTTACATTAACGATGTAAATGTGAACGGGTCGACGTAACGTTTTTGATTCACAAAATATTTTGTTTGAAAGCCATCGTTGCTTGTCGACGCTTCCCACATATTATCTGACACTCTGAATCACGGTCTGTCACTCTGCATGTCGTGCATGAACAGCATTCAATACATTTAGTTTAATGAAAATTGTTTATCGTTGATGATTTTTTCTGTCTATTTTCCATTACACAAATAATTCTCGTGCCATCGCTTCGTAAAATGTCCAGTTAAGGCTCATTTAGAACAGGCCCATGATCTAGATTGTAGATTAAACTAAAATGTATTTTAAATAAGCAGAGGTGTTGTGGTTTGGCAAATTTAGTGCTTTTGTAATTGTGGTGAATATCCATAAGGACTCCTGATAATTTGTCTTGACTTCTCTGTAATATGTTTGCATCATGTCTAGCCTATATGAACCCATTCCAAAATTGCCTTTGTGGGTTTTGACCATCCATATTCTTTATCTAACATGATACTGTGGATCTTGGAGTGTCATGCAATGTGGTGGTCACTATATTTAGATATTCTTATATGTTTGGTAATTATATAAGTAGAAAAGGTCAAGAATGCCAAGTTGTTCTAAATAAAGCAAATGATAGGCCTTCTTGCTCAACATATGTCCTTATTGGTTTGTGGGAAGTGAGAAATATGACATAGAGTATCTTTCTCTTTTCTGATACCCTATAAACTGACCTTGCATCATTTTATCCAGCTCAACTGTACTTAAGCTGTGAATTTTACTTTTTTGATCGCCTTACACCTCAGCTCACTCCTCCTAATTAGACAGGCAGATCAATGTTTAGGGCATGTTGAAACAAAATGTACTACTTTTGCTTGCGGTGCTTTGGAAAGCAAACGTAGCCCAGTTCCACCATATTCCATCACCTGTCTTGCCACGCAGTATCTGCCTTCCATGATTTTTATTCATTTACCAGTACATTATTCCTCTCAGATGCATTTCAGACAATGTCTGCTACCATCATTCTCTTCAAAAGATCCATGAGTCCCGTCGTAATTTGTTCAGTAACTTTGTCTGACCCCATAATCAGTGAAATATTATTTAACTTAATGTAGATGGCTTAACACACAGTATAGCATTCAGTAAAGCTGTTTAACTTTTTAATAGCAGGAATTGAAGCTGGTGGTGTAAATCTGTTCCATCCAGTAATAATAGCACCATAAGTAGCAGTTTCACCATGTTGTTATTTAGATAGTTATAGATAGATATACTGTATACTTTATTAATTCAAAAGGAAATTATGAAATGGTGAAAGTTCAAGTATATTTAAACAATATTGGGGAATGAATAATAAGGAAAACATGGAGTATAATCTAACATTCACATGATAACTGAGATATATCCCTCTGACACACTCATGTTACCAATGTCAGGAAAAAGAACTGTTGTATTATTCGGTGATTGTTCAACATTTTTGAACATAGTCTACCCCAAATTTGTTTTGAAAGTAGCAACACCAGGGTGTGATGGGACCCAAAACTTAAAGTGGTTATTTTATGAAAATTTTTCTGGTCTCTCCATCTACATAGTGGTCCTCCCTAACCCTACCAACTGCTACACCCTGGAAAACAAACAGGTCCTGTATGGACTCTACAACCCAGGGAGGCAGTGGCTCAGTTGGTAAAGTGGGTTGTCCAATGGTTGCAGGATTGGCGGTTCAATTCCCGGTCCCGCCCAGCCACCTTGGAGTGTGAGCTGACAGTGGGAGGTGTCAGCTCACACAGCTCACATAAATGTTGAATCTGAAGCAACTGGACTTCTGTTTTACAGTTTTAGACAGAGTAAAAATATTCAAACTCTTCTCAGGACGGTAACACTGATGATCACTAAGATAGCTTGTCAGGTAACTCAGCACATTAGTTCTCAACATATCTGCTCCCCCTACCAGCTGGAAATGAAGAAACCTCTTGGATTAGAGGTTAAACATCTCCAAGCACTAGAACACAAGTCCAGTCACTTTACATTAAACCTACAAGGTGTAATTCAATTAACCATGACCTGGATGAGGAAGAATCTATTGGTTACATGTGGCTTGAAATAACTATTCTGTGAGGTCAGAGGGCTTTGGTTAAATTTTATTCTAAATGGTTCACTTACTTAATTCATTCTTCATTGAGCACTTAATAAGGATTATTGGTCTGCTTAAAGAAATGTCTAACCAAAACTGGATACATCTCAAAATTCCACTTATGTTTAAAAAAAAAGTACTTCTTTAAAAGTTAAAAAATGTAATTCCGGTAGAAAACATGGGAGTATTTTCTTTGGTTAAAAATACTGTCAGAAGTAGCCTTAGTTTGTCACTTTCACAAAATACCAGCCAAAATTAGCCAGAAGATTATAGACGTGAATTTAGAGAGATGTATTAAAGACTGTAAGAGGAATGTGGATTACACGCTCCCCTTTTGATTTCCACGCGTGATCAGCCACAAGGCTAGATGTAAGAGGGGCAAAGGTCAAATGAAGAGAAGAATGAATGAAGCTGTTGAAGCTGTGGATACAGACAGACAGTGGAAGGAAGAGACCATGTCGGAAAAAATAGGGGACACAGTAAAAAGTACTTAACTACTGTGTTACACTTCTTATGCACTTATGGTAATAGATAACATAAATCATATAGTTGAGCCTAAACCACTCCTCAAGGATCAAAGTATCCAAAGCTAACCTATCTATTTTTTTTGTGCTTGGATGGGTTAACCCGCTGGTACCTTCCAAATGCTGAGGCTAAATTGATCAGACACGGAATACTTCAAAGAAGTGGCAACTTCAATGAAAAGAAAAGGATTCTAGTGTGTAATAGTGAATAGGCAAACTAAAAACTTAAAAACAATGTTGAAAGAATCATTAAAATAACAGTAAAATAAATACCTTTGTTTAAATTGCCATTGAAAGGTTTGAATAATGTTAACAAACATAAAAATCTCCCACACCACACCAGTTTCAAATATGATATACAGTATAGGGAACCCAGTGAGATGTTTCATGTTCCTCTCATCTCTAGCATAAATGAAACTACATTACTTGGTAAAATATAGTTCCATGAGGTAAACATGATAAATCTGTTCACTGTCATTGATCAATGAAATATACAGTGTATGAGATCATCACTGCTTTCCCAAATACCACCACCTACACAAGTGAATAAAAAAGTATTATTAATACTCTTATGTTCAGAACTGCGCAGAGAAGCTCGCTTGGTTTTCTTGATGAAGCATGTGTGGATTTAAATAATAGATCACTTTTAAATTTTAGAAACAAGCTTGATTTCTGTTGTTTTGAGCGTTAGCCTACCGTGAATACTAAGATTCTGTGGTTGTTAACTACATACCAAATGTTTTATGAAGCCTCATAAGTCATTAGCTGTAGCTGTAAAATGTGTGATGAAATGTTTCAAATGATCTCATTTGAAGTCACACACACACACACACACACGCATGCACGCACACACACACACACACACACACACACACACACACAGTAGTGCACCAAACCTCTATAGTAAGTAATATTTTGGTGCTAATAAAGTCAAACCACTGTAAATTATTCTGTAAACTTAACGAATATATGTCGGTGAAGAGCACATGAATACAAGACAGTGTGTGAATACAAACGAGTTCTTTGCTCACACAATGCTTAGTAGTCAAAGCTAAATGTTCTCAGTGCTCATGGTTCCTGTGGGAGTTTTATGGCTCAGTGCAAGAGAGAGGTGACTGTCAATAACCCAAAGTGCATACTTTGCTGTATCCTGCCTGAGCTGAGTCTATAAAGTGGTTCTATTTACTTTGTACAATTTTATTAGAAATAAATTTATGATAAATAGTGTGTGTTGGTGACTTCTGCTCTCTTAATATTCTGTAGAACAATATTGCTATAATACATTTGGTTACACTTACGTCACACATTACAAGATGATTGGAAACAAAATAGTCAGCCAAACGGAAACAGAATAATTTATTTGAAAGCCATCACACTATATGGCCAGAACCACTTAAGAAACTCAAATGCTCCTTATGTGAGTCTTGGCTTTTTTTTTTTTTTTTTAAGTATTTTTCCAGTCCAACAGGACTGGAAAATATGAAGCAAGCATACAGAATAGCTTCATGCACACTCGACATCAAATGTAACTTATATTTATGTTAATTCGTTAGAGATACAATTTGAAAAATTGAAATAAAATCTAAGTTTTTAAAGAAAAGTCTAAAAAATGACAGACACGTGCAGCAATAGTAAATGTTATATTCAACAATATTCACATAACAACATTAACACTGCTCTGCTAGTGACATGGTCTAATAATCCCAATTGTATAGTTACTTTTGTTATACATTATCAAGAGGCACTTCCAGTAAGTCTGGCAATAGCTACAGAATTGTGTCTAAATTACAAAACAGTAAAAATAAATATTTTTCTAAAAGTTTTTAGTTATATTAATGAATCTGTACAGTATATATTTTTTATACAAAGTAAAACAATATCAAGAAATAAAATGTAATTGTCCACTTGAACACACACTGGTGAACCATATAATATCCTTATTCTGTAGGTATTGCTACATGTGTTGAGTGCAAGATACTGAAGAGAAGAAAAGACTTGTGATCTGCCTGCTATGGTACATAAAAACATACCGGTCTTGTTTGTCCAGCTTTAAAGGTGGTTACAAAACACTTGTTAGGTTTCTTTTCCAACAAACATGAAAGCTGATGGAGATTGAATTCAAACAAAGTATACATCCATGCACATGAAGAACATATGGCACAGAAACAAAGCCTCTTTCCCAAGAGACTGAAACAACAAACTACGGAAAAGGAATGTTTTTGGTTCAGACCATCAAAAGAAGGTAGAAGGAAATCAGTCTGAGAACAGAACACTAGGTCAGTTCCTCTGTTGAATGACTGCTGATTGTTGACAAGGTAGTGAACACACAGTAACAAAGACAGGTCCAGTGTGTTAGATGGATGCTCAGACAGGCCTTATGCTGCTTTCTGTCTGACCTGTACGAAGTACATATACAGTATGCATACCCAGACACCAACAACGGGTTCTGGATAACACTGACACGAAAAAAACCAAGAAGAAACATGCTCAATTCAGGGCTTGTATTGTGCAAATCACAAAAACACAAAGAGTTGAAAAAGTTTCTTTGGTTCGCACATGTTAATCCATGAGGCAGCAATTATCATCTTCTTGTCATTTGAAAGAAGATACTGACTTTGAAAATCTGACAGTGTTGTCATAGACCTTGTACGGACCGAAATTTTAGTCAAAGATGTTCATTTCTCTCACCGAAAGCCAGCCCATGGTTAACACAAGCAAGATGACTCCCCCTACATCCGTGTTTGTGCTAAAATGCTATGTTTTGACTTCTGGTCTTGCTGTAAGTGAACTGTTGTGTTAGCATGGTGTGGTGAGAAACGAAAGAGATGTGTCGTTTTCAGGTACACAGGGCACTGTCACTACTTTACACACAACATCTAAAATCTGTTGGCATAAAGTCCAGATATCCCCAAAAGACATCTACATTAATTCTTGTGAGCTGCAGGGTGATTGTCAGCAAATATACTGTATTAGGTATATGTGATTTGAAGATTAAATCCATCCAACCAACCAACCAACCAACCAACCAAATCAACCAATAGCACATAATCAATAGTTTTTGTAATTTCATTCAAATTAATTATTTTCATGATAATAACTTCAAAGAAGAAGGGCAAAAAATGCTGTTAAGAGACTGTTAAGAGATCTTCCCATTATGTCTCAAACACACACACACACACACATGCACACGCACACACACATGCACACGCACACACACACACACACACACACACACACACACACACACACACACACACACACATTAATACTTTGGATTGTTTCTGACAAATATACAGACGCTGACTTATAGATTTGATTTTACCTTGCTTACTGAACTGGAGTGCACAAAGCGACATGGAGCTGGACCGGGTGCTCAGAGAAGACTTGATTCATAGTGAGTTTTGAATTCTGATGAAAAACAATTGTGTGAAAATGTGTGAAAATAATCTATAAAGCTTGTTACCAAATACAGTGTTGGAGCATGGAATTGAAAATATGATATAACAAAAAAGCTATTGCAATCTATGCACATTAGATATTGATATACTGTATGGTGCATTGGATATTTACAGTGTGTCACTCATGCATTCATGTGTGCCCAAACTTTGTTTACAGGAGGCAAGAAACCAGAAGTTTTTAAAATTTGTCAAAATGCTCAAATCAGAGAGACATACAGTAAGTTTGTCTTACATGACCCACATCACTTATATAGTGGAAATTCTGGACTGCCACAGGTAGACTTAAAGCGCCAATGAAAGGCTACTGGAAGACTTTGGTACAGGAGGGAACTTCCTGTATATGCTACAAATACACGACTGCTACTTGTGTTACCACTTAAGACACTGTTTCACGGGTCAGACAGCTTTAGTCACTTGGTAAGCAACATTTCCTCTTTTTCATTATGCCAAATTCAGGAGTGCCCATCACATTGTCACTGTAAGTTAATTTTTTAATGGCTGATCCTGATTTATCACAGTGTATAAAGTGAAGCCTAACACAATTCTTTACCAATCTTCAGTAACTAAATAAAAGAAGAAAAAAACCCAGACTTTTGTAAACTTATCAAGAGGTTTCAACTTAATCAAACCTGTACAATTGGCAATCAGGCTTTGGTTTGCACAGGCATTGTTTTTTATAGCAGTAATAACAAGCTCAACCACTGCACTCTTAAATCCAGGGAATAAGCAGTCAAGGACATTATGCTGCACAGTTTAGCCTTCGTTTGCACAATGGGCATTCTGATTACAGTGCAATGGATACAGCTGAGGATTTAAACCGTATTAACCCTTGAGTTCAGAAATTGGGCCACAGTAGGTCAAGTTCAACTAGCAGAAACCTAGGAAGGTGTCTGCAGACAATGTAATGAAGGGGCAATGTCTGTATAGTCTGTTTTCATCTGGTGTATGTTGATGTCTAATGGTGGCATAAAGTGTTCTGTGTACTTTTTAGATGGCTATAAAATATATCTATAATCTCTTTCTGGTAGCTGTTTAAACCTTTTTAAGTTCTTAGAACACCTTTCCTCCCTTCTCAATGACAGCTATAGACACTACAGATTCATCTAGATACTACCAGTCCTGCTTTCATGATCCAAATCAACCTCAAATGTTTTGACCTAAACAAAACACCTGTTGCTTTTCTGGTGTCAGTTCAAATACACTGTACTGCATGTCCTTAAAATACATTGAAATCCTAGGTCATCACATGATTTTAAATATGACTTAATGGCTCATCTTCAAAGACATCCATCAGGAGGAATCTAGTGATATGTCAAAAAAAAATCTAAGACCCTCTAACTATTCAAAAGCAGCAACAACGTAAGATAAAATGCTTTTCCTTCTACTTCACTCCTTCCTCTTTCATACTTAAAAGCTTCATGACTAAGATTGTATCCCTTGTTCAACTTCTTCCTCCATCACAACCAATCTGAATCTCTGAGTACATCAAAGGGAAGCACCAACACAACATGTTCAGTCAAACCCTGTATCATTAGGAGTCCAAATGGATTAAGAAAAGCAGAAAAAAAAATTTCAGCTCCCGTCAAACCATGTTTTTCCTTTCATTTTTGTTGAGTTACATCCTTCATTGACACTTTTGCATTTCCTCTCATTAAAGGTTGGCTACATATACAAAATATTTTTGACTTCCGCGGGAGAAAAAAGTGGCATAGACGCAGAGACAGCAGCATTTGGTATCAGTTGACTTAAGAAATTACTAATTAGTGTAGTGTATGAGGTGTGACTGATAAATTGATAGCGTAGAGCCAAAGGACACATAATTAGAAAACCTTATTATCCAACATAGTCTTCTCATCCACAGCTGGGAATTGCAACATCTCTTTTCTGGCCTGAGTTTCAGGATCCAGCAGACCGATGCTTTGGTGAGTTGAAGTTCATTGTGGTTAACTAGATGCATGTAGATCATTATGTTAGTGTAATCTCAAGATCACGTTGTGGAACTTGTCAATGTGTGGTGGCATTTACTGGCCTTCCAGGACAGGGGTCATCTTCCAGCCTCACTTCACGTAGGAAGGACCACCCTCCCCCAGTGATGCCACCATAACCCTGTGGACCTCCTAAGGCGAGCTCTTGAGACAGAGGTAGTGGATGGTGTCACAAATCCTGATGTTGTCCATGTTCTTAGATAGTGTTGACTTGAAAATTTCCCGCAACAAATATAAAAATCTCTAAAGTTATGCATAATCAGTAGAATAGTTAATTAGCATTTGCATGAAACAAGAGCTGTAGAAGAAATGCCACTAATCTATATTCATGCATGCAGCTATGTACTGTATCTTTTTTCTGCTTTGTAAGTTTAGGTTCCTAATAAGTAACCTAGCTGTTAATCTAAGGAATGTTTTTTTTTTTTTTTTTTTTAAATTATTTTCTACATTTTCCATTTCTGAGAAAAAAAAAAAATTTGCATAACTTTGAAATGTCTGAGATTCTAGAGGGTACATAGCACTCCCTAGATGGTCATAGGCTCTGTAGGGTAGCTGTTTTAAATGAACTGTTGGTATTAATCCATGTGGGTGATTTGGATGTGAGTCAGCGCTGAGCTTTGGCCACTATGGCTTACTGGATTACTTTACCTGCTGAGACATTTGGCCTACATACCAGACTATAAATTATGTTACAAAGAAGAAAGGATTCTTTTCATTTATGGGTACATTATCGTAAAGATTAAGCAATCAATGTAAAAGAGTATATGGAAATAAATTGTACTTACAGATTGATTATGGACTATTTCATTGCCTTCCTACCTAAATTTGTGTTTTGTGGGTTTAGTATGAACAAAAATTTGGTCATCTGTGGTGTAGTATCAGGACCAATTGGTAGGCTGACAGCGAAATACACAAAATGAGTTGACTCGCGATATATAAGGAGACTGGTAATCTTGGAATTGTTTTGTCGATTAACCACATTTCTATGGATGTCATCACAATAAATCATATTCTTTAGCACAGACAAAAAACCCCGTAAACAATAGCAAAGCAACAGCTAAAGGACATTGCTTGTCCTTTTCCTTTGTGATCTCTACAGGTTTGCGCCTTCCTGAGTTGTGTGGCATTGAAAAGGGATATTAACTACAGCCAGGGAGAGATACCATGGGACTATAGACAAACATTGTTTGATAGGTACAAAACCTTGTATTGTATGTGTTTCCTTGAGCAAGCTTTTAGAGCAGCAGGGTTCATTGTTATACTGTACTTCTTATCTGTCATGACTATGGACTGTGTTTATTGTGTTTCTACAAATTAAATTACAAAGTTTGTGTGAAGCATCGGTGGGTGTATAGCTCTATGTACAGTGAAGTATGACTGAATAACCGTTTAGCTCAGAAATCCCCAGGACTGAGCCTCAGACATGGCTTTTTTCCCCCTGGGATTCTTCCTGTCTTCGTGGTAAAGGGGCTTGTTGTGCAATCTCAATCAGCCAGGCTGTGCTGATGAGAAGGGTATGGGCATGGGAAAGCTGGCTGATTGGTGAACTCATGACTCACTGGTGGTGTGAATCTGTTGGCCCAAAATGCATGGGGGGGCCACTTGTTTGAAGGAATCCAATTCAAACAAAAACTAATGCTATAATGAAAACAGATGCAGTCCCATTCCTTTTTTTCTCTTTTTCATCTTCTTCCTTTACTGTTCAGTGACTTCATCTTTTGCCCATCTCACCTCTCTGTCAGATGAACCAGGCATGCATTGACCCGCTTCTGAAACCTGTTATTTTTAGGCACATATTACCCAAAACATCTTCTACAGTGTTGTGTCGAAGTGATGTGCTGGCTACTGCAGTATATCAACAGTTTATTTAAGAAAAAATTAACATTTTTAAAAGATGTTCAGATTCCTGGATTAAGAGAATGGCAAGTTAAAAATATCACACTGACACATCCTCTTTTTCCCCTGATTGCAGGATTTCCTCTTCCTCTACCCGAGGCACTGATTCCCTTTCATCAAAGTCGTCAGGTGACTCCTCCTCTTTGCTTGTTTGCTCTTCCTCTTCCTCGTGAATGGCTGTGATTGGATCGGTGAGGCTGCTGATGCAGTTTGAATCCTCTCTCAGGGACTCTTCATGGACTTCTGCAGCAATGACTCTTTTCCACATTTCATGGTTTTCCAGGAGATGCTGCGTGATCTGACAAAACACTTTCCTCCTGCTCAGGGTCTTAGTTTCTTGACATTCTAAAAGACACAAAGCCAACAGACAAACTTCTGAGAACAATGATCTTGTATTCTTGCCCACTTATCTGTATATTATAGAATTAAAATTAGTGCAGCTTATTAATAAGAGATCAAACAAAAAAATGCTGGTTGTACAAAGATGAAAATAACATCCTCCAAAATAAACAAATTTGTCAGTGTATGACATATCGTGCAGTCCTTTGGTCATCTCTGAGTATGGATATTGTTTTGGATACAAAACACTTCAAATTCACCAAAAACATGTTTGTATCAACAACAGCACACCATAAAGTTTTGTTAAATTTAAATAATCTAAAGACACAACTTATCAGACATGTATGTACATCTTAATTTTGGTATAGCCAGAATGTATAGTTGAGGAGATCTGCTCCATGAAGAAATATAATGGACAGAGGGACAGTATGTGCAATATGGAAAAGGAACATTATGGGTTTTTTTTACAGATGTTATGGCTTTTGTTCAGCTAGAAGAACCATGTTCTTTATTTTGTGATGGTCTGTGTCTGTCTTGCTTTTGTATTTTATTTTATGGGTTCAGTTCTTGTACTTTTCTGTTTCTGCCACATTTAGTGATTTGTTGCACCTGGTTTGTTTTTCCTGATTGTTTCATTTGGAGTTTAGCCAATCCGTGTTTAGTTCTCCCCATAGTTAATTAGTTTGTCATTTGTTTTGCCTGAAGCCAATTTTGCACCCTGGCCTGCCTATTTAAGGCGTGTCTTTTCTGTTCAGTATCGTGTATGCCAATTGTTTACTGTTTTACCTGACCACCTTCTGTACGACCGCGAGTTTAGCCTTGTCTGTTCTTGTTTCGGTTTTGACCTCTTGCCTGTTCGACGACGATTTTTTGGTTATCCCACTGGTATTGTATGCTCCGAGTTTTTCCTGGCTTTTGAATTTGGACTTATTAAAGGATTTGGATTTTTGACTTTTGAACTCTCGCGCCTGGTTCCTTGTGCAACCGTAACATATTTGGCTTGACTGTCAGTGGAATGAGGCTAGCTATCCCAATGTTTCTGGTCTTAAGGTTAGGTTAAGGTAATATTCCAGTTTCATATTATTAGTCACGTATGTCACTTAATCTTCTTGTGCTCATCTTGGATTCATTTGGAGACCGTGAGACTCCAAAACTACTCCATTCAAAATGAATGGTGGTGTATATGATCAGTAAAGCAGATGTGAGACTGATATTCATGAAATAACTTGCACTTTTCCTTTCAAAATCACCCAAGCATCAAATTGACAATCAGTACCACTGCACTCTGAGACCGAGTGCAGTGATTTAATTTCCTTAAATTGTCGCAAGAGATGAGAAATTGAATGTTGAATGTGAAATTTCTCTGGATCTCGCCAAGGAACAAGCTGTTCACAATGTTAACTCCGATGCGGTGGGACTTAGTACATGCTGACAAAGCCATCAACAGAAGACAAAGGACTAAATTTTGAGAAGTTGGACAATTTGTATAATGTGAATTATTTAGAACCTGTCATAGGGGAGGTGTCAGAGATTGTTGATGCGTCTTCATCCACCGTGTCCTCCTCTTCATCAGTTTCTTGTCCTTCCTTTGCTTCTTCTGGATCATTTTGTCCCTCAGGCGAGCTGACCCAGTATCCCGGCATAAGAGCAGCAGAGTTGTATGAAGAGCACAGAGGTCCCACTATGTGTGTGATGAACGATTCCTGCAGTTTAGCCAGTTGTGGAGCAGAACGGTCCATGAATGGGCTGATGGGAAGGCCAAGGCTTGCTTCTTCATCACCCTAGAAAGGTACAAGTGGGTAAGATGTCAAATGCACAAAATATTGGCATTTGTTTTGAAAGAACACTTATTTTAAATTATTTTGAGATTTAAATAGACAACATATTTCACCTCTGCTCTGTAGTTTGACAGCTAAATAGAATAAAAGTATTGTTTACTTTAACTATACTGATTATAACTTTTATTAATTTGAATATGTCTACCATACATATTTGAAAATGATGATGAAACTCTTGGTGGGGGGAGGTGGGGTTGGCTGGGAGTTAATGTGTTTGCTCTGCTCTCAGTAAGAACCTCAGTTCCATTCTTGTGATTTATGAATGAGTGTGATCAAAGCCCCTTCAGGCAACTGATTCATGATATTGGACTGCATAAACAACCTTGATGTGATCTGTCTCCTCTATACTGCAAAACAACAATTTACACATTCTGTCTTTCATCCACTCTCATACTTCACCCTCCCAGAATTGTACGGAAGAAAATTCAAGCTGCTTCACAGTGGCTTGATATTATTTGTGGTCACCTAGAAATGGACTGGAATACATTATGAATACTAATAAAGAGACTGCTAATTTTAAAAGGAACCTTGTGATAACAAACATCTGTTGGAAGAATGAATATTAAAGTGCCACTGACTGCAGTAGCAAAATAGCCTTGATGATGCCTTAAAAATGTAAATTGAGAGCAATTATATTCACAAAATGTTATTACTAGGCATATATCATATCTCAGAGGGTAATCAGACTTGATCTTTATCAACTTGCTCTGCACTAATTGCACTGACAATATGAGCCATTCTTGGTCGGGGACAGTATCTGTTGCTAGGCATTCATCTAAAACACTGGTAAACAAATGCATGAGCTAGTAGCCAAGTGCTCGGACTCCCGTATTCTATAAGGACCAAGGTAATTGTTTATCAATGACAGAGCTGATGTTATGCATCTGACTTTGATGTTGGAGAAATCTTAGAAGATAATTATTGGGTTATTGTTTCTATCAAGGCTCCAGCGTACCCCTGAAACTAAGGTGGAAAAGCATCTACAGAGATTACAGTTGTCTCATCTTCAAGAAAAATGGATGGATATATGGATGTGTCCTATTGCTGTAACAAGCATAACAGCCAACTCTTCACAAATAATATGCAACAGACATGTTTTTGATTCATTCATTTGGAAGTTTTTAACATAAAAAAAAATACTAGAGAAATAAAATAATACAAGGACTATGTAAGGTAATTTTTAATTTGTCAGCCTTTTAATTTGTTTCTACACACTATTTTTTTGAATTATGTTGGCAACAATTCCACCACTAAATTTTAATGTGTATTGTTCAGTACTTAATCACAGTACACTCTAATCTAAGAATAAGATTGGAGACATACAGGTATACCTCGGCTGATTTTGTTAATGAGGAGTCGAAAAACAACGTAACTAAACCAAAAATGACCATTCTCAATTCTGTAATGTATTTGTGAATGCATTTTCAGTAATATATGGTGAATACTAATCTATTTCTTACAAAATATCTTTATTTAATATATTACAGAGAAAACATTGCGGTCTTGTCTTCAGTCATTTTTTCCGCATTGCGGGTCATGGGGGTTATTTATTTTACAGTAACATGATATTAAGCGCTTTTAAGCGTGTACTAGTGATTTTACCACTTCAATGTTTGTAGCAGACAGATGTAAACTCGAGTAAAACAATGTAAACTTGATTTTTATTTTTCCACGTATGATTTTTTTTAAAACCAATGTGTAATTGACGTAACTGAAAAAACGACGCAAGCCAAGGCATACCTAAATATGTTTAGTTAACTTTGAGAATGTTGTTTTTCTCCAGTGAACACCTGTTCCGGTGAGAATATAGAGATTTATAATGTTACCTGTTCATAGAACTCGTTCACGATTCCCTCTGTCCACTGCAAGTGCAGTTCTTTACACTTGAGTGGTCCATTGACATCAGCCAGCTTGATGCACATCTGACACACCAGCAATCGGTCATTTTCATTTGTCCAGTCGATACCAGAAACTCCATCATCACCAACCTGGAGAATTGTGCAAACAAAGCTTTGCATATAGACAAATCCAGACATGGGCTGTAAAGAAGTCTCAACTGGTTGGTCATCAAATTTCGTTAAGCAAAGGATTAAGGAACATTTCTATTAGAACAGTACAAAAGATTGACAAGAGATGAGACAAAATAACCAGTTGGATGATGTACGCTCTCTTTACCTTTGCATTAAACTCTGCTAAGAAGTCAAAGTGCTTTTTGAGGTCAGTGGCCAGTATGGCTTCAATAACTAGGAAACGGAAGCGCTTGAACTCCACGTGTTCAAGGTTAACCAGGAAGTTATACTCAGGTCGAGACATGAAGAGGTTCCATGCAGAGGCTGCATGGTGATTTTCCAAGACTGAACGATCATTGTATAGAAGAGCCTAGAGTGGGAGACCAAGAGGAGAAACCATCTAAGCTTGTTTGTTTTCCACGCAGGTTGGTAACATTCATTTAAATACTGAAGCTTACAACAATTGCAATTTACATTACAGTAGTATGATGTTGATGGTTTGTGCAGCTGTAATTTAGTTCACATTAATGTTTTCACTATTACTTACAGCCTTTATAAACACTTAATAACATTTAAAAAATAGAAATTTTAATTTTTATGCCATGTTGTGAGCTTAATGTGCTGAAGGTGATGAAGCTTGCTGTTGTGGTTAATTTTATGTAAATTTCTGCATTTACTCTAGATGAAAGAGTGACATCCCTCAGTTAATCCATCCCCACCACCCCTGCTAACATTCATTTACCTGTGGTGCACTGGTAGCTACAAGAAAGGCGTTGGTTCTTCCAGGATGGTCATAGTCATGCATGGCAGCAGCTACATAAAGGGCCATTAACTCTAGGCTAGGAATAAGCCCAGCCAGGGAGCCATAACCTTCTTCCTGCACAGAGCTCATCTTGGATACCAGGTAGCCTGTTGAACCAGGCATTATGCCATTCTCTGAGTCTACAAGGAAAAAAAAAACAGCTCAGCTGTTTGTCAATGTTTTCTTACTAATTTTACATCACGTAACAAGCCATCTTCTTACTTGATGTAAATTTAGTTTTTGGGAAGATAATTTCAACAATTCATCTTCTGTATATTTGTCGCCAGTGTTGTTGACTGTGAAATGAATCGTAAAAAGAAAACATGCTAAATACTAAATCACTGAAAACAGAAATGAGAATATTTAACAGACCAACATGTGTTTACTATTTAGAAATGAACTTAACTAGTCATTATCTGTCTCTCTTTTAGCCTTCTTTATGTATTTGCCTGTGTCTTAAAATAAATGTGTGATTTGTTTTTCAGTTATCTTTTGTCATTTATTCGTTGTCTTAAAAGCAATCCCTGTGAAAGTTTTTGACACTAAGTTGACTGCAGTATTATTATTTTTATTTGGGTCGGCAGTGGCTCAGTAGTAGAGCGGGTCTTGCAATGATCACAAGGTTGGCGGTTCGATTTCTGCTCCCGTCCACTCACCCAGAGTGTGAGCTGACAGTGGGAGGTGTCAGCTCACCTCCCGAGCACTGCCGAGGCGCCCTTGAGCAAGGCACCACCCGCCTTTACAAGTTGCTCATTAGGGCACATTTATTTTGTAATTTATTCGTTGTCTTGAAAGCAACCCCTGTGAATGTTTTTGACACTAATTTGACTGCTGTATTACATGAATTATTCAGATTGTATATATCACCCTGTCAGCATTCCCCACTTGACTACAGCAAGACAAAAGGAATTTGACAATCATAATATTAATTGAACACCAGATTCATTGAATAGCAATAAATGTGCGAGAGACAGGCTAAAAAACTCCATGCAGGGTTTAAACCACACACATGTAATTTAATGTCATTTATTGAACCCTTGCGACACAAGGGTGTGGCAAGGGTATATTGCTTTGAAAGTAAAGGAAAAAAATAATTGAAAAATAGTCTGTCCAGAATTGACACCACCCAAGTCAACAATTAAATCATCTATCAGAGAGAATGACAGAATGCATCTAAAGAGTGAATGTTTTTGTGCAGTTGTCTAAAGCCGTTGCTAAATGTATTAAGAGCTCTTACCAGTGTGTATTCCATTCTCAGTCAGCAAGAGGGGCAGGCCTGGCACAGGTTGTGTGGTGAGGTACCACACAGCATGCAGCACGTCAGTGGCATGGATCCGGTTGTGATCTGAGAAGAGCAAAACATGCTTATTCCCACCAGTGGAGGGCAGTAAGACAACAGTAGAACTAGATGAATACACAACACAGTACAGCAAAGCAAGTAGACAGACCAAAAAAATTAATATAAGCTCATATTTAACATGAGCAGATATGAAACTGATAGAACCCTGTTCTTGGGCAGCTGTACTAAATTAAATGACTGGCCTCATCAACCTCTCAAAGCAAGCCAGCACTTACTCATTCACACAGAGGCAGTAGACTACATGAAGGGTAGGTTATGTGTCTCAGGAGTGATACAGATTCACACAATCTAACCAATCAATAAAATACCCACAGGAAAAAACTTGAGTTCAAAATCCTGCCCAAACACACAGAGACTGCAGGGACGATTGTTCAAGCAGAACCTCACCACAGTAGATTTAGTGAACAAGAGTATGTTTTCATCGTGAGCCTGAAGGATCGTAGTTCTGCCATCACATCAATGATCAGGTATATTTAAGGCACAGTATGACTAATAAGGCTGTGTTTTCTTCTTCAGGATGCACAGTGTGTTGGAAATTTGCAGATCTGACGTGTAAGTAATTTCAAACTCATTTTGGCCCATTGTTGATGCAGATTTATGGAAAAATATTTTTACATAATGAAGACAACCTTTTCTGCTGTAGTGTATTCAGGATATTATCGTATTTTCTACTCAATCTGCATCTTTTTCAGTCATTTTATAACAAATTTAAAAGGAAATTCTGAAATTGTATGTAAAAAGCCTCTCTAATATGATGCAAACTATATGCTGTTATGGTATTGTGTATCCCTCTTATAGCCCTCCCGAATGTGCTGCAAGGCAGTAACTTCCCCTTTCAAAGTATAGAATATTGATTGATTGATTCATATTTTTTACACTGGTTCATATTTATTATAAAAGTTATTTGTTATTAAATATATTAAGAAATACACACTTTATATGTTATAAGGGGTTGCTATAATATAAATGACACAAAAATCGCATTCTCAGCAGGGTCACCATGAACAGTCTGTAGTTATCTCATTAAAACTGAACTTAGTGAACATTAACTTCCATGAGTGACATAAGCATACAAACACAAATGACTGAAACAGGGAGACAAAGAATTTTTGGAGGGCTTGATTTCACTGATAATGTGATGCATCCACCTTGTGGTAGAAAAAAGTAACGCTAAACATCAACAATTCACTCAACTAGAATGGCACTCAGCAGACATCATGCCTCCACTAAGCCTGAGGCCCCACCCTACCACAAAGATTTGTGGAAACTGGTTAATTAATTATAGCACAGTTCTGCTGACGAATAAACAACCAAAACCAGCAAACCATTGGATGGACATAGTGGAATCATAACCTCCTTGGCAGACGTTATGGAAGGAAAATATTTACTCACAAGGGATGACCCTGTATCCATTCTCCAAAGCATGGAAGTAGTTCATGAACTCTTGCACAGGAATTTTAAAGGTCTCAAAAAGACCCGTGTCTTTAAAGAGCCTATAGGAAACCTGGAATATGATATGATATAAATCACATCTCATTTCCGTACATATTATCATTTACATTTAGTGCTGTTGTTTCAAGCAATACAAATTTAATCTCAGTGCCAGAATCAGAGCTAATGCTAATTACATATGCTGTATATGATCACCACTGACTCCGTTTTAATGCATCCAGTGTTGATATGTTCACAAAACATAAATGTCACACCGTTGTTACCATTTACTCATTTGTTTGTGCGTACCTGACTGAGGATGCAGCCTTTTTCATTGCTGGTCTTCTCAACAAGACTGAAAATAGGAAAGTTCCATTTGTTGAGTTGAGTCATCAGTGGCTCCAGCCCTGGCATCACTATAGGGTCCAGGGCCATATTTGTTTTTTCCTGTCAGGTAAAGTTAAAGAGAGAACAACACTTCGAGACTGCATTGTTGCTTGTGGTTTATTAAATATATAAAGGTTAACAACCATGACAACTAAAAAATAACTATGGTAATTCCTGCGTACTGTGAGTCAGAATAAAATGAGCTGCCATCTGTTCTTATTGCTGTTTTATGAGGGATTTGTGGCACATAACACATTAAAGATAAAATTAACTACTCATTACCAAACTGTCCCTAAACATTTGCCTACCTCTGGTGATGACAGGATCGGCTGAAGAATGATGTCCTCTGTCAGATATTCCCTGCCACGTTCTCTTGCTTCAGACTGCTTCTTCCCTCCCTCTCCATCTTCCTCATTCTGTGCAAAGTCGCTGCTGTCACTGTGGTTGGTCTCGTAGGTGCTGTCATAGGTGCTGTCGTAGTCTGAAGACACTATGGCACGTTCATCTGGGAAACGTTACACATGATACACATTCAGTTCATGAAACCGTTTTATATGGTTATCCAATGAATCAGAGAGGGAAGTTGCTAAGATGGTCGGCATAAGTGAGTGGAATTATCAGCCTGGGAAATCAGCTGGAACAGAGTCTACATTTATCAATCAGGTTACATTCTGATGATTTTCTTTGATATCACTTCAAGAAGATTCACAAATCTGTTCCTCGGGCTGGATTGCTCAATTATAACAGACTTCAGTACAACTAAATCTCTCTTTTTTTTTATATAGAATGTGAATGAGGTTAGGATGTGAACGTCAGGTTTTCTAGCTCAACCAGACAAACATGTCTTGTGTCACCAACTTGCTCTAGCTTACCTGGATGTGTTATTCTATCTCCTTTGTCAGAAGATTCCACACCATGACCCAGTCGGTTGTTGAAAGGCCTCCCACAGCTGAGAGACAGAGATTAAAAAAATGTTGACACACTGAGAGGATACACTCTAAATTGATCAGCTAACCTCATCTAATTATTGAAGCGGCCCTGAGGACAAATAAGGACACACATGCAGTTAATATAGTTCATTTTGGGAATTTGAGTATCCAAATTGCTCATCTGAAGGTAATGGGAAATTAATTAAAGTCCAGGGCATCACCTGCCGCAGAGGGATGGAGGGCGCCAGTGTGGGGTGGTGGAACTTGGGGCGCTCTGGCTATGAGTTAAGGCTCTGTGGTGACTTGTGGGGCCCACAAAGCCAGGGGTCTGCTCTGTCTGAACCCCGGCCAGCTCAGGAAGCTGCACTGAACATGTCTTTGTAGTGGGGCTGGACAGGGGAGTGCACTGGATGGAAGGAGAGGGGCACGGAGAGCCCAGAGGTGACACTTTGGAAGGGGGGAAACCTGAAAATAACACAACACACATTAAAGTAGGTGTCAGTCCGCACCTTCAAATACAAGTTTGATTTACCATTAAGAATAGAGCAATGAGAAGACAAGGGACAACAAGAAAAGGAAACACTGATTTTTTTATCATGACATCCAACCTGCTGCACATCCGTTTATTTTTTTCAAAGTAGTTTTAGCGGACAGCACACTAGTGACATGCAGTAGTTGAAGTTTTAGATATTTTTAGAGTGATATGATATTAAATCATCTGTCCATGCTGATCACATCTTAGTCTTTTTTACCCTCATGCATGCATAAACAACAAAAAGCAATTTTTCAAACGTGGAACTTGATAAATGCAATGAATAGTCAATGTCATATTCAAAAACAAAATATATGTAAATGCAGACCTCTTTTATCCAACATACTCAACATACATAGATGTGCACTCACACACACACACACACACACACACACACACACACACCTGGTCTGCCCAGTGGTTTGTTGTAGAGATGGTTGGAGGCAGTACAGGAGGAAGACATGGAGCGGCTCTTTGAAATGGTCATCAATGAGTTGTTCCATGTTTCACTGAATTAATATAAGAAAACCATCACATAATAAATAAAGGACTATGTTCTTGGTCTGTTACTGTTCAGAATTATTTTGTTAGGATTCACTGAAGCGAGTGAATGATGCTTACCCGTCTGAATTGTGTTTGATGCTGGCTGATCGGTCTCGACGTGGAGGGCCAGGCTCGATGGTGGGCAGACCCGTGGCTGAGGTGGTCGTGGTCCAAGTTGATGAGATTCTTCTGAGCAATCCTGGGGGCAGACTCCGTCTTAGACGCTGTGATGCAGATAAATATATCCATTACACACTCACAGAAGCTTTGAAGAGGTGGAAGGAAGGAAGACGCCATTAATACCACAGGGCTTTGGAATGGGAATCAAAAATTATATAATACTGCATTGTACTTTTGAGTGATTATAATATGAAATATTCTTATGTGTGTACCAGACACACATAAGACAGAATGTGATTTATTGCTCATGAGTGGGAATAAATTCAACAAGCAGACAGACATCTATTTAAAACAATGAAACAAAATTTCCAACTAGACAAAACTGAATGTACCTCAGTCTTCAAAATTTCTTTATACCTGTATCTTCCACACACAGACTCATGAATCCACAATCAGTTAGATAGAAGCAGCATCTCTGGGTTTCAATGCATTGGTCATGCTGTTAAAACTACTTGTCACTTTCCTGATATGCTACCCTGGATTGCATCACACGCTTTACTTAGTTGCCAGGCCGCCTTAAGTGTCCGCTTACATGTTGAAAATGTGGTCTGTAGACATTAAAAAAAGCTCTTCTGTGTGCATCATTGTTAGCTGCACTACAGCCATGCACGACAAGCAGCGAGGAATAAAATGAGGCCAATATATGAAGTGACAGATTAATATGTGTGTGTGTGTGTGTGTGTGTGTATGTCTGCATGTGTGAGTGGTTGTTTGTCTTTAGTGTGGCCCTACGATGTGCTGGCAACTCGTCCGGGGTGTGCCCCACGTCTCACCCATAGTAAGCTGGGATAGGCTCCAGCAGACCCATGGCCCGCAAAGTAGAAAAGCGGCTGTAATGACACAATTACAGTTGGCTTGTATACAAGAAAATGGATGGATGGATGTTCTAAAGCAGTTTTTATTCCATACAATGTTCCTTTGAAAGGTAATCAGATCAGTATTGTGTGTTACAACCTGTTTTTGTTTGTTTTTTCCAAGGGGATCTAAGTGATGCTTTTAATTAATTAATCTTTCCTATGAGCTGGTTTGTGAACCTTCAGTTTATATCTTTAGGATTTTGTAATTGAAGTTGGATGTCATTTGAAAACCAAAAACACATTTTAAATACAGGCACGTTACCTTTGGAATGGCCAGTCTCTCTTTTTCCGGCCCCTCTTCTGAGTCAGAGCAGGTATGTGTGTCGGCAGGGATGCGAGGCCGGTGGAGTGGCTGGAGGCTGATCTGAGTGCCAAGAAGGTTTCTGACGGCTTTCAGAGAACTGCAGGTGTTTGGGGGCAGTGAAGGGTCTGCCAACAGGTCTGTGATCAAACCGTGGGCCTCACCCATCACTGCAATGTCCACGACCACACTGGTGCCTGTAGACTGGAGAGAAAAAAGACCGGAAAGGGGAAGTGATAGAATTAGCGTCTATATCTCAGAACTGAGGAAAGGAAAGAAAAGCTGAATTTGACTGTGTATTGGAAGCTATCTTTGTAATAAACATTTCATAATCCTTCTATAGTGGAACTTCTGCCTGTCGTTGTACTGAATGTTGTATTGTAAGTGTAAAAGTTTAGAATTTGAGAGGATGATTAAAGGTTGAATTGTAACCTTCATTTATGAATCAATGTGTTACAAATATCATGAAGAAAATAAATACCACATGCCTAGTGTATATTTGTTATTATGTGAAAACTATCATATATCATTGATTCAGATTATTGACCAATGTCCCTAAAGGCTTGTCTGTCAAAGGTCAACCGTGAATGTTTTCAACAATGGATTCCACAGATAATGTCAACAGGGGCTAATCAGCTCTTTAATTTATTATTGATTTTCTAACATTTTGAAAGACATGTACACATAAACATACACACAACACACTCACACGTGCACATGCGCTCACATACACATAGATATAGACAGTCTATGCATGTTTCGTCACAGGTCACTTTTTATAAACGCGGGGGAAAGAATACACAATTTCTAAATGAAAAAGAGCACAAATGATGCTGTAGCTTTTGAATTTGATCACAAATCAATGAACAATGCAGTACTAAAATTAAACATAGTCATTTTTAGCAGGTGTAAAATGATGTTAATGTGCTCCTGATGAAGCCTAAGTGCTTAGCTAAAACTCAGTAGTACAGCATCTGTTCACTTATCACAAGGTCAGGGGTTTGATCCCCAGGTCCTACAGTCTATATGCCAAAGTATGTAATGAACAGGTGCCTTGCATGGTATGAATGCTACCACTGTGAATGGGTGGATGCTGGCCTGTGTTTAAAGCACTTTAAGTAATAAGTGAGACTACAAAAATTGTATTTATGTACCGTCCATTTACCATTAAAATCTAAAATAATAAACTGATAATAATTCAAAATGAACAGTATACAGACGATTGTACTTATCAGCAAACTGTGATGATATAATTAGCCCTTGAACACATAAAGCTGAGGAAAGATATGAATCACCTGACTGTAAATACTACAGCAATAGTAAATATGTGCGAATGAACAAAAATGGATGTTTTTGCAGCTGAATTTTAAAAAATGGGTACACGTTGGATTACAATTTATCAAATTGTGTTGCCTTGCAACACGATTTGATGGATTGTAATCCTTTTCATGGCTAAACTCAGCTGGTAAAGAATAAATAGTTCATTTTCATCTTTTTTAAACTTCATTTCTCCACAGTGTCTCGCTCTCTTAAAGAAACATATGGTTTGCTTTGTTGTTTCATTTATGGTGGGATTCTTTAAATATAAAATGGATTTAATTCAGATATTGTATAAATACTCCACAGGAATTGTCCGATGTCTGACAACTGTAGTCCTCAATTAACTCATGCTACTGTGTCCATTGTTTACATACCTACAGCCTACAGTACGTGATTGTTCTGTTTGTGGCAGAGCTTAATCCTGTTGAACCCCCACCCCCACCTCCACCTAATGCATTCAAACAAAGACACAGAACATTTGCATAATTTGTTTTGTTTGACAGAATTATTAGCTCTGAACACATGTCAGAGCTCAGGGCTGTGAGTAGATGTCTCAAGCGAATATAAAGAATTCCTGGAAGAGTGTGTCTGTATATGTGCACCTGTGAGGATGTGCATGTGTCACCTCAACCTGAACAAAACCCATTAGACCACTACAGAGCTTTATGACATCCTGCTATTGTGACATTCAGCCATTACCTGGCAGTAATGGACTCTGTTCAGCTAATGTCAGGGACAGTGAGATAAAGGGAGCTTTGATATGTGTGTGTGTGTGTGTGTGTGTGTGTGTGTGTGTGTGTGTGTGTGTGTGTGTGTGTGTGTGTGTGTGTGTGTGTGTGCGTGCGTGTGTGTGTGTGTTATTGTTGTTGTTGCTTTTATGGCACTTATCTCTGTTAGACTTCTGAATTTTTGCCATAAAATACAGGCTGTGAAATGTTTTTGTTATATTTTTGTAAGTTCATTCATTGTGACATGCTTATGGAGTGCTACAGAACATGTCTATTGGAAACACAATGGACAGACAAGACAAATGGGAAGGTTATTGATTCCTCCAAGCAAAAGCGTACACAAGCAACAGCAGAGGGTGCGATGGTCAATGAGTAAATCAACATTAGACACGCACTCACACATGCACGTGTGCGCACGCGCGCACACACACACACACACACACACACACACACACACACACACACACACACACACACACACACACACAGAGGGACATCAGAATTGTCCCTCGGGTCCAGTCTGTCTGTCTTCTGGGTTATACAGTACATGCTGCACAAAGAAATCTTGATTCCAGTCCCTTGACAATTGCAGTACACTGTAAGAGATTGAGAGGCTAAACACTGGTAGTTAATAACAGCTGAAGTAAGATCTACAATAAGTAAGATTTAATTAATTTTTAAAAAAATAAAAACACTGTTCCTGTTCTTAAGTGGAAAGAACTAATTCCACTAAATGGAATCAGTTGTTAAGCAACATAACACAATTTTTATCAATTAAATTCAATCAACTCAAAGCAGATAAGGCTAAATATGAAACATAATAAATAAATGATAAATGATAAAATGATTGTACTCAGATCTACATACAATACAATGACAATATGACACTGAGTGTTCTGGTACCAATCACTGAATAGTAAATACCTGCAGTACAGCCTAAAATGTTGGATTGGGTATTGTCGATGCACTGCTCTGAAATCATGTAAGTAATTAACCCCCAAAATGTGAGAATGCTACTTCTAACCCTACCAACTGTAACCCTAAACCTAGCCCTAACCATAAACCTAACTCTAAACCTAACCCTAACTCTAACAGCATCCAATGGCCCTTCAAGAAACTTAAAGTTTGACTTCACACATAGCTTTTATACATAACAACAAGTGACTTGTGTAGCATTTATTGTTTGTTCTCTCTTATAAACATGACTGTCAAAGAAGATGATTAATAGAACATTATGTGGAATGAAAAATATTTTTAAGCATTGATATATATTTATAAACTCTTATTGGGTAGTAATGTGGCAGACATGCAAGTTTAGGAATTAGGAATAGGAATTAGGAATCAGTTTGAGGATGGAAATGAATGAATCATCACATTCATGGTATTGGGGTCAATAGCTTTTAAAGAAGCAATGAAGACAGCTTTATTAAAGCTATTGCTGGACTATTTTATTGATAACATGGAAATATATACATTTTGTCTTTGATAAATACAAAAGACAACCGTAGTAAAGCAAAGTCATTCATTCCTTGAAACCCTATAGGTTATAATTTTTTGTCACTGAACCACAAACAAAATATTCCTGTCCAGTATATATAACATAAGGATGATGCTGCCACCAAATTCAGATGTGAAGCTAATCCCAGATAGAATTATTAAAAACGGAGGTGACTCAGGGGGCAAATCAAATTCAGCTGACACTGGTTCAGAGAAACGATGATAGTTCATCATACTCCCCCTCCCTCTCTTGTTTTTTTGTCCCATTTCCAATTTCTCCTCTTCTTCCTCTCATATTTGCTATTTCCCACTTTACCCCCAACCCCCAGCCTATCTCCTGAGAAACAGTTAGAAGCTATGTAGGCAGATGGTGAGAGCAGAGAGAGAGAATGAGAGAAAGAGAACCAGAAAGGGAGAGAGATAAACATAAAAAGAGTGAGACAGAGTGAGAGAAAGATAGCATTGGACACAGAATGAGGGAAGCTGAGTCCACAGGCAGGCCGTGATCATTCAAGTGAAAAGGAGAACAGCTAACATTAGTAGGCCAGCTGAGCTCCACAACCAAATCTCCAACAACTGTAAATACAGCATAACAGTGGGTCGCTGCCCGTTATTTTCATCCTGAATAAACTGTAGTAGAGAAAAGTCTAAACTATGTATAATATTTAAATATGTATCCACCTCTGTTAGTGTTAGAATTGGTGGAGGCCAACATACCAAAGCCAGGGAACAAGTTTGTTTTCTGGATGCAGATTGTAAATCGCAAATACACACAAATCACCAACCGGTTGGGCAATCATGATTAGGAGAACATATGCTTGTGAGGAACATAAGCTAGCTGATGCTATTTTTGATCAAGATGCATTAATCATATAATACATTTAATGAATTGCACAAAGCAGCCATGAAACAAAACAAAACAAAAAAAAACAACTAACCTTAACACATCCACATTTACAGGAGATTCTGCTCCACAACCCATTTATGAGCAATAGTGACACTGAATCTGGTAACAGTAGTTTCACTCTCCTACTTACTCTCACATGCATAACCTGACCTAAAAACTAGGCTGTATCAAGAAGCTTAATTTAGACATTGCTTCAAGTTTGTCCTATTTAAACCACCTCAGCATTCCTGTTAAATGGCTTTACTTTTTTTGTGACAAAGCTCAGGCACATACAACAGCATACAACCAGTCAGAAAGGGAGAGACTTCCATTAAATAAATACTGAACCTGTTTGCGAGGATGTGTTCTGTCCTGATGGTGACCCATGATACTCGTTGAGTGCCTTCTCTGCATCATGAACAAGGCAACACAATACCTGGCTTGATATCTAAATTCCAATGTTATCAAACGCCTTCTTAATTCTCTTTCTTTAAGTCTGTTTAAATCTCACAGTCCCAAGAACCTCTTTCAAAAGCAACCACCATTTCAATAATGCAGCCCTGACACATCTCCTCACCCTTTCCTCTTGTCTGTTCTCTTCACTGCTGCTTCATGAACCTCCCTTTATCCTCTCACCCTCCCCTGCCTCTGTATCTACCAATTGCAATTGTTCACAAGTGCCTAGGTTAAAACCTGTGTTACACAGACATCAGATGTATAGAAAATACCTTGTTTCTAGGATACATTGGGACAAAGATCATAGTGACTTGTCTATGAATCATAAAATACTTGAATGGGGCTAAGTTATCCACGGCTCTACTACGCCCACTACTTGTCAAATATTTCTTCCTGTGATAGCAGATGATGCATGATAACCGAGAAGGAAGTAGCATGGATAAAACCGTTTTTTTTTTTTTTTTTTTTAATTTAATAGAACATTTGTGGCTGATGCTGGTGCACACACACAAACACACACACATAAACTTGATTTTTGTGATTTTCTTTCTGACAGATAAAATGCTGTATATGTGTATCCCACAGTAACTCGTATAATGCTACTACATCATTCTGTAAAAAAAAAAGAAAACAAATATGGGTGCATCCTTTCTGTCCTTCCCCTCTGGCCTGCACTGACCTGAGATCTGTTCAGTGCTCTCTTGTAGTCCCACTCTGGCTGGCATGTAGTCTGGAGATAGACAAATAAAAAGAGAAGCCTCTGTCAAAAAATCGGATTTTTGAACGCTATAGAATGGTATTGAAGCACAGAACTTTTTTTCTCTATTACTGCAGTCCTTCTTTTCCCTCCGCCCCTCATCCCCCTCTCTGTCAAGTCATCTAAAAATAAAAGAACAGGCGCTGCTGATGAAGGAGAAAAGAACACGTCACATTTAAAGCTGGAAGGCTGATCTACACACAGTACAACGCTGCTCCTCAACCAATCTGCAACTATTTCCCATGTTTGTGCAGTATCAGAACTGCATATGTAATTTTAATTTTAGGAAGATGCCTTTAACAGAGTTATCTGTGTCAACCTGCTGCCAATATTTGCATTGAGCTGGATGGCACATAATATTTCAGACCAATCTCTCTACTGGACAAGAAGAAAGTGAAAATTTGATTTGAAATACACTAATATTTTATGTGGTTTGGTTGGAGCTCAGTGGCAGGATGGGAGTTAGTTTAAGTGGTTCAAATAATGGTCTCTTATATATCACAAGTTTTCCGTGTTCAAATCGTTGTTCTCCCTCTTTTAATTGAAACAAAGGGATTAGGGACTGACCTGCACCATTTCTTTATAAAAAAACAGTGAAGATAATCCTGAGTTTTGGTTCACAGCACGTAAAAAGATATTTTGCATGAATCCACTCAAGTGTTCTCAAGGAGAACCCAAGCAAAGCAACTGAACTGTTACAGTGATATTTCCCAAAACGTTTATGGGACCATTGAGAACTGGTTGAACCACGTGATAGCAATACTTTTCTGTTTGATTTATGACGCCATAGGGAATCATGGATCAAGGAAGAGGAAACATTAAACAATATATTCTTTGAAAAGGATAAATATTTGGAACTTGAATAATTAAAGAAATTATTTTGTGTAAACAGACATCTTTATGTATTTCTAAGTGTTAGTGAAGCCTTTTTCTTCTGCATCCCCTCTGTGTGGTTCAGATTCATAAATACATTTATTTTTGTTTAGAAATCATCACAACACAATCAGAAAATTTTTTTTTGTTCCTTGCCTTCAACAGCCTGTCACCAGAATGGAATACACAATTGGAATAATAACTGGTATGCGATGTTGTCGGGGTTCTGCCAGGAATTTAAGATGGAAATTACAGTAAGAGCCTAAGACAAGTAATGTGATGTGTTTTTGCAGGTGAACAGATGCCGGGACACCTACCAAACCAGCGTGAGGGACTCAAAGACACGCACATGCAACTGTACACACATGCATGCATGTGCGTGTGACGTAGCATATGTAGCCCATCACACACAAATACATGCATACGTGTGTGTGACGAGCTACACATGCTACGACAATATCTTATTATATGTACAGTTTGTATTGTTCCAAACTCTGACTATAGACAGAGTTAGGAACAACAATCAATACATTTCCTTTTCTGTGCTTTAAAATCATATCTCTCAGGTATAAATTCATTTTATATTATTTTAACAAGGGACCCCCTTTCCAATCTTTCTTTTTTTATCATGTGTCAAATTTAGTCAGTTAAATGTTAACTGGATGCTCAGACCTTTTTATGGCTATGCCATATATTAGAAAATAGACCCAAAATTAGTGGGATTTTGTCACAATCTAAAATAATATCTGAAGTGAATTTTGTCTTTAATGTTTTTCTAATAAACAAATAGTCAGATATTCTGTTATTGTTTCCACAGTTGAACTGGTTTTCTGGAAACAAAATACTGTAGTACAAAATGGTATTTGTATTTAAATAATATTTCTTGATTATTCTTCATAATAAATAATATGCATTAATGATGATAACTGGTCTAGGCCGAGGAATGTTTTGCATGTGGATGTGATGTCTGTGGACAATGCTACTTATTGTAGTCCATAGACCGTTGCACAAAATGGCCTAAAATTACTGGACAACTGTCATCCTCTTGAGAGGTCTTTGCATCGTGAATGACAGATGAGATAATCTGCCTAATACTGCAGATTCAATATTATGTGAGGCTTTCAGGATGGGAGGAAGATTGTCTGGGGGAATAGAAAACTTTGCTGAGTCACACTCTACTGACCATGTAAAATATGGATAATTCACCTTGAAATGCCTCACTATGTGTATTCGAATATAAAGACAGCAGCCAGAAAAAAAGGTCAGAAATATGTTTCTGCAAACCACAAATATGTTAGTTATGTGAACAGTTCTGAGGAGATGCTTCATATTGCTTGTATATGAGCTACTGATCTATAGTAGAAGGGAATGGTGATGGTGTAACACCTAGAAATGACAAGTATCTGACTGCTATTCTGTTCATGGTAATGGGAGAGGGCAGTTTTACAGTAATGACTGTCAGATCAGAGGCAGATGTAAGAACTCTATAGCTACCTTTGTGGTAACAAACATATGTTCAGACCTTTGAAATTACTTTTTGAGAACAAAACCAGGACATTTATCAATGGTTTTCATACCCAAGTCAAGCAATCCTGAACCACAGTGATTTTATGACATAGCGCAACAAAAATGTGAAATGTCCATGATGAATGAACCATCCAGATTTCATTTTAGTAGAAAATGTATAATATCATGTCTGATTTGTAAGAATATCAAGTTGTTACCTTTATTCTCTTTCGTGAACTCCACACATCAGTGTCTTTCATTTACCCAAGCCTTTTAAAACTCTCCTTAAAACCTATTGAGGTGCAAGGAGCGTGGTTCGCCTGAGACAAGTTACCAGTTTATCACAGGGTGTCTTAAACAACAAAGAACCATAGTGCATATGAGCCGAGTATTCTGCCAACTCTTCATAACAACTCTTCTTCTTCTTTTCCTTTCGGCTTTTCCCTTCAGGGGTCGCCACAGCGAATCAATTGCCTCCATCTAACCCTGTCCTTTGCATCCTCTTCTCTCACACCAACTACCTTCATGTCCTCTTTCACTACATCCATAAACCTCCTCTTTGGTCTTCCTCTAGGCCTCCTGCCTGGTAGTTCAAAACTCAGCATCCTTCTGCCAATATATTCACTATCTCTCCTCTGGACATGTCCAAACCATCTCAGTCTGGCCTCTCTGACTTTATCTCCAAAACCTCTAACATGTGCTGTCCCTCTGATGTACTCATTCCTGATCCTATCCTTCCTGGTCACTCCCAGAGAGAACCTCAGCATCTTCATCTCTGCTACCTCCAGCTCTGTCTCCTGTCTTTTCCTCAGTGACACTGTCTCTAGACCAAACAACATCGCTGGTCTCACCACAGTTTTGTACACCTTTCCTTTCATTTTAGCTGAAACTCTTCTATCACAACTCTTCATAACAATGATTTTATGAATTTCTAATAAGCTCCTGCTTACTCCTGCCTGCACATACTAACATATATAGTATATGCATGTGTTTGTTCAAACTAGAGTGTGCTCTTCATTTCCCTTCGGGGATTACTAAAGTATACTAAATTACCAGATATAAAATTCATGGCGTGCCATCTTCCACCTACTTTAGTCCATCTTTACAGTTTTTTTTCAGTCGCTAACAAGCGCTTACCCACACTTCAAATACTTTTTCTAAACTCTTAACACAGACTCACACCTACAAAACTCAATTGACCAAATGGATAATTTTCTTCTCAAAAACACAATTTGTTAAATATATACTAATTCTTCATTTCAAAATAGAAAACGTTTTTCTGCACACACTAACTTTATTATTTTATTTTTTTTAATGTTATTCAGTTTATTTTTTTCTTTCCAGACATGTTATTACAGCAGACTTCACTTTCATCAGTTTTGGAACATCAACAACAACATAAGCCAATTGTAGAAGCCATTGGCTTATGAAATTCCCGTCCCCTGAATCAACAACATCTCTCTAAATACAACACATCATCAACCAGATTCATACATTACATATCACATTTAAATTATTTGATTTTGGTACATTGTTGTTTTGAATCGTCCATTCAGTCCAGTAGACGTGTGTGTTTGACTTTACAAAAACACGGGAAATTCGACTCAAAATGAAATTATCATGTCAAAGAATAATGCTTGTTTTCACGTCATAAGGTACATGCAGTCAATCAAAGTACACCAGGTATAGACATAGCACCTGGGATGGAACCACTTGGTATGCCGGATCCACCCTTGTCAGTGATCAGCTGTGATATCCCTGCAGCTAGTATCCATGGCTTCAAGGAGGGACATCTGGTCATGTGGCTTATGGTCATAAACCTTACACCTCCATGCAGAAAAAACTCCTCTATGGGGTTGAGGAAATGTGAATAGGGCGGAGGGAACAGGCATACCAGTCTTGGTTGGACTTCAAACCATGCTATTACTGCTTGTGAATGATGGAAAACCACATTGTCCCAGGTGATCACAAAGGTCCTCATGTTTTCTCCCTCCTGATCTGCTCTGGAACCAGGCGCTGGTAGAGATCATTGAGAAAATCAAGGAGGCGCTCGGCATTGTAGGGTCCAACCTGGCATTTGTGTAGGAGTAATCTTGCATTTACCATTGCTGCACACATGGTAATGTTTGACCCTCTCTGTCCTGGCACATCAACTGTGGCCTTTTTCTCCAATTACATTTCTTCCACGTCGACACCTTTTGGCCAAATTGAATCCTGGCTCATCGATGTATATGAATTCATGAGGGGTCTTGTTGGGCTCCAATTCCGTAACTCTCTGAAACAAAGTTTATGCAAATCTCATTACTGTACACCAGTGACGTGCGGTTAGGGCAGGCAGGTGAGGCCGTGCCTCACCTGCTATGATGAAAGAGAAAAATGGAAAATGAAATGAATTAATTAAATGCTAATATTTATCCAGCAATGTGTATTATAAACGTATTTTCCATTTAACGTCACCAATTTTAGGTTATTTTTACTCAAAATCGCTGAATTTTCACATTTACCGCTGCAATACAAAGCAGAGACCTGCGGTGAGGCACCAGCCAGCCGTGCCTCACCATGGATTGCGCAATAGGTCAGCTAGCTGTGCTGGTATCTATACGGTGAGACCGTAATGCTATCTCTCTATATGTCGTTATTAAAATGTTCAAACACGTTGGCTCTATAAACTAAATTCCCGTAATTTAGCTATGTATACAATGTGCAGTGTTTTTGTGTCAACAACTGCATGTGTGTAACCTCTTTCTTGAGTTGAGCGGTCCTGAAACCGCTGTGAAAAGGCACTAGGTGAGGCACCAGCGCCCCCTATCATGGATAGGGGGCGATGGTGATCCCAGGGATTCATCTTGGGACTCCTCAGCCGAAAAATAAGTGAAGGCAGGCTACGATCTACATTAAGTCAAGTGCAGCAATTATTTTTTTTCTGCTCCCAATTCAAATGGAGTATTAAATATTACAAACTGAAGGAAGATACGGACAATTTCTACAAATAAGTTATCGATGCGTTTGTTCAGAGGGAGCGGCGCATGGACTTCATTTACAAGTAAACCTGACATATTAACAGGTAGGTAACAACATTACGTTTTTTTTAATCAAATATGCTTATTTGTGTGTTACAGTTTGTATGTGTAAATAATTCTGCAATGAGACTTTAACATAAGCCACTCACTGTTGCTAATTAAATGGTGAATAAGCTACACTGTAGGTTCATATTTTTGTAATTTGATCACGTGATCATGATGACGTCGGTGCCTCACCAGCCACGAACCTCACCGCACGTCACTGCTGTACACCACACTGTGCTGTAACCTATTACTGTTTAGGTCACCCATTTGCAAAGCGCAAAGCTTATAGAACTGATCATTGAACTGCATATACAGTACTATACCTGGATATATTGTTGTTGTAGCTTCTTTACTCTCTCACTGTTCCTCTCAAAGGGAACAGTGTAGAGCTGCTTCATCCGGACTCTATTTTTGGACGATGTTGGGCTGATGCTGTTGATATTTTCAAATATCTCATGGTCCTCCACAATTATGGTTTGAATCTCATGCACTTTTATTGCAACAACCATTCCTACAATGGGAAGCTCTTGATCATTATTGAGAAGCTTTCCTCTTCCCCCGGAGTGAGGAAATCATTGCATTCTTTACATGGACAAAAAAAAAAAAAAAATCAATACATGCATTACTGTATGGCCTTATTTATATGTCAAGTGAGAATAGAGACAATCCATGTAAAATGCGATACTTACCTGTTGGTTTGTTGAAAAATGCTATAATGGAGGCAACTGTTGACTGCCTGAAATTGGGCTGCACTCTTTCACCAGCCTCTCTTAGTGCAAGACTGGTTGATTACATGGTCAATGATAGTGGCATGAACGTCATCACTGACCACTGTTCTTGCAACCCTTGGAATGCCACCACCACTCATTCTTACACCTAGTCCACTGCCACTTATAATAAGCCAGACTGGAATCAGCTGTGGTTGGCCTGATTTACCCAACACAAATCAGCTCTGTGTCAATTATTCAATTGTTTATAAGCTGCGATATATTGTTTTTGAACTGATATGACTGCAGAACCAGAGGTTTTTTTTTTACTGTTTCTAAGGTTTGGAATATTGATCTTGCGGGATTTTGTGGGATGTTGTGTGTTAACATTCGTAAATAATAAAAAAACAATGCATAAATTTGTTGGGAGGTATAGCTTGTCTATTAAGAAAATGTTAGCATTGTGGAAATGTGTTCACTGACTGCATATTGTGTGAAAGCAACATGAAATGTGTGAATGGTATGGCCACAAAAGACCGATACTGTGCTAATTGTGTTTAGAGTTTTGAAAATGTGACTACTGGTTGGACAAACGCTTGTAAGTGACTAAAAAAAAGGAAATCCCTCAGATCTAGAAACCACATACAGTGGTACCTCTACTTACGAATGTCTCTACTTACGAATGTCTCTACTTACGAAACTTCTCAGCAGTAAAATATTGCCCAAAGTTACGAAAGAAATTTCGACTTACGAAAGGTAAAAACACAATATGGGCGGATACTCCCAGCTCCCACAGGTTCCTGAACGCAACATTCTCATAGATGCTCTGCCATTGGCTATTACCTAGTATCTTCCTGGCATCCCATTGGCTAAGAGGGACCTCTATGTGGAGCTAGATCGGTGTCTATGCAGCGTCCTCGTCATTCGGCCCTCGACCAATGAGGTGTTCTGATAGTTTTGTGCAAATATATTAACTTTTTGAGTATTCGCTATGGACTCTAAGAAAGTGACGGAGAAAAGAGGAAAAGAAAAGACAAAGAAAAGAGGTTTTTTGTCCATGCAAACAAAGCAAGAGATAATAGAAAAGCATGAAAAAGGGATGCGTTTGGTTGATCTCACCAAAGAATTTGGCCGTAACGGATCTACAATTGCCACGTTATTAAAACAAAAGGAAGTTTAAGGAGTTTAAGGCATGGCGTGGGTGGTTGGAGAAGTTCAAAAGGAGGACTGGAATTCACTCTGTTGTTCGGCATCGTGAGGCAGGAGCGCATGAACCAAAGAGGGCAAAAAACAATGAGGACAGCAGTTAAAAGGTAAATGACCATCATTTTTATTCTTTACTTTATGCTTTGTTTTTTACATTATGCACAACTCTCATTTATTGTGTAATAATCTAATCGTAACATGCATTTGTTACATATTTTTATGCATTTTGATGCTTTATAAAACTTCTTTTCCTTTCGGCTTTTCCCTTCAGGGGTCGCCACAGCAAATCAATTGCCTCCATCTAGCCCTGTCCTTTGCATCCTCTTCTCTCACACCAACTACCTTCATGTCCTCTTTCACTACATCCATAAACCTCTTCTTTGGTCTTCCTCTAGGCCTCCTGCCTGGCAGTTCAAAACTCAGCATCCTTCTACCAATATATTCACTATCTCTCTTCTGGACTTGTCCAAACCATCTCAGTCTGGCCTCTCTGACTTTATCTCCAAAACCTCTAACATGTGCTGTCCCTCTGATGTACTCATTCCTGATCCTATCCTTCCTGGTCACTCCCAAAGAGAACCTCAGTATCTTCATCTCTGCTACCTCCAGCTCTGCCTCCTGTCTTTTCCTCAATGACACTGTCTCTAGACCAAACAACATCGCTGGTCTCACCACAGTTTTGTACACCTTTCCTTTCATTTTAGCTGAAACTCTTCTATCACACATCACACCTGACACTTTTCTCCACCCATTCCATCCTGCCTGTACACACTTCTTCACTTCTTTTCCACACTCTCCATTACTCTAGACTGTTGACCCTAAGTACTTAAAATCCTCCACCTTCTTGATCTCTTCTCCCTGTAACCTCACTCTTCCACTTGAGTCCCTCTCATTCACACACATGTACTCTGTCTTGCTGCGGCTAACCTTCATCCCTCTCCTTTCCAGGACAAACCTCCACCTCTCTAGCTTCTCCTCCACCTGTTCCCTACTCTCACTGCAGATCACAATGTCATCTGCAAACATCATAGTCTATGGAGATTCCTGTCTAACCTCGTCTGTCAGCCTGTCCATCACCATAGCGAACAAGAAGGGGCTCAGAGCTGATCCCTGATGCAGTCCCACCTCCACCTTGAACTCCTCTGTCACACCTACAGCACACCTCACCACTGTCTTACAGTCCTCATACATGTCCTGCACCGCTCTAACATACTTCTCTGACACTCCAGACTTCTTCATACAATATCACAGTTCCTCTCTGGGCACCCTGTCATAAGCTTTCTCCAGATCCACAAAAACACAATGCAGCTCCCTCTGGCCTTCTCTGTACTTCTCTATCAACATCCTCAAAGCAAATACTGCATCTGTAGTACTCTTTTTTGGCATGAAACCATACTGCTGCTCACAAATGTTCACTTCTGCCCTTAGTCTAGCTTCCACTACTCTTTCCCATAACTTCATTGTATGGCTCATCAGCTTTATTCCTCTGTAGTTGCCACAACTCTGCACATCTCCCTCTATAAAACATTTGTTGGAATTTTTGGGGCCTTGGAACGGATTAGGGCATTTGCATGGAAAACAAGTCTCTACTTACGAAATTTTCTACTTACATAATTTCTTCCGGAACCAATCAATTTCGTAAGTAGAGGTACCACTGTAGTTAACTTCTGAGCCTCTTGGTTCTCTTTTCTGCTAGAGATTAGTCAGTTTATTTTGATATTCTCCTCATCTAAAACATTCACCGGCCTCATAGACCCAGTTGCAACAAAGCTCATCATAAAAGCTTTAGCTTTACTTAGCAGCCACCGCCTTAATTTAATTAACCTGTCATTATCAGCAGGATACATACCACAGCCCTTTTAAGTAGCTGTAATCAAACCTCTTTTTAAAAAAAACAACAACAACCAGGTCTAACTAAGTACAGACCCGTATCAAATCTCCCATTCATATCTAAGCTCTTGGAGACAATGGTAGCTAATCACTTATATGCCTTTAATCCACCATATCCTCGATTATACGCTGGTTTAGAAAAAATATATGGACAAATTATAATCAAGTTTACATTTCACCCACACGAAAGTCTATCTGCCACAAATACTGGACTCTTAAAATCGCTAGAACAACCATTAAAAGCACACAATACCATCTTGCTTAGTGTTATCGTTTGTGTGCGTCCTTGCGTCTTGATGCACATCTTTTGACAGGGACGAAAGATCGTCAGATAGCGTGACTCCCTGGGACGCAATCTTTAAATGCACTTCCATTCATGAAAAATATTTCCACTTAAATTCCAAACCTGGAAATTGCCATTCTGTTTTGATCTTGCTCTAGTTTCTCGTCTTGAGACTCACGGGCGTGAGTCTGCCTTATTAAAATCGACCAAATGGCAACGTGACATCTGCTTGTTTTACATGATGCAGAGAGCGAGGAGTTAGTTAGACCCTCTGTGATGGTTGTGTTTTTCCTCTGGTAAATGTTTCTCTGCTCTGCTCCCCCTCTCCCTCTCTGCAGTGCTGAAGCATGGTGGGAGGTGGATCTGGGCTCATGGGCAGAGCCCGATCTGAGTTTCATCCGGCTGATTACCTGGGACCTATTTAGCCACCCTTTCCCTTTTGTTCAGCGCTGGAAGATTTCCTAGTCATGCACTCTGTGTCTCGCCACATTACTGACCTTTAGTGATGTCTGAATGGCCCCCCATGGGGTTTCAAACAGTCTATGACAATTGTGCCGAAAACTGTTTCATTACTTGGTGTCCCATTCATTGGGAATATGCTCTTTGGCAGGGTGTCTGTACTGCAAAAACACAACGGTTAATGAGAAAACAGAAAACAGCACTAACATTTCCTGTATTGCATATATTTTCTGAATAAAACCAAATATAATCTAACTCAATATGTTAATCCTTGCTTGCTATACTGTAGCCATATATTATAGAAAATTGTTTTATGACCGTTGGCAAAGCAATAAGAGATATAGATAACATGTTCATGCATGTATATTTATATAAATATATACATATGTGTTTGTGTGTGTGAGTTACATAGGATGATTAGTGTCACTGGAAAAAACAAGGTCTATGTTGTGAGATAAAAGTCGGGGTTCTGAGACGTCATCACAGCAGCACTACCGGCTTCATTCAATCCATCTACAGCACTATGCGCTCAACATACAGGCTTACTGGTGGTTCCTAGAATTTGCAAATGTAACATAGCCTTCAACTTTCAAGTCCCTCTGTTGTGAAGTCACCTCCCTACCTCTGTCCTGGAGGCAGACAACCTCTCTTTATTTAAGAGTGGCTTAAAACTTTCCTTTTTGATGATGCTTATAGTTAGAGCAGCTTCTTCCTTTTTGATGAAGCTTATATTTAGGGTCAGGCTGCTCTTAGTTGTGCTACTATAGGCCTTGACTACTGAGAGACTTCTCATGATACACTGAGGTCCTCTTTGCTCCTCCTTCTCTCTGACCCTCTCCCCTAATCGTCTCCACTATACTGAGCTCCTCTCCGCTCCTAGTCCTTTCTGGTCTCCTCTCTACTGCTCCTGCTCCTCCTTGACCTCGTACTCTCCTAATCGTCTCTCTTTACGTCCCAGAAATTGCATTTTACTGACTTGACTTCTTCCCCAGAGTCTCTGGCTCTATGTCATCACAGGTTTTCCTCGCTTCATCCGTCATCTTTCCATCTGCTGTGGACCTGCTCCTCTAATGCCTCTAGGATCATCCTTCATTTAGCTATTGGCTGGGGTCCTTCTTCCTTCCTTTTTCCATCACCATCATGCAGCTACCTCTGTTTTACCCCCTACTCCCCCCTTCCCAATCTTTCTTTCCCTCTTTCATCTGTCTCTACCTCTCAGTTACCCCAACTGGTCAAGGCGGACCACCATCCTCCAGGATTTGGCGTCTGCTTGAAGTTTGTGCCTTATAAAAAGTGTTTCCTCACCACTGTTTGTTTCTGTTGGGTTTTTGCAAATTCTTGACCGGCCCTATATGTTAAATGCAAGGAGATGACTTCTGTTATGATTTATCACTATATAAATAAATTTGATTTGATCTGTCCACAAAGAAGTAGAACATCTAGCAGCCATGACATTAAATGTTCTGACATAAAGGGGGAAAACTGTATCTAGTCTACATCTGCTTCACGCATTCGTACTGTGCACTTTCTTTTAAGCACTTGAACAGACTCTTATTAAAGGGTTTGTGGATGTATTGCTAAAGCTGTGAACTAATCATGTAATAATTACAAAGTATGGCCAAGTTTCCTAAAATCAACAATCTGAGTCAATAACTGTGAGTTTTAAAAAAGCAATGTTTTAAAATTATTATGATTTTTTTTTCCCTTGGATGAGAACAGTGGCAATTCTGGGGTCACACCTTAGGGGGGTTCAGTCCCTAGAGGTAAGATGATGTGTGCCCATGCAGAATTTTTTTATGGCCAAGACTGCGTGAGGTAGGTTAAAACAATGTTAAAAAGTTGCTTATTTGTGAAGTATCAGATAGGATCAAACAGGGAAACAATTTCTTAATTTCTCATACAATTATTTATACCACACCTCCTATGCTCTTGAAGTTGACTATCTATTACATTAAGTTAATTTGTGCTTCTGTTATTCCATGCTCTTTCACCTTCAAATCATCACTATCCTCAAACCCTTATTTAATTAACCTTGTCATTCTAAGCAGTCACCAGCCACCATCAGCATCAGTGGGTGAATTTTAGTTAATACTGGCCTGCATATACTTGGTACGAAAACGTTGAAACAATGCAAAATATATAAACAGCATAGACAATAGATTAGTTAAATTTGATGTTAACTAATTAATCAAGGTAAGTTAAGATACTATATAATCATGATGTTTCTCAGATATTGTGACCAGTTCTTGTCTGAATCTAAAAAAAAGTTTATCAGCAGCCCAAAAATAAAAGATGGCAAAGCAACGAGATCCCTCCCCTATTTTGTTGAATTTTGCTGAATCAAACCTATTTTGTCAATACAAAACTATTTAAAGGAAAAGAGAAACCCTTTCTGGTAATTGTTTAACTGAACATGTAATGGTGCACTACGATGAAGCACAAGCACATACACACATACGTGGTTTGTCACGATACAGACACTCTGATGCTGAAAAACCCACCGAGTGAGAGCAAAACCCGTGCTGGCAAGCAACTGTTCTTTTTCAATCCCTGATGAGCCAGAAAAAGAGACAAGGTAAGGAGGGCGAGACACACACACACACACACACACACGGACGTTCAACTGAACATCTCATGTGGTAAAAATCATGTTTCTCACTGGATTTATAACTATTGGTTATTTATTTTTGGTTTTTGGTTCTTTGTCTCTGCCCCTTCTATGCAGCATGATGTGCATTTGTAAATTGTAGTCCCAAAAGAACTGAAATGCAACCTGCAGGGCATTACTACCCAAGTTGAACCACAACATATCCAAGGGTTCCCAGTCAGACCAATCAGATGCAGGTGCAGTATTGCATATTCTACCCATTCTGGCTACAAAGAAAGCCAAAAAGCAATGACTGTAACACTCGAGGCCTTTAACAGCAGAAAAGGTATGGACTTTTCTGCTGTTAATATAAAGACCAGAATTGATTAGCAGCGTTAGATTTCCATCCATCGATCAATCCATCCATCATCCATCCATCCATTCATCCACCAGTCCATCCATCCATCCATCCATCCATCCATCCATCCATTGTCAACTGCTTAGGGCCGGTTCACAGAGGCAACAATCTGAGCAAGGATGCCCATTCTTCCCTCTCTCCAGACAACAATCTAGCTCTCCCGAGGTATTCATAGGCCAGCAAAGAGACAGAGTCTCTCCAGCATGTCCCTAAGTCATGGCCTCCCCAAACTCCTCCCAGACCCATGATTTTGCCTCCATGACCACTCGGGCTGCAGTATGCCTGGCTTGCCTGTACCTGTCAGCTGCATCTGGAGTCCAACGATGTAATTAGACTTGGTAAGACTCCTTCTTCCGCTTAACGACATCCCTTACTTCTGGCATCCACCCCAGGTTCGGGGGCTGTCACCATGAGAGGCACCGTAGACCTTGTGACCATAGCTCCGAGCATCTGCTTCAACAATGGAGGCGCAGAACATAGTTCACTCTAATTCAATGTCTGCAACCTCCTGCGGGATCTGGAAGAAAACCTTCCGGAGGTGGGTGTTGAAAACTTTGCTGACAGACAATTCCATCAAATGTTCCTAACAGATCATCAACACATGTTTTGGCCTGCTGAGTCAGTCAGGGCTTCTGCCCTGTGAGCGGATCCAGTTTACCACCAGGTGGTGATCGGTCGACAGACCTGTCCCTCTCTTCAACCTAGTGTTCAAGACACATGGTCGGATGTCCAATGATCCAACAATAAAGTTGATCATTGATCGTCAGCCGTGAGTGTCTTAGTGCCATGTGCAATGGACATCCTTGTGGTTGAACAAGGTGCTCGTTATGAACAAACTGTGACTAACACAGAAGTCCAATAACAGGTCAACTCGTGTTCTGATCGGCGAGGCCGTCCATGCTAATCATCCCCTCAGTTATAATGTTGTTGTTTTATGAAGACAGGACAAGTACCCATACCCTGACTCCACTTATCACTTTTTCATAAGCGATGTCAGTACTTTATTGTCAAATTTAGGTTCCTCAATTTTGAAAAATACAAATTTTTTCAAGTTTATTTTTTCTATCGTACTTAACTACAAGTTATCTCATGTGCATGGCACTAGACCATGGTAGAGTTGCTTTATTTTAAACCGACCCAACAGTGCCCCATAAGCAAGCAAACTTACTGCACCCACTCTTATATTGAGCAATTTGGAAGTTAAAATTATATTAATATAAATATTTCACAGTTGAGTTGAGTCATTGTTGTCACATTCCAGTTTCCCAAAATTTAATAATACAGAAATAAGTGATCCTTGATGTGATAAGTTTATATAATCTCATGGAACATCTCCTTTTTTCCATCTTAATATGGATCGTGCTTAGTCAGTGTTTGCAGGATTTCCAGTCTCCTGACAAAGGCTTTTACATTTATTTTCCTGCTGTAGTATTACTGTAGTTTACATAATACAATAAAGGCAGATTCTACAACAATAAATGGTTTAGTTCATAATAATGACAGAGTTAGTTAGTCCAACTTCAGTGGCAAAAAAACTTGTGTGCATAGTTTACCTGTGTGTTTTATGAGAATGTCTGTGAGAGGGAAAGACTTCTGTTGGATGATGATGACTTTCCAACACACAATATCACACATGAATTAAGCCCTCATCTTCATCAGTGCTCAAAATCAAATGAGAAACCTTTTGCATCTACAGTAATTGTTCCCAGTGTATCTGTGGTCCTGTGAAGTAAAACCAGACCTCACCAGCGACGGCTTATTGATCTTGTTACAAGCTAACATGATCGTTGGTGTTCTGCTGCAGATGTTGACTCTCATGGCGTTGACTCCTATGGTGCCCTATAGTGCTCCTACGGTGCGCCGTCCTCCTTTAAAAGTTGTCAGTAGGGCGCACCACGATGGAGCTGCCTGCCACTCTACCTCCTATTGCATGCCTACAGGCCCCTTGTGTCACAGTCCGCTCCTGGTTTTCCTCTCATCTGCCCAGCTCTACCCGCCTGCCACTCCCACCTCATCAGTGCAACCACCTTCACCTGTGTTTCCTCACCTGATTATCACCTGTCTGTTCAGTACATATACCCTCCTATTCCTCTCAGTCTCTGCTAGATTGTCTTCGTATCATGCAAAGCTCTCTCGCGTTTATCTCCGGACTGCTCCCTTGGTTCCGACCCTGCCTGTCTTCGACCCGTCTTCCTCGTCTCTGCCCCAGTAATCTGACCAGCCTTCTGTCCTTGATTCCTCTACCTGCTCGTCTCTTGTCTGCTACCTGTCTGCTGGATACCTGTTTGCTGAGACTGTTTTGCTGTGATATTGCTGCAATCCCGTGCAAAGTTTCTGAGTAAACCTTTGGACTATTCCTGTTCTGGTCTCTGTCTGTGCTACACTTGGGTCCAACCTCACCCGCGTTACAGTACAATCTGGCCAGAAATGGATCCAGCACAGATTGATAACCGGATCTCCCGGATAGAGGACATGCTCAACCAGCTGGTAGCGAATTCCGTTGCGGCTGCAGCAGAAAATCACCAGGTTCTGGCACAAGTTCGGCGTGATGTGGCAAGCCTCCATGTCCGCACCCAGGCACTGGGGCTAACACCTTCTGCCTCACCGGGAGCCACGTTCTCGTCACCTGCCACGGCGGGCGCTGCTGCTCCGCCGTCTGCCTCAGCGGGGGTCACCGCCGTTCCACCTCCGGTCCGGGAGCCTAATGTGGGAGCACCGGAACGTTATGAGGGCGATCCTGCCACCTGCAATGCCTTTCTCTGCAACTGCTCCATCATTTTTTCCCTCCAGCCGCTCACCTTCTCCTCGGAGGAGACTAAGGTGGCTCTTGTCGCTCTTTCCGGTCCTGCGCCGACGAGCTCCGTAAAGTTTTGGGCACCGGACCTCTGGGGACCGACGCCGGGCAAGAACTGCTGGATCTGGTCCAGTGCAACCGTTCAATCACGGATTACACCATAGACTTTCGTACCAAGTCTCCTCTGTGTGACTGGAACCCAGTAGCCCTCCGTGATGTCTTTATGCGGGGGCTGGCTGGATACATCAAGGACGAGCTTGTCGCTTATGAGCTGCCGTCAACACTGGAGCGCCTCATTGAGCTCGCCACTCGCATTGATCTGCGCATCCAGGCACGCCGGAGAGAGAGACGCTCTGAGCTCCAGTCACGCCCTGCCCGTCCCCGCAGCCCTCCTCACTCCTAGCCTACAGTGGTGCCAACCTCTCTTCTGTCTGCTTCAGTCACCCCCGTGTGTGAGGAGGATCCAGAGCCGATGCAGCTTGGCCGCACTCGCCTCTCACCTGAGGAGAGGGAGAGAAGACAGCGCTTGAACCTCTGCATGTACTGCGGCCAGCCAGGGCACTTCGTCAGCCGGTGCCCAGTAAAAGCCAGAGCTCACCAGTGAACGGAGGCATACTGTTGAGCCCCATCGCTGATCCCGCCTCCTCTGAAAGATCAAGCATCACCGCCGAGTTCCACCTGTCTTCTGGTTCCCACTCCATCGCCGCCATTGTCAATTCTGGGGCTGACGGGAGCATCATGGATGAGAACCTTGCTCTTCAGCTGGGGCTGATCCATCCTTCGCCGCCTCCTGGACAACGCCCTCTTCGTCAAGGCGGAGAAGTGTGAGTTCCATGTACCCTCAGTCTCCTTCCTGGGGTACATTATTGCCAAGAACTGCATAAAGATGGATCCTGCTAAGGTTTCAGCTGTAACCTCCTGGCTGGTCCCAAAGACACGTAAGCAACTGCAACGTTTCTTGGGGTTTGCCAATTTCTACCGGCGCTTCATCAGAGGTTTCAGCTCCATCGCATCTCCCCTCTCTGCCCTCACCTCGTCCAAGACCCCCTTCCACTGGACCGATGCAGCTCAAGGAGACTTCGACACCCTCAAGACTCGTTTCTCCACTGCACCCATCCTCCAGATCCCCGATCCAGAGCGCCAGTTCACCGTGGAGGTGGATGCATCCAGCGTGGGGGTGGGGGCGATCCTGTCTCAGTGCGCTGCCATCGACCAGAAGCTCCATCCCTGCGCCTTTTTCTCTCGCCATCTCACTCCCACGGAGAGGAATTATGACATTGGTAACAGGGAGCTTCTGGCAGTTAAGGCGGCCTTGGAGGAGTGGCGCCATTGGCTAGAGGGGGCCGGGGTGCCATTCATTGTGTGGACTGATCACCGCAATCTGGAATATCTTCGCTCTGCCAAGAGACTGAACTCAAGACAAGCCCGCTGGTCACTGTTCCTTTGACAGGTTTAATTTCACGCTGTCCTACTGGCCAGGCTCCCGTAACACCAAGCCAGATGCTCTCTCACGCCGGTTTCCTGAGAGCCCTTATGAAAGACCTGAACCCTCCACCATTATCCCAGCCTCCTGTTTCGTCGCTTGCGTCACCTGGGAGATCGAGGAGAGGGTGCGGGCAGCCGCTGAGGATCAGCCCGGTCCTAGTTCCTGTCCTCCTGACCGTCTGTTTGTTCCGGCTAGGCTCTGTTCCGATGTGCTCCATTGGGGGCACGCCTCCCGGCTCACCTGTCATCCAGGCATTCAGCGCCTTGGCCTTCGCTGGAGGAAGATGTCCGTGGCTATGTTAACGCGTGTCCTGTTTGCAACCAGAATAAGACCCCTCGTCACCCACCAGCCGGCCTCCTGCACCCCCTGCCTGTCCCTCATCGCCCTTGGTCACACATTTCCCTGGACTTTTTTACTGGCCTACCCCCCTCCAGTGGTCACACTGCCATCCTCATAGTGGTAGACCGGTTCAGCAAGATGGCACACTTCATTCCCCTTCCCAAGCTCCCTTCTGCCAAAGAGACTGCCAATCTGGTCCTCCGACACATCTTTCGGCTCCATGGTCTGCCCACCGACATCGTCTCTGACCGGGGCCCCAAGTTCACGTCCATCTTCTGGAAGGAGTTTTGCAGTCTGTTGGGGTCCTCAGTCAGCCTCACCTCTGGTTTTCACCCCCAGTCCAACGGGCAGACTGAGAGAGCTAACCAGGACCTGGAAACCACGCTTCGCTGCCTCACTGCTGACAATCCTGCAGCTCATCTGGGTGGAATATGCCCACAACACCCTCACCTGCTCCTCCACGGGTCTTTCCCCCTTCCAGTGTGCCTATGGGTATCAGCCGCCGCTCTTTGCCATCCAAGAGAGGGAGGCTGCCTGCCCGTTGGCTCAAGCCTGCCCCTCAAGGATTGAGAGTCGCAAGCTGGCTCCCAGGTTTGTGGGGCCCTTCCCCATCACTTGCATCATAAACCCGGAAGCAGTCCGCCTGCAGCTTACAGGGTCCATTAAGATCCACCCGACATTCCACTTCTCCAAGATCAAACCTGTCTGGGTGAGTCCTCTTGTTCCCCCTACACCACCCCCTCCACCTCCTCAGCTTGTCGATGGCGGTCCTGTGTATGCTGTCAAGCGGCTCCTGCACTCTCGCTGCTGTGGACGTGGTATGCAGTATCTGGTGGGCTGGGAAGGTTACGGTCCCTTGGATCGTTCCTGGGTACCAGCCGTGGACCCTCGACTCATCGCAGACTTTCACCGCCTGCATCCGGACCTGCCTGCTCCATCCTTCATCCCGTCCCCTGGGGGACCTGCTGCTGATGGGCCTGCCGATCCACCGGAGGATGGTGGCTCAGATGTGGACGCTTCCCCCGGCTCATCTTCCTCTACTGCAGAAGACGATGTGGACTCCGCTGTCTCTGAGGAGTCCAAACAAGTGTGTTTCTGTTTACCTTTGTTCAACCTTATTATGTGTAATATTATGTATGTATGGCCTGTCTGCAGGTCAAGTGTTTCTGGTAGAGGGTGAAATTGGGTTCAGGACCGGAGAAGCACCTGTTGCTCTGTTGAAGGAAGACGCATCCATTGGATAGAGGAGATTCTGGAGAGCGTGGTGAACTACAAAACCGAGTCGTTCACAAAGTTATGTTCTGTAATGCTACAAGTTACTGATTAAATGCCAGAAATCTGAACTTTTCCCTGTGTGGTGCCTGCTCTCTGACCAGAGTTACTGCTGTGGATAAGGTGGTTACAACACACGAACACGGTCCCCCCAATTATATCTCCAATAGATGGTGATTACACAAAGGACTCAAACAGAAAATACAGAACGTTTGACATGCTTCTCTCTGCAAAGACAGTGAAGGAAAGGACATGCAACATCACCAGTCAGCAAATCAAGGACATTAATTCAACTCCACCATACTCATTTAACGCGATTCAGATATTGAACAGACAGCGCTGTTGTGTAGGTATGTAAACTCCGATGAGCCGCAAGAAGAAATGATTGAATTAATAGCACTGCTTGTTTAGTACATGTTAACTAAACATGCTCAATAAAAGTCTCCAGGAGTAGAAACACTGTTTTGTCATTGGAGTTCAAGCTGACTGTATTCACCAGGAATGTACATCGAGGCTCTCTCACTTCCCCAGCCTGAAGGAGACCAGAGACTCCTTCAGTCTCTGGACTCCTTCACCATCACACACTGAACAGGGATTATTTAGGAGCGATCGTTGATATGTGAGCAGATTTAACAAGTTCATCAATGCAACAAAACATAATACAGCAATATTGTAATGAAATTTAAACTTAAAGCACCAAATATGGTACAACAGTCACGTGGTGCGTCATTCTCTCCAGGATGCGCTGCATGGAAAATAAATAATCATGAATGTCATTATGCATTTGTAGCCTAGTTAGTCAATTTGATAGTAGGCTAATATAGCTAATATACATGCTTAGAGCCTGTATTGCCTTCATATAAGGCTTATAATTTTTTTGCGGGTCCTGACAAGTTTGATTTTAGTTTTTTTGGTCCAGTTAGGCTCTTTGAACGTTTAAGGTTGCCGACCCCTTGTTTACGTAGGCAGAGTCAATTGGCGAACTTGGCTACCTGATTCTTATATCACTCGATATAAAAAAGCCCTACTGTCAATAATTGATCATTCCATACAAATAGGTTATGTGCCACAATCTTTTAAAGTGGCTGTGATCAAGCCCCTACTTAAGAAGCCAAACCTAGATGTAAGCCTCTCAAATTACAGGCCAATCTCCAACCTGCTCTTTCTATCTAAGATTCTAGAGAACATACTGTAGCGGCTAAATAGCTAAATGACTATTTATTGGAGAATCATTTGTCAGAGGACTCAATCAGGTTTTAGAAGAAATTACAATACAGGGACAACGCTGCAAAGAGTTGCAAATGACCTTTCAAGAGCATCAGTTAAAGTTCTTCTATCTGTTTTAGTTTTATTAGACCTCAGTGCAAGTGTTCGACACTGTTGATAATAATATTGTTCTCAGGAGACTAGAAAATGATGTGGGGATTAAAAACTCAGCATTAAACTGGTGTAGATCATATCTGTCTGACCTATTTCAGTTAAATTATGCTAATTTGTGACATCACAAATTGGTCTCTGTAATTGGACAGAGTAATTGACGTTATTGATTGGTTGACATGCCCAAGAGCGTGGCCATCCCCGAGGGGGAGTTCATTCAACCTATGGTAGCGTTGTGTGGTAATGTCCTAGCTCAAAGCTACACACTGAAAATTCCTCACAAACTGTTGAAATCAGCTAGCATTTGGCTAACTAGTTAGCTCCGCTTCAGTCATATGTGTGTGTATCCACTGAAGGCGTATCCTCATCGTCACAGCGAACACAGCTGTGTGTATCCGTATTTACTAACCGGTAAAAAGAAAGAGTTAACTCAGGAAGAAAATAGAAATCCCAAAATAGGTGCAACCTAGGAAAAGAGACTGGTCTAATCAGATTAGCTTTACTAAAATAATTTAGGTGAACTAAAGAACTTTTGTGTACTGTGTTTTATATACTGTATATGTTCTTGCATTCAGTAAATCGACGGCCTTTTCTATTTAAAACAATGGTCTCTGGTGTACTTATTCTTGCTCCCCACTCTTTAGAACCTGGAAGTGGTCCAGTAGCTCAGTTAGTGGTGTGAACCAGTGCTACAATAAACAAACAGCCTCAGCCTTTACTTACAGCCTAACAGATATTCACTGTCACCAGTCAAGGGTTACGTATAACTGACATAATCCCTGCATGTGAAATAATCCAAGCAGAAATCAAGAGGTGAAATTAACACTCATTCCCAGCCTTGTGACATAAGCTGGATACGTTCACACACACACACACACACACACACACACACACACACACACACACACACACACACACAGACACACACAAACATATTCACTTTTTATATACTGTATCTTTCCAGTGCGCCCTCGTTACTCGCAGTTAATGTGTTCCAAGAATCACATATGAATAACGAATTCCGCGATATAGCGGCAAACTATTTTTTCTTAGTATTTACAGTAATTTAAACATTTACTTTATACATGTAAAGAATGTAGCCGCAAGAGGGCACAAGCCAGTGTCTTATTGTGCCGGTCCCAAGCCCGGATAAATACAGAGGGTTGCGTCAGGAAGGGCATCCGGCGTAAAACTTTTGCCAAATCAAAGATGCGAATCAAACATATGACTTCCATACCGGATCGGTCGAGGCCCGGGTTAACAACGACCGCCATCGGCGCTGTTGACCTACAGGGCGCCGGTGGAAATTGGATTACTGTTGGTCGAAGAAGGAGAGGAGGAAAGTGCGTTCGCACGAAGAAAGAGAAGAGGAGCACCAAGAGTATAGGACTAAGAGTAGGGACGTTGAATGCTGGAACTATGACAGGAAAAGGTAGAGAGTTGGTCGACATGATGCAGAGGAGGAAGGTAGACATACTGTGTGTCCAGGAGACCAGGTGGAAAGGTAGCAAGGCTAGAAGTTTAGGAGCAGGGTTCAAGTTGTTCTATCATGGTGTAGATGGGAAGAGAAATGGAGTAGGAGTTATCTTGAAGGAGGAGTTTGTTAGGAATGTCCTGGAGGTAAAAAGAGTGTCGGATAGAGTGATGAGTCTGAAGCTAGAAATAGAAGGTGTGATGTTCAATGTTGTTAGTGGGTATGCCCCACAGGTAGGATGTGAGCTGGAGGAGAAGGAGAAATTCTGGTTGGACTTTGATGAAGTGATGCAGAGCATACCTAGAAGTGAGAGAGTTGTCATTGGCGCAGACTTCAATGGACATGTTGGTGCAGGTAACAGAGGTGATGAGGAAGTGATGGGCAGGTTTGGTATCCAGGAGAGGAACGCAGAAGGACAGATGGTAGTTGACTTTGCAAAAAGGATGGAAATGGCTGTAGTGAATACTTTCTTCCAGAAGAGGCAGGAACATAGGGTGACCTATAAGAGTGGTGGTAGGAGCACACAGGTAGACTACATCTTGTGTAGACGATGTAACCTGAAGGAGATCAGTGACTGCAAAGTAGTGGTAGGCGAGAGTGTAGCCAAACAGCATAGAATGGTGGTGTGTAGGATGACTCTGGTGGTGAGGAAGATGAAGAGGACAAAGACAGAGCAGAAGACGAAATGGTGGAAGCTAAAAAAGGAAGAGTGTTGCATGACCTTTAGGAAGGAGTTAAGACAGGCTCTGGGTGGTCAGGAGGTGCTTCCAGATGACTGGACAACTACAGCTAATGTGATCAGGGAGACAGGTAGGAGGGTATTTGGTGTGTCATCTGGAAGGAAAGTAGATAAGGAGACTTGGTGGTGGAATGAGGAGGTACAGGAGTGTATACAAAGAAAGAGGTTAGCTAAGAAGAAGTGGGACACTGAGAGGACTGAGGAGAGTAGACAGGAGTACAGGGAGATACAGCGTAAGGTGAAGGTAGAGGTAGCAAAGGCCAAACAAGAAGCTTATGATGACTTGTATGCTAGGTTGGACAGTAAGGAGGGAGAGACTGATCTATACAGGCTGGCAAGACAGAGAGACAGAGATGGGAAGGATGTGCAGCAGGTTAGGGTGATTAAGGATAGGGATGGAAGTCTATTGACAGGTGCCAGCAGTGTGATGGGAAGATGGAAAGAGTACTTTGAGGAGTTGATGAACGTGGAAAATGAGAGAGAACAAAGACTAGAAGAGGTGACTGTTGTGGACCAGGATGTAGCAAAGATTAGCCAGGATGAAGTGAGGAGAGCACTGAAGAGGATGAAGAGTGGAAAGGCAGTCGGTCCTGATGATATACCTGTAGAGGTTTGGAAGTGTCTAGGAGAGGTGGCAGTAGAGTTTCTGACTGGGTTGTTCAACAGGATCTTAGATAGTGAGAAGATGCCTGAGGAGTGGAGGAGAAGTGTGCTGGTGCCCATTTTTAAGAACAAGGGAGATGTGCAGAGTTGTGGCAACTACAGAGGAATAAAGCTGATGAGCCATACAATGAAGTTATGGGAAAGAGTAGTGGAAGCTAGACTAAGGGCAGAAGTGAACATTTGTGAGCAGCAGTATGGTTTCATGCCAAAAAAGAGTACTACAGATGCAGTATTTGCTTTGAGGATGTTGATAGAGAAGTACAGAGAAGGCCAGATGGAGCTGCATTGTGTTTTTGTAGATCTGGAGAAAGCTTATGACAGGGTGCCCAGAGAGGAACTGTGGTATTGTATGAGGAAGTCTGGAGTGTCAGAGAAGTATGTTAGAGCGGTGCAGGACATGTATGAGGACTGTAAGACAGTGGTGAGGTGTGCTGTAGGTGTGACAGAGGAGTTCAAGGTGGAGGTGGGACTGCATCAGGGATCAGCTCTGAGCCCCTTCTTGTTCGCTATGGTGATGGACAGGCTGACAGACGAGGTTAGACAGGAATCTCCATGGACTATGATGTTTGCAGATGACATTGTGATCTGCAGTGAGAGTAGGGACGAGGTGGAGGAGAAGCTAGAGAGGTGGAGGTTTGTCCTGGAAAGGAGAGGGATGAAGGTTAGCCGCAGTAAGACAGAGTACATGTGTGTGAATGAGAGGGACCAAAGTGGAAGAATGAGGTTACAGGGAGAAGAGATCAAGAAGGTGGAGGATTTTAAGTACTTAGGGTCAACAGTCCAGAGCAATGGAGAGTGGGGAAAAGAGGTGAAGAAGCGTGTCCAGGCAGGATGGCATGGGTGGAGAAAAGTGTCAGGTGTGATGTGTGATAGAAGAGTTTCAGCTAAAATGAAAGGAAAGGAAAGGAAAGGAAAGGTGTACAAAACTGTGGTGAGACCAGCGATGTTGTTTGGTCTAGAGACAGTGTCACTGAGGAAAAGACAGGAGGCAGAGCTGGAGGTAGCAGAGATGAAGATGCTGAGGTTCTCTCTGGGAGTGACCAGGAAGGATAGGATCAGGAATGAGTACATCAGAGGAACAGCACATGTTAGAGGTTTTGGAGATAAAGTCAGAGAGGCCAGACTGAGATGGTTTGGACATGTCCAGAGGAGAGATAGTGAATATATTGGTAGAAGGATGCTGATTTTTGAACTGCCAGGCAGGAGGCCTAGAGGAAGACCAAAGAGGAGGTTTATGGATGTAGTGAAAGAGGACATGAAGGTAGTTGGTGTGAGAGTAGAGGATGCAAAGGACAGGGTTAGATGGAGGCGGTTGATTCGCTGTGGCGACCCCTGAAGGGAAAAGCCAAAAGGAAAAGAAGAAGACTTTATACATGTAAAGATATATTTAAAGATTTAAAGGTATATTTAAAAGTATAAAACATTAAAAGACCATTTAAAGCAGAATGCATTCATGCAACAGCTATCTGTCTTTACTTGTATATAAACATTTTCTAGTCTGACTGACTACTCAAAAAATTCACCCTTTCACAAACATTCATACGGTATTGGTGACTGAGACCACCTGCTCACACCATCACTCACACACCTAGTGTAAAAGCACTGTGCAATTTGGGGTTCAGTAATCATGCATAAGGATACTTTAACATGTGGACTGCAGAGCTGGGGATCGAACCTCCAACCATCTGATAAACGGACTACCACTTTTATACTTGACCGAATAAAATGCATTACACAAAAACAGGCCTTGATGCACACAAATCTGAAATTAACACATTCCCAGCCTTGTGACATAGACTGGATACGTTCACACACACACGCACACGCACGCACACGCACGCGCACACACACACACACACACACACACACACACACATTTTTTCCGTTTTCCTCTCTTCAAAATACATGGCTAAGTGGAGTGTTTTTCCCTCATTGTTGTGACCATGTCTGACTACTGACGCCAGCTTGTCATTTTCTACTCCCATTACTATGAGAAAGCAGTGCGTCACAGCTCCCACAATCCACTTCTTTCTGTCAGTTTTGTGCCCTTGCTGATTGACATTGACGTTGGCTTGCGTTAGCAATTCAGGCTCAGTCCCATGGGAGCAATGAGGGCATCCAGACATTGGCCTCTGTTTGGGGCCACATTCACAATGCTGGACATCTCATTTTGTGATGATAACGCTGATAATAACAGTAATCTCTTTCAATAGATACTTGATGACTTATTATGCTGAATTGTAACTTTCTGCCATATTAAATCTTTAAGTTACATGAATATATATTTTGATTGGTGTTCCATGCAGAGGTTTGGGAAAAAACATCCCCCACACCCAAAATGTCTGTCAGTTCCATTCAAGTCAAAGCAGCTATTAATACTGTAAAAATACCCCAAGCAAGATCTCACTAGACATTTCGTTGGGTTTTTATGACCCTTTAATTTACAAGAGCCTCCATACCCATTTCTCTTTTATCCATCTGACTTATAAAATAAATCTTAAAATCAGGGCAGCACAGTGTGTAGTGTGGTTCGAGTTCTGCTTCCTTGTGGAGTTTGCATGTTCTCCCCATGTCTGCCTGGGTTCTCTACAGGTTCTCCAGCTTCCTTCCATTTCCAAAAATATGCAGTTCAGGTGAAATGGCCAGTGTGAAATTTTCTGTAGGCTTCAGTGTACGTGAGGTCTGGGTCTGCGTCTGGCTACATCTAGCTTTGCGGTGCACTGGTGTTGTGCCTGGAGTGTCCCCTGCCTCACGCCCCCAGTAGTCTGGGATAGGCTCCACCACTCAGCTACAGCGGAATAAAGTGGGTATAGAAATGGATGAATGGTTGGATCCTAAAATGAATAAATTCCTCATAACTGTTTCTTAAATCTAAAGACAGGAGGTGATGTATTTGCAGGTAGAATCAATCATGAATACATTTAACAAAATCTCTGAGTTCACATGATGATTGTTGGTGCTGTCACAGTAAAGGTCTCCAACTAAATCCTAATTTTATGGAAAATTGTTCCCCAAAATATATTATTCTTAAAGGCAATGGGAAATCTGATCTTTAAACCAAAAAACTTTGGTATAAAAATACTGCCCCAGACACACAAAGGTGTTTTCTATTACTGTACCTAATTAGAACACGAGAGGTGAAAATAGTACACGGTGTCCTGGGAATTACATGATGTCATCAAGCTCTCCTTCTGGAATTTAGCCTATTGCCAAAAGACAAGTTCATGAGAAACCTAAATCTAAATTGTTCAACACAATCTTTGATTAAACAGGTTATGTAATCTATATGAAAATTGTGTTGGTGTGTGTGTGTTGTGTGTGTGTGTGTGTGTGTGTGTGAGAATGTGTGCCTGTGTCCGCGTTTACTATTAGTAAACTCTGGTTAGAGAGACTAACAACAAATGCAGGGTAGATTGACTGAGAACAAATCCATAGTGAGAGAGAGTTGCTGCTCTCGCTGGCCATGTCCTCACATAAAGCAAATATGCTCTCGGGTGGGGGGGGTGGGGTTAAAATTATTTTCAGCATGTGATCCTGTATACAGTATAGGTTATTACCTGGGTATGATGAAATATGTTCTAAGGTAACTATTCTATGCTCTATTCTTGGTAAAAAGACCCTGGAAGAAAGGTAATCATAAAATGTGCTGGGAAATTACAGATGATCCATGACCTTCTGGATTTTGCTCAAACTGCTGCAAAGCTGTGTATTTTTAAATAGAGAAATTTAATTACGTTGTTTTATACTGCATCTTTTATGTTTAAAAGATGCAGTATATATATATATATATATATATATATATATATATATAAACAATATTAATAGTGATGGACTTGTTGGAGGGAATGTTGGAGGAATGAGTCATTTAATGTTGCTGAATTCTCATCTCACTTTTTTGCCTGCTCTGCTCCATTGCAGTCACTGTCATTACTGCATGAAAAACGAAAAACAGGTGTAATATCCGCAAAACTCATTAATATCTCCAATTAGTGGCCAGTTATACAGTACTCTGTGAAATACACACCGAACCTACCATTAATTGTCAGGAACAGGAACTTGTTCTGTCACATGCTGCCCATTGTATAGTATTTCATTAGGAAGTTAATGCTATCCTTTTACAAACACTAACGATAAATAAAGTAAGTTATTACAAAAAATATCTTTTTCTTATATTATTAAGATTGTGGAATTTTATTTGACAATATTTTTAGAATTAAATTATCATAAAATTCATACTTTATTGATAATTCATTCAGTTCCTCCAAAAGAAGCTATAACGCTTCAGCTTTGACATTCACTGTGGCCCCCAACCAACGACAAGTGTACAAATTATTTTAGTGCAGAACTGTTCACACTATTCTGGCCAATATAAAATGCATAAATCCTATTTTTTTGAGTACATATACTTATAGTCCATTTATTAAGTTTGGCTCCAACCAGACCCCTACAGAAACATATTTAAATCAAAAAGTTGAGTTGAGTTGCACAGTTCTTTTGATTGTTCAGTCAGATAACAAAGGATACATTGTCCATCCACCATCAATTTTATGTCCAAAGATTAAAACATTGTCTGTTGAATAAAAATATGACCAATGAACTTGAGTGAAATAAATTATATTAAGGTCAATATCATGTGTATCACACAATAATTATCTTTTTGACAATAATAAGACTCAGAATGTCTGAGGGAAAAACCAAAACACACACACATGCACACTCACAGACACAAACACGCACCAGCAGTGTTTTACATAACTCAGTGGGTGATGGCGGCTGAGGACACGAAATAGGGCCTTTGGCATTTGTCCTGTAAAAGTTGGAAAGAGAGAAAACCGGGTGAGTGGGAGAGGAAAAAAGTGGGAGTGGGAATGGCACACAAAGAAGGGAAAGAGAGAGCAAGTAAAAAAAGGGGAAGCAGATAGTAAGGGCCTCAGCCACAATCTTCTTCTTCTTTTCCTTTCAGCTTTTCCCTTCAGGGGTCGACACAACGAATCAATTGCCTCCATCTAACCCTGTCTTCTTTATCCTCTTCTCTCACACCAACTACCTTCATGTCCTCTTTCACTACATCCATAAACCTCCTCTTTGGTCTTCCCCTAGGCCTCCTGCCTGGCAGTTCAAAACCCAGCATCCTTCTACCAATACATTCACGATCTCTCCTCTGGACATGTCCAAACCATCCCAGTCTAGCCTCTCTGACTTTATCTCCAAAACCTCTAACATGTGCTGTCCCTCTGATGTACTCATTCCTGATGCTATCCATCCTGGTCACTCCCAGAGAGAACCTCAGCATCTTCATCTCTGCTACCTCCAGCTCTGTCTCCTGTCTTTTCCACACTCTCCATTGCTCTGGACTGTTGACCCTAAGTACTTCAAATCCTCCACCTTCTTGATCTCTTCTCCCTGTAACCTCACTCTTCCACTTGGGTCCCTCTCATTCACACACATGTACTCTGTCTTACTGCGGCCAACCTTCATTCCTCTCCTTTCCAGGACAAACCTCCACCTCTATAGCTTCTCCTCCACCTCTTCCCTACTCTCACTGCAGATCACAATGTCATCTGCAAACATCATAGTCCATGGGGATTTCTGTCTGACCTTGTCTGTCAGTCGGTCAATCACCATAGCGAACAAGAAGGGGCTCAGAGCTGATCCCTGATGCAGTCCCACCTCCACCTTGAACTCCTCCGTCACACCTACAACACACCTCACCACTGTCTTACAGTCCTCATACATGTCCTGCACCGCTCTAACATACTTCTCTGCCACTCCAGACTTCCTCATACAATACCACAGTTCCTCTCTGGGCACCCTGTCATAAGCTTTCTCCAGATCAACAAAAACACAATGCAGCTCCGTTTGGCCTTCTCTGTACTTCTCTATCAACATCCTCAAAGCAAATACTGCATCTGTAGTACTCTTTTTTGGCATGAAACCATACTGCTGCTCACAAATGCTCACTTCTGCCCTTAGTCTAGCTTCCACTACTCTTTCTCATAACTTCGTTGTATGGCTCATCAGCTTTATTCCTCTGTAGTTGCCACAACTCTGCACATCTCCCTTGTTCTTAAAAATGGGCACCAGCACACTTCTCCTCCATTCCTTAGACATCTTCTCACTATTTAAGATCCTGTTGAACAACCCAGTCAGAAACTCTACTGCCACCTCTCCTAGACACTTCCAAACCTCTACAGGTATATCATCAGGACCGACTGCCTTTCCACTCTTCATCCTCTTCAATGCCCTCCTCACTTCATCCTGACTGATCATTGCTACATCCTGGTCCACAGCAGTCACCTCTTCTTGTCTTTGTTCTCTCTCATTTTCCACGTTCATCAACTGTTCAAAGTACTCTTTCCATCTTCCCATCACACTACTGGCCCCTTCAATAGACTTCCTTCCCTATCCTTAATCACCCTAACCTGCTGCACGTCCTTCCCATCTCTGTCTCTCTGTCTTGCCAACCTGTATAGATCAGTCTCTCCCTCCTTACTGTCCAATCTAGCATACAAGTCATCATAAGCCCCTTGTTTGGCCTTTGCCACCTCTACCTTCACCTTACGCTGCATCTCCCTGTACTCCTGTCTACTCTCCTCAGTCCTCTCAGTGTCCCACTTCTTCTTAGCTAACCTCTTTCTCTGTATATGTCACTGGAGCCAAACATAGCTTAGCAGCCATAAGAAACAATACAATTCTAGACGTGATTAACACAAAAGTATCATGGTTACCTGCGCGGTGAACGGTTGTGTCAACAGAACAGCAAAAAGACGCGAAGAGAGGGACCTGTTGTACTTTAGAATAACTTCTGGGTGTCGCGCTAAAAATGCTAACGCGCTAGCCCATCAATGGGATTGTCCATGTTATGTTAACATTGAGCTAACCGCCATTTATTACTATCGGACTGTGTGGAATTAATAACAACTCTGGTTGTTATAAATTCCACAGTGAATTTATTTGAAAGTCACGTCTTTTTGCTGTTCTGTTGACTCAACCGTTTAGTGTTAATCACGTCTAGAATTGCATTGTTTCTTATGGCTGCTAAACCCTGTTTGGCCCCAGTGACGTATGACGCCCACGTGATCACTGAATGCGGAAGCTACTGCGGCGCAGATTTTAAGCTTTTTTGACCAAACGGATGATGCTACACATACAAAATTTATTTTTTCTTCTATTTTTCATAATGATGAGTAACATACAGTATATGTCACTTAAAATTAACTTTACTGTCCCTTTAAGCAGTATGACAGGTTAAACATACTGTAGATCAAATAAATCCACTACACTAAACAGCAGTAGTTTAAGAAGTGAAACACTAATTATGACATTAAACAAGGTGACTAATAGAAATATATAAAAACTTAAAAAATATAATGACCTAAATCAAGTCCTACATAGAAGCAGCTTGCCCAAAGAAAGCTGATTGATTGGAAATACAAGCAAAACCAATTTAAACTTTATTGAGTCATGGGGGATCTAGAATATAACTCAGTAATAACTCTTTCGGCCCACAAATTGACTTATTTATTACATTTGTAGAGCCTATTGGGAAAAAATCCAAATGCCAAGAAATAAAATCATTTACATCATTATATATAGACTCCGTAGATCATGCAGCAACACTGAAACATTGTACTCTCACTGGGCAGTTCACAATTAGGACAGTATATGTCAAATTAGGTGATTGATTAACATTTTGTCCAAATTGCTCCTGGAACCCAGAAGATTCTTTGGTTGGCAGCTACCCACAGAGTCATGGATTGATAAAATCTGAGGATTTCTGAGAAATTAGACTCATGTTATTCTTAAAATGTTGCACTGACAAATAGGATAAAATAGAACAATGACATGAAACAGTTGAATCAGGGCAATCCTTCAGACTGACTACCTAACAGTCCTTGGTATTGGCAAGACTGTTTACTGTACAGCACAAGAGTGAAGTAGGCAGATGTTTGGGCAGACCCTGATTCTGCTCATTCACGGTGCCCCCTGCCCAGGCTAACCATATACACTCCTTCTCTCACCTCTCACCAAGCATATTTTGGAGCAAAAAACACCATTGAATTGAGTAACAAGGCAATCCTTGTCCAAGGCCACCAAACCTCATTTGGACGGCCAGCAGGGAAGCCACTGAGTGTGTGTGTGTGTGTGTGTGTGTGTGTGTGTGTGTGTGTGTGTGTGTGTGTGTGTGTGTGTGTGTGTGTGTGTGTGTGTGTGTGTGTGTGTTTGTGTTTGTGAATTTTTGAGCCCGTGTATACAGTAGTGGCCAGGCCAGGTTAAAATTATTTGCTGCTGCCTTTCAGAAGCAAACTGTGGAGACCAGTCTTTCACACTCAAACATGTTTTGCTCTTTCTCTCTGTCCCCGCCCCTCTCTCCTCTGTGGGAGCCCTTGGCACATAGCCATTTTCACATTACATGGAGACAAACATTTACATGCAATGTCTGTCACAAGCACCATATGCAATCATCACAGTGCGCCTCAACAGTGTCTGTGAATCCGTGTGTGACCTCAGAATGGTATATTTTGAATGGCAGGAGATAGGCTGAACACAAGGTCCAGATAGTTGTTCTTTTAGCATCAACACATCTACTACGCTTGGCAGCGATACTCATATCACTCCCCCTTTTTTCTTAACTTTCCTCACCAAGTCTTTCAACACTGTTTCTCCTCCCTTCTCTGACTCGTTGCTCCTCTCTCATACAATAGCTCCCGCATTAGGTCCCCTCAAGCCAATTCTCTCCTGCTCTCTCTCTGTCTGAAAAAGGCCGTAACAGAAAAATATGATTCGCAAAAGATAAAAAAAAATTCCTGCAAGACACAAAAGGTTTGAGGGCAAAAGTAGAAAACTTTTTTCCTCACCTCAACATGAAAAGTATAACCAGAAATGGTGAACCAGCTTTTACAGACCAAGAGTTTTAAATTTGAAAATATTAAAGAAAAAGGTAAAAGACATGATCGTATAAGAAAGGATTGTAGAGAACAGGTCATTGTTTTTTTCCTTAATTTTGTCTGTTTTTTTGGTTTGATAAATGTTAAACGGTTAGATGTTTCTTTGTTCAGAAAACGCACATTATTATTGAAAATCCTCTTTACATGAATCTGCGATTATTTTGCAATTTGACTTTTATGAATAAACATGATGTTAAAAATCAAAAATTAAATCTCTCTCTCTCTCTCTCTCTCTCTCTCTCTCTCTCTCTCTCATGTTCAGTCAAGTGTTTGGTTAAATTCAAGTATATTTTGCCCACATTTCATATGATAGTGTTTTTTTTAAGCGTGTGTACATGTTTGAATGAATCTCTCTTGGATGTTGTTGACACATAACTATATTGTAATATTGACTTCATGAATAAATGTATTTTAAAAATCAAAAAAATCTGTCTCTCTCTCTCTCTTTCTCTCTGTTACTCTCCCTCTCTAACATGCACCATGCACCGACACATCCCAGGCTAGATATGGCTAATTTTCTTCCAGTCATGCCTTTTCTCAAGCCATCTTTCATTCAGCATATGCCTACCTCATCTTCTTTTTTCTCAGTGTGTTTTTGTATGAACTTCTCCATTCAAGACAGTTACAGCAGCCTGTGGTAATGCTAGCCTGGCTATCAATCGCACCACTTTCAATTATTTTTTTCTGGATCCATATTTCATTTCCTGCACGTTTTCTTCCAGGACCATCTCTTTTTCTTCCAATGAATGCAACTCTTTGAAGGGTCACTTTATCCGTTTTATTCATTGCTCTCTAAAAGCAGTAAAAAATGAATAGTCCCTCATAATAGGACAGTTAATGTTTCATGTGATGATGCACTGGAGACATTCCACTGATTGAATTTGCATTCTGCTGCATTTTCACTGTATTATCAAAAGGATTTTTGTCTGTAATTGATGAGATTCCTATCAGTGCCTCTGATGTCCAGTATTTTGAGCACCACACACACACTGTGCTGTTTGATAAGATGTGCATGCATTCACACCTCCAGTCTACGGCTCACAGGTCTATGTTTAGTTCTGTTGTTGTTGTGTTTCTACACACCATCACCTGGTAACAAACACACACAGGTTAAAGACGTTTAAATGGTTATTCGTGTGGATTTGATACGTGGTTTTCTTATACATTGAGAAAAAGTGACAGCTTATGCAATTTGGCAAATGATGCAGTTTTGATTATTTGTCTACACAGCTTCGCAATAGGAGATGTCAGTAACAGTGCAGTCTCCTTCTTCTTTTCCTTTCGGTGTGTCATCCTGTTCCATGTCATCCTATCTCCTACATCCTCCTGTCTAACACCAACTGCCCTCATGTCTTCCCTCACTGCATACATCACTTTCTCTTTGGTCTTCCTCTTGCCCTCTTGTCTGGTAGCTCCACCGTCATCACCCTTTTACCAATAAACTCATGATCTGGATGTGTTCTATTCTCTCTAACTTTGTCTTCAAAAAATCACACCTTGGCTGTTTCTCTGATGAACCTTATTTCTGATACTATCCAACTTGGTCACTCAGAGAGAACTTCAACATATTTATTTCCACCACCACCAGCTTGGTTTCTTTTCTTCTTTTCAGCGGCACTGTCTCTAATCTGTCTATCATGGCTGGCCTCACCACAATCTTATAAAATTTGTCCTTCACTCTAGCAGAGACTCTTCTGTCAGACACCTGAAACTTTCTTCCACCCATTCCAGCTTCCTGATCCCTAATGTAATCCCACCACTACCTTGAACTCCTCTGTCACATCTGCAGGACACCTCACCACGGTTCTGCTGCCCTCTTACATGTCCTGTACTATTCAAACATATTTCTATGCCACTCCAGACTTCCTCATGCAGCACCACAGTTCCTTTCTAGGTACCCTGCCATAGACTTTCTCTGGATTTACAAAGACACAATGTAGCCCCCTCTGACCTTCTCTGTACATCTCCATCATCATCCTCAAAGCAAACAATGCATCGGTGGTAATCTTCCTAGGCATGAAACCATATGGTTGCTCGCAAATATTCTCTTTTGTCCGAGTTTATCTTCTACTTCACATTCCCACAACGTCATTATGTGACTCATCAACTTGATCAACTTTATCAAATTTACCCCTTTATGTCAACCTTGTTTAAGAACAAGGTTGACATAAGCATAAGCAAATGGGCATAAGCAAACTCTTTCCCCATTTCTATGGCATCTTCTCACCGGCTAGAGTTCTGCTGAACAACCTGGTAAAAAACTCCACAGCCACCTAATCTAGATGTTTCCATACCTCCACAGGAATGTCATCCAAACCAACTGCTTTCCCATTCTTCATCCTCTTTAGCGCCCTTCTAACTCCACCTTTGCTAGTCACTGCTACTTCCTGCTTCACCACACTTGCATTTTCTACTCTACCTTCCCTCTCATTTTCCTTATTCATCGACTCCTCAAAGTTTTCCTTCCATCTATTTAGCACACTACTGGCAGTATTGCACACATTCCCGTCTCCCCTGTCTGGCCAACCTGCAAAGATCTTTCTCTGTCCAAAGTGTCCAACCTGGCGTGCATGTCATCACATGCCTCTTGTTTGGTCTTTGCCACCTCCACTTTGGCTCTACGTCGCATCTAAATGTATTCTAGTCTCCTCTTCTCTGTCCTTTCTGTGTCCCACCTCTTCTGCAATAGCCTCTTTCCTTGTATGTTTTCCTTTACTTTAGGGTTCCACCACCAAGTATCCTTCTCCCCCTTCCTACCAAAAGACACCCCTAGTACTCTCCGGCCTTTTTCTCTGATTACCTTGGATGTAATGGTCCAATCGTCTGGGAGCCTTACCTTTTCAACAATAGCCTGTATCACTTCTGGTTTAAAAGTCACACAACACAGTCTTTCTCACCCTCTACCACACTATTTTCTGCTCTGCCTTTGTCTTCTAATCTTCTTTCCCACCAGCCAGTCTCACTTTACATAGCCACCATCCTATGATTTCTAGCTACACTCTCCCCTGCCATTACCTTACAGTCAGTGACTTCCAAAATATGGAAACATGTCAGGTTATAAATCATTTAATGATCTGCAAGAGACAATATGCACATGGTTTGCTCATGGTTGATTTTATAATGTCCTGTCTGCAAGTAGACAAAATAGAAGCAGCTGTTATTGAAGGTGGCTCAAATATGTCAGAGTTTACGCACTGAGTAGCCAGTCCTTGCAACTCTGGCCTCACGATACATTCTGTACTAATGTCTACAAGATATAAACGATGAGATATGAATGTAACTTGCTGAGTTAAAATTACATTTCCTCAATATCATGGTTACTTAAACATGGTTTACTTGTCCGAATCATAGTTAACTTCTTAACGTAACATTTGCTAGGAAAGGCATTGAAAATTAAGTACAAATAAAAGGTAAAACTCCTTAAAAAACCCATTCCAAATATAATTATCATTAGTGTATATGATAAAATATATATATTTGTAAATCCTTTACTGATCCTGAGGGGAATTTAAGATGATTATGGGATGTTGAACATGCCACACAAAAAAGTAGCATCTCTCAGGTATGGCTTCAATTATACCAAAGATTTTATAATTACAAGAAAGCTAGTATTGCTTGTTTTTGCAAAACGAATGACTGAATGCTCACATTTCTTTAATACTCTGCGTAATACAGAGACACAAAATCCATTATAAATCATTAAAAAAGAAAACTTAAAATACCAGTGTTTTTCTTAGGCATATGAACTCAATCACTGTACTAATACAAGCTTTTATTATCTTCTTATACAGACCAACTGCTTTTCAACAACTTCTGCCAAAACATGAGGCCTCTGGCTGGAGCTCATAGATAAAGATAATCAATCCTCCAATGTTAAGACAAAGCAGTTATTTACATTGATATTGATCAATCGAGGCTAATTTATTCTATACAGCAACTCAAGATCAAAACATATCATGTTCACCTAATAGAGAAAAAATAAAGAAATATGGCCACAAAGCTACACCCGTTCTATGTTCCGGCTTCCCATTCCGCAGTGCCTGTCTTCCCTCTGGGTTGGCAAGCTGCACAGGCTTGGTTCATAAATACTGCAGAACAAACGCTTGATGAAAACCCCCACTTCTCTCAGGTACAACTGGACTCTAGAGAGCTTCATTATCTACTGTGTGGATAAACTGTAACAACAAAGTGTGTATTTGCATCACACGCTATCAGACAGGAAGAAAGAGAGGGTTAAGTAAAGGAAAACTTGAGAAAGTGGTTTGATTTTAACTTGTTCAATATCTTAAATCACCTGTTCTGCAATACCTCAAGTGAGTAGACACGAGGCAGGTTCCAATAAGGGTCATCACTAGCAAAACCTCAGAAACAGAGTGTGTTCAGTCAGAGTCATTTCCTTAACCCTAATCCGTAACACTTTGTAGTTTATTCCACATTGAGCACTGACACTAAATAGTACATGTTAATATCGATTTTTCAATACATTTTTTTTACTTTGCTTTACATTGCTTTACTCTTTCAGGATGATATGCAGTACTTTAATATTTAATATAATAATACATCAATCTATCTACCTACCTACCTACGTACCTATGGTCAAACAAAAAATACATAACTTGGTTGCTATTTTGCAATAAATACTGACTGATATAATATATACAAACAATGCTGAGCCAACACAAATTTATCACCAAACTCTGCACCATTATATAGTACTGTAGTAATAACATTAAACAGCAATACAACAATATTTGTTTCTTGTTTTGCTCTGCAGAACAAACACAAACAAAGTATTTGATAAATATAGTTAAAAAGTTAAATTGAACACCAAAACAAGAAAAAAGGGACATGATTTCCATTTCCAATGTACAACTACAAGCATAATAATTCAAAACTCAAGACCATATCTCTCTATGTGCCCTACATCAATTTTTGTTTCTTCCACTTGTCCTACAGACCACAGGAGGACATACTGTCCACAGCATCTGGTCAACTGAGGGGTTTTTTTTGTTGTTTTTTTTTAGTTTCAAAGTTCAATCTGTCATCAGTCCTGTTCCAGACATGATGGGGTAGAACAGGTAATGAAGCCCTTCTAATAGTACAGATAGTCCACTAACTGAGTGTTCCCAGGATACCAATTAGCAGTGAACAACCAAGAGTCAAGCTGTTGATATGGGATCAGCTTTAGCTCCATAAGATAGAATGAAATTTCAGGGATGGGACAATATGTGTAATTCTAGATCAGGACACTCTAAAAGGTAAATGTGATGTGCTGTGATAAGGCCATGGCGACTCACCGTCACGCAGACAATGTAAAGACCACTTTAATCTCTGGTGAGCTGCAGGTTAAATGACAACAATGACTTTGACGCTTTAACCAGTTCTGCTGTTATGAACATCAGCAACAATGTGATGAACTGAAGAATTGCCTAGCTATAGCAAGACAACCAACCATTCACTTTTCTGCCCTTGGATCACTAGGTCCATTCCAACTAATTTATATTAAATTCATGAACTGTTGGAGAAAGCCAGAGAACCACACATCAGCTGACAAAGAAATGTCCTAAGGTGGACATTAACCCGGGAATTCTTCCATTCTATGAAGCAACAGTTTTACCCTATGTCTCCATACCTCCCTCAATATTTCCTTACCCTCCTAACATTGTAAAAGTCTATCCTAGTTTCATTTATAAATTTTCACACCACATAGGTGGTAAAGAATCTTCAAGAAACAAATGCATAATTGCAGTAATGAAATGGTTCATCTGTTCTCCGTAATTTGTTGTGTAATAATAGTTAACAAGGTAAATACCCAGAGGTACATATTGTACTGTACATCTCAAGAAGCGGTGATGCATGGCATGATAATGGCCTATTTCTAAAAGTGGGTACCATGCATCTACATGCATACTAACAGTTTAGGACTACTTTAATGCTTTTCTAAAACCTTGTGATTTCCTTGGAAGCACATCAAATTTTGTATGATACGCTTGGTTTAATCCAAATGAGAGGTGTTCCATAATTTTGTCAACTTCCAAAACATGAGAAAACTGAGTCAAAGTTAAAAAATGCACCTCCCCATGATATCCCACTGTTTTTCTGAGTTTGTTGCAGTAGGGCATGAGCATAGACTTTAGGGCAATATCCTATGATAGGATGTACAGTTAAAACATCACTTGTTCAAGTAAGACAACTTTGCTTCTAAATAACAACATGCAGATACAATTATCAGAACAGATGAGATGTTGAAGTCAGTTTCATCCTGTGGGCATGCAACATCTCAAAAGTTCTTTAAATTATGTGTCACTTACTTCATTATCACAACTTCCTTTCAAATGTTGATGTAGAAATAATAATAAATAAAAATACACTTTCAGTTGTTATCTGTTGTAAAATCAGTAGTCAGTTGATGTTCAATGAGGTCTTGCAACAGAGATTCAGCAAAGAACCTGCTTGTTTACAGCCTAAGTACATGCATAATACAAGTAGTCTATGAAAATGCCTAAGATAGGATTTTCAACTCTGGTTATAATCAAAAGAATAATATTGCTTGATCAAATTCTACAGAACATTTAACTTTCATAGGCTGAATTGTCTCCATAAACCATGAAGGTGTGTTGAACGTTGGATGTTTGATTAAAGAATCCTCTATAAGATATGCTTATCTGTGCATCATGGTATATCCACAGCATGAACATTAATGCTGAAATGGAAGCATCACAGTACAAGTCAAAACTAAACAATTTTCAAGAAGAATAAATGAACCTGCTAAAAAATGTACTGTACATACCTGTAAATGTTTAGAAGTGAAATGAGTGCTATTTTGGCATGTGAGAAGCTTAAGTTGAATGAATAAACAGGGACATGTTTGCAGCTGCAGCTCAGTGAAGCTGTATTTGTTCAGAAAACCTCATTCATGGTTTTTGGTAACATCCAGCTAATCATTATGGCCAATCTGTAAACCTTTCTTTGTATCCCAACACCTCCATTAGCCCACTCTGTGTTATCTGCTGTTGTTTCCACTGACACAACTGCAATAATTATACCAATCAACACAAGAAGAGGATATTTTGAGGACACAGCCCTATCAGACCCGGTTTGGTCGTGTGTAAATTCTAGGGACACGTGCACCAAGGCATTGGTCAGGACCGTCGATAAACAGAGGCTTTCAAAATATTTAGATGTGACCTCACACCTATGAATACATATACACAGACATGCAGACAAACACACACACACACACACACACACACACACACACACACACACACACACACACACACACACACACAAACACACACACACACAAACACAGAGAGAGAGAGAGATTTTGATTTTGAGAGAGAGAGAGAGAGATATTACAACATAAAAAAGTTAACAACATCGAAGGGAGATTCACTCAAACAGGAACACACACCTAAAAAAAACACATCACATGAAATGTGAGCAAAATATACTTGAATTCAACCAAACACTGACTAAACATAAGTTCCTCATTTAACTCAGAATATAAGACACCTTTGACACAACATAGGTTTGTAAAAGTTTCTAAATTTTTCATAGCTCTGAAATAGCTAAAATCGATTACAATTCTTGTTTGACACATTCTTCTTAAAATGGCTTCTGCACTGCATTCAGACAAACCTTCAACCTCTTCCTTCCTGCTTAGATAAATCGCCATCTTTGCTTGGCCCAGAAGAAAATTTAGAATCTGCCAATCCTTTTTCGAAATGTTTGTCTACATTTCAGACCAATAACGTATACCTGTTTGTCAAAAAAAAAGACCAAATGAGAGAAAGATTCCCTCTACAAACAGGAATAGATTGTCGAGTCTCTGATAGTCTAGGAAGCAGTGAAAAATAGTTCCCTTTTGAAAACAGAACGGACAGTTTTCCGACATATTTGGATTCAAAACTGCAATAAAACTATTGACGGCTATAGCGCGGTCTAAAATCCTCCATTGGAGATCTCCAACCCTCTTCGTTAATGGCGGCTTGTAGAGAGACTCCCATGAAGGGTTCACATTCGCTGTCAGCCCAAGGTGAACCCTCCATGGTGTGTCATCCCGATGTTTAAGTTTATCCTTGTTTAGAACCTTTACCATCAATTCATACATGTGTTTTCCATGACTTTCACTGAGACTGATCGGGTCTGACACAGAGTCAGTAGAGCAAAGATACAAACTCTTTACAAAGAAAGGGTCATAATGATTTGGACTTGATAGGCCTCTTCAATAAGAATTTATCAGTCAGTTGCTGTGGGGTGAGAGAGAGAGAGAGAGAGAGAGACAGAGACAGAGAGACAGAGAGAGAGAAAGAGAGAGAGAGAGAGACAGAGAGAGAGAGAGAGAGAGAGAGAGAGAGAGAGAGACAGAGACAGAGACAGAGAGACAGAGACAGAGACAGAGACAGAGAGACAGAGACAGAGACAGAGACAGAGAGACAGAGACAGAGACAGAGAGACAGAGAGAGAGAGAGAGAGAGAGAGAGAGAGAGAGAGAGAGAGAGAGAGAGAGAGAGAGAGATTCGCAGGCACACAGAAACTTGGTATGCTAAGTGCACCATCCAGTTGCTTATCAGCAGCACAAACAGCGCGCACAGCACGATGATGATGATGATGATGATGATGATGATGATCAGAATAAAGGACGGGAAGTAAATAGAGTAGGGTGTTGCAATTCAAAGCACCATATTGGAACTAAATGACAAAAATCTCTGTCAGTACTAAACTGTACGTGGTGGCCCGAAGAGCGGACGACACACTTTCTATCAAGCATCAAATCGTTTTCAAAGCGTTGTCTTGATTAGTTTGGTACCACGAAGAAGACGCGCGTAAAACTGTCACGCATGCGTAAGAGAGAATTGTGTACCAAAAGCAGACCAAGAAGCAAACGACAGTAATTTAAATAACCGAAGTAAAGAAATCAGTCATCGAGTTCAGAAGTACAAAGTTGGCATGTCTTACCTGGTCCCGCGGAATGCAAGGCAGTGAAGTCCTGCGGTGGGACTTGCTGTTGCTCTGACTGTGAGCCATTATTTCCGAGGCCGCTATGGAGCTGGACCTCCGTCTCCTTTTGAAGACAGGGATGTCCTCCTCCTTCGCCCCGGTCACAGAGCCACAGCACCCCGTCCCGCTGGTCCCTGAGGCCGGCAAGAGCCGGTCAGCATACCTTGCAAGCAAAACCCCCAGCAGCCCCAGCAGGTAGGCCAAGTAGGGTCTCCAGCTGGCCCGTACCCTGCTCAAAGAGACAAGCGAGACGGTCCTGATGACGCTAATGAAGACAAGGATGGACACTCCCTGGCGCAACTGGAAGACCAGCAGAGCCCCGCTCAGGCAGCCGAGGACTACCAGGGTTGTGGTGAATGAGAGCAGCTGGTCCTCGGCGCCGCGCAGTAGGGACTGCGCTGCTGTTTCGCCCAAGTGACACACCGCTAACAAAAAAAAAGCGGTGCGGACGAGCACCCCGCAGCGAATCAGATACAGTCCGATCCAAAAGAAGGCACATACAAGTGTGAAAATGGGTGAGACGCAGCAACACGCAGTAAAAAGCAATTCCACCGCGCAGCCTGCCGCGAAATGAAGATGCGAATCGTTGGAGTCGCCGCTATTTCCGTTGCTGCTGCTGGTGCCTACATCCCAGTCGACCAATCTGAGAAGCACAGCGAGAATAACAGAGACGGAGGCAACGCAAACCGCAGACGACACTCTCCGACAAGTCCATGTCACGGCGAGTATCAGCCACGAATGACTCTCTGCGTCCTGGCTCAACGGGGTGACACATGTCTCCACGTAGCCGTTGCGCTCTAACGCCGCCCGGGGATCTTTCTCATGAGCGCTTTTTGATGAACCTCTATCACTGTCTGCCTCCAAGGCCATCGTTATCACTCAAACAGAATGCTGACAGTCCGTGAGAATAATAGGTTTATCGTATTTGGCACTGTTTCCCATGTTCCATCTCTATCTTATGTCCCATCATCATTAAAGTTTCCTGTGCGCAGCTGGCTCTAAATCACGAGCAAGTGACGCTTCTAAAACTTGTTCAAAGCGTCCATATCAATAAAATGAGCTGAAGTGTTGAATTCACAACTTTTCTTGAAGTTTTGTGATCCCGAACTTTCCCATTACACTTGTTCTATTGACTTCTAACGGTTCTATTTAGATGCCTCCTTCCCTCTTCCACATAACCTCTCTCTCTTTCTCACCACTCCCACTAGACACGACCCCTTTTTTTTGTGCAGCACCGGTGATACCTTTGTGAAGTTCCAACATTTTGTACTTCAATTCGGGTCCAGATTGCCCTGGATGAGACTCTTGTCTCTAAATATATGTGACGTTCACCTTGGTTTTACTGGCTTGTTCCGGAAAATGGAGCTCTGCATTTTGTGAACTCATAATACATTTTAGAGGGACTCCAATGTACAAATATTTCCAAATGCCAAATACTGTTGCTAGATATTAATTTTATTTTTTTTAAATTTTATTCATTTATCTTTTACTATTATTTATCTGTTAAAATTCACACAGATATCAAAGATAGTTTTCACTAATATGCTCGTTTTCATGGACACACTGTAAAAACTAACCGCATAAAATTAAAAGCGCAGTCACACGAACTACAAACAGCAGCAATAACCATTGTGCTGTCAATGCTTTTTTTAAATTCTGCATTAAATTCTGAAATCACATCATTCTTTGCTCCCTTTGTTTCAGACTGAATTTAGAACCTTTCACCTGTTTGCCCTACTCGTTTCGACAGGATTTAAAAAGGCTATAGCAGTGCAATGGAAGGCTTCTGATGGTTCAGAATATGCTAAGTGGAATTTAGCTAAAGCAACAAATATTAACTACATTACACCAGTTTTAGACTTCACCCATTGCCTGCCTATCCATATCAAATTGGATAGGCAGGCAACTTGAACTGCATTAGCAGCTTATTGATTGACTTTTAACTTTTCAGGCCATGTACATAACGATTCTGCTTCAGACTGGTTGGTCTTCTCACCACACCAATTAAAACCACTGTAGTCAATCTTTGTCCTGCTGAGGAAGATCCTGATAACCTTTCCATCTCTTTAAGCAGTTAGGTGCCCCAATCTTGGTGCAGATGATGCCATGTGTTTCAGGACTGTTAGGTAACAACTGTATTTACTCAATACCCCCTGATTCCATCCATCCATTAATTTTCCATCACTACTGTCACAGGGAGCTGGAGCCTATCCCAGCTGGCTTAGGGAGTGAGACGGGGGAAACTCCATGCACGATGACAGTGCGCTGCTGCCCCCTGATTCCATATACAGTACTTCATTTATATTTACAATACCCATCAGTAATTTTGCATTCCAAATAGTTTATGTTTCAATTTTGCAATGCAGGTCTACATAGTACACACATAATCCATCACATCGTCCCATCTCCCATCTCTTTTTCATTGTGTTATACTTTTTTATGGCATGTCCCTCAAAAGCCAATCCAGTCGCACTCTCCGTCTTTCTCTGTTGGCTTCTCTCTGCTTTTTCCTCTTTTAAATTTTTGGGAGACTTTCCATGTCAAATTGATGAAATGAGAGTACATGTTGGTCTGCATTTGTAATTTGTAATAACTGGTTAAGTGACTTGTCTTGGTTGTGTAATGATGGGAGTCCTGACAAACAATTCAAAAACAAAAGTCGAATAGATCAGGTGCAGACATTTATGCAGTCATTAAATGTCCTTAGTCATCCAATCAATTACCATTGAACAATCACCAATATGATCTGTTTATTCTTGTTCAAGATCAGTAGTAGAACCTTTCATGCTGGATGGTAACTTTTTATTGACATAAATTTGCAGTCACAAGCCTGAACTATGATTTGGTCCAACAAATGTTGCAATAAAGGAGCAGACTGGTTGAGATACTACAGTAGGGTTCAGCCCTGTCTTTGCAACATATCATTATTAAAACTGGTAATCACATTTTGGCAAAGTTAGAAATGACTATAACATTCTCTGAACTTTGAGCTGAAAGATGTTTTCCAGACACACTTCTCCAGTTGTACTGAGGAAGTGTTTCAATCGTGTTGTTTATCATTGTAAAGTACTTCGGTCAAGTAGATGTGTGTATATGTTTAGTTCATGACTTTCAACACATTATCTGGTTGCTGAGACAATCACACTTATACATCCTGATATTTATACTCTTGTTATACACACATACACAGCTTGGAATAACAGTACAAGCAGGACACATGAGCTGAGAGGACAGGCTCTGTAAGCTGATATGTATATGGTGTATATGTCTGTGTAGTGCATTCTGACTAATTTTTAAGATCATCCTTAAAAAAAGCTCATCCAGTTGTTATGTGCCCAAAAGATTTGAATTTATTTATTGATTTACATGTTCTCTGTAATTCCAATATGAAATTACAGAGAACCCTTACAACAAAGCAAAATGAGCAATACAAATTCATATTCTGTTTCTCCAACTTCTTGCTATATGCTAATTCTAGAAATGAGTACTTACAAAGTAGCTTAACTAGAATTGAATTTACTTTTTTTTTGTTTTCTTCTTCTGCTTCTTTTTGGCTTTTGCTACTGTGCTGCATGTTTGTTGATGTCAAAAACTCCTGGCTGTGTCCGTATAGCATGGCATCCCCATTCATTTTACTTCATTTTACTTTATTTCATGTTTGATAACGCCTGAAAACAATTATTGACTATTACTCTTTTTTGCTGCAGAAACTGAAAAAAAAAAATGTTGTTTTTTGTTTTGCATATTGACATTGCAAAATAATTAGCTAGTGATGGGCTGTTGAAATTAGTTCTATTACGATCCAAAAAGCTGTTTTACTCTTACTAACTCAGGTGTATTTTATTGCTAATTGCTTCTCATATGTCTTGTATTTTTTAACACAGTAAACATTTGTAAGCATGAATATTACTATAAGATGGCAAGAGCTGATCTAAATACTCGTAGTATATCAATTGCTTTTTATGGCAACCTTAAATTGCTGTAGTGGTGTGGAACAGCAATCTTCTAGAAGCTGCTAAGGAGCCAATGAATTCATCATACATATTAAATCATATTCACTCACACTTCATTGTTACTTATTTTATGGTGATGATAATTTAGAGTGAAATGCATGTCTTCTTTTTACTGACACCCTTGTGTCAACAGCCAGCTTACAGCCATACTGGTTTTGTCTTAAATAAGCTTCTCTTATTGAGACACATTAAACTATTCATAATGCTCTGAGATGCAACACCAGGGAGAGGTCACTGGCCAGTTGTTTGGTTGCCAGGCTGCCAATGTTTGTAAAGGAGTGCAACTGCTTAATACTATATATATACAGCACACACACACACGAACACACACACACATACACACACACACACACACACACACACACACACACACACACGCGCACACACACACACACACACACACACACACACACACACACACACACACACACACACACACACACACACACACAAAAACACACACATACAAATACATATACAGTACATATACTGTAGGTATATGTGTGTTTATGTATATATGTATATGTATATTTATTTGTGAGCAGCAGTATGGTTTCTTGCCAAAAAAGAGTACTACAGATGCAGTATTTGCTTTGAGGATGTTGATAGAGAAGTACAGAGAAGGCCAGAGGGAGCTGTATTGTGTTTTTGTAGATCTGGAGAAAGCTTATGAGAGGGTGCCCAGAGGGGAACTTTGGTATTGTATGAGGAAGTCTGGAGTGGCAGAGAAGTATGTTAGAGTGGTGCAGGACATGTATGAGGACTGTAAGACATTAGTGAGGTGTGCTGTGTGACAGAGGAGTTCAAGGTGGGGGTGGGACTGCATCAGGGATCAGCTCTGAGCCCCTTCTTGTTTGCTATGGTGATGGACAGGCTGACAGACGAGGTTAGACATGAATCTCCATGGACTATGATGTTTGCAGATGACATTGTGATCTGCAGTGAGAGTAGGGAACAGGTGGAGTAGAAGCTAGAGAGGTGGAAGTTTGTCCTGCAAAGGAGAGGGACGAAGGTTAGCCGCAGTAAGACAGAGTACATGTGTGTGAATGAGAGGGACCCAAGTGTAAGAGTGAGGTTACAGGGAGAAGAGATCAAGAAGGTGGAGAATTTTAAGTACTCATGATGAATAGTCCAGAGCAATGGAGAGTGTAGAAAAGAGGTGAAGAAGTGTGTACAGGCAGGATTGAACGGGTGGAGAAAAGTGTCAGGTGTGATGTGTGATAGAAGAGTTTCAGCTAAAATGAAAGGAAAGGTGTACAAAACTGTGGTGAGACCACAGTTGTTTGGTCTAGAGACAGTGTCACTGAGGAAAAGACAGGAGACAGAGTTGGAGGTAGCAGAGATGAAGATGCTGAGGTTCTCTTTGGGAGTGACCAGGATGGATAGGATCAGGAATGCGTATATCAGAAGGACAGCACATGTTAGAGGTTTTGGAGATAAAGTCAGAGAGGCCAGACTGAGATGGTTTGGACATGTCCAGAGGAGAGATAGTGAATATATTGGTAGAAGGATGCTGAGTTTTGAACTGCCAGGCAGGAGACCTAGGGGGAGACCAAAGAGGAGGTTTATGGATGTAGTGAAAGAGGACATGAAGGTAGTTGGTGTGAGAGAAGAGGATGAAGTACTCTATATATGTATATAAAGAGAGAGAGACAGACAGACAGATACAGTGTGTGTGTGTGTGTGTGTGTGTGTGTGTGTGTGTGTGTGTGTGTGTGTGTGTGTGTGTGTGTGTGTGTGTGTATGTGTTTGTGGGTGTGTGTGCGTAAACACAAGGAGGGAGGAAAAGACTGTCTCTCTGATGGCTGTGCTGTAGTCATATGACTATTCTACTGTTTTCTCACTTCCTCCCACTGCCTCTCCCTATCTTTGCTGAACACCAAAAATGTTATTTGAAGGTGCTGCTCTGACCTTCTCTGTGAGAGTGGGAAATTTCTACCTGAGGCCATCTACAAATCTCCAACAGTTAGGAGATCTGCATTTCAAGGAAACACTAATAACTGCACTGAACGAAGCAAACCAAATAAGTGATCATGTGCAGATGTAAGGAGGAAAAGGTTGTCAAAAAAACCCTTGTATTACTTTTGAAAGGAAAATCACTGTGCTTTAAATTATGTTTTTTTGTGGATGAGGAAAAAAGACAAGAGTAAATATTATGAGAAAATATACATTAATAAAAGACAGAGCCAGCAGGGTGAACTCCATAGCCTGTACTCCCCAGATCACCTGAAAATAGCAAAAAGGAATTTGTGTAAAAGAAACGTATTTGGACCACCATCTCGTATTTGGAACTTTTATAATAAAAGCATTGTTGATTAACTGCTTCATTCTTCATCATGAAAAATTAAACAAAATCTAAGGTCATTGTTTAATAGCTATCAACAGAAAATAAATATCAAAGTTGTAGTTTCAGCACAGACTAGTTAAGGATCCATTCATGTGACCAATGCAGCAATATATCATATCATGCTAAAATGCTCAGGATACAAAGCTAACAATGTGAAGAAAGTCTAGAGAAGTTTTTCTTACCTTTTTATGGAGTGAACATATCAGATGACTTGCGAAAAAAGTCAGAGTATTATTAGTCAGAGTATTATTAGTCAGAGTATTATAAGTCACAGTTTTGCAGTCAGGTAATCAAAATTACCAGATAATACTGTCAAGGCTGGTGTGGTGATGGAAAAGAAAAATCTCGTTTCAGTTTGTCAAAATAAATTGTGTCTAAACTTTATCAGCTCTGGGAACTTAAAAATATCTTTCCGCATGAAACCTTACATATTTCATTGACATTAATAACGTTCATGCAATAACTCCTGCTTTATGTATTAATAAGAAATTTTATTCTATTTTCAATTTGTATAAAAGGCTGCAAAATGAAAACAAAATGATTTGAATTCGTTTTTCATATTTTGTGATATGAATTGTCACTAATTCTGTTTGTGATTTTCATGGACAGGATATGGAGGCGTAGTCGTGGTGAGGTACAGTTTGGTGGGCTGAGGATCATAAAGTTGCTTTTTTCAGATGATGTGGTCTTGTTTACATCATCGGCCTGTGACCTGCAGCACTCACTGGTCCGGTTTACAGCCGAATGTGAAGCGGCGGGGATGAGGACCAGCACCTCCAAATCTGAGGCCATGGTTCTTAGCAGGAAGCCGGTGCACTGCCTTCTCCGAGTGGGGAATGAGGTCCTTCCACAATTGAAGGAGTTTAAGTATCTTGGGGTCGTGTTCACGAGTGAGGGAACAATGGAATGTGAGACTGGACGGAGAATTGGGGCAGCAGGAGCGGTATTGCAATCTCTTTACCGCACTGTTACCACAAAGAGGAAGCTAAGCCGAGAGGCAAAGCTCTCCATGTACTGTTCAATGTTTGTTCCTACCCTCACCTATGGTCATGAGCGATGGGTCATGACTGAAAGAACGAGATCGCGCATACAAGCAGCCAAAATGGGCTTTCTCAGGTGGGTAGCTGGTGTCTCCCTTAGAGATAGGGTGAGAAATACTGCTTTCCACAAGAAGTTTGGAGTAGAGCCGCTGCTCCTTTGGGTAGAAAGGAGCCAGCTGAGGTGGTTTGGGCATCTGTTATGGATGCCTACGCGGCGCCTCCCTAGGCCTAGGGAGGTATTCCTGGCACGTCTGGCTCAAGTGGAGAATTATATGTCAACACTGGCCTGGGAACGCCTTGGGATTCCTCAGTCAGAGCTGGTGGATGTGGCTGGGGAAAGGGAAGTTAGGGGTTCCCTGTTAAAGCTGCTGCCCCTGTGACCTGACTCCGGATAAGAGGCAGAAGATGGATGGATGGATGGATGGATGGATGGATGGATGGATGGATGGATGGATGGATGGATGGATGGATATTTTGTGATGTGTTTCAGGAAAGTATAAGTCATAAATGCACAAGAAGGAGATTACACAACAAAAACCACAAAAAAAGATAAAATCGTGGCAACATGGACAAGATGGACGATAGTAAGTCCATTTTTATTATATAGCTATTAAAGAATGGTGCTTTGACAGTCAAGTAGCTATCTGTTAAAGATGGAACTTTGTCATTGTTATGTCCTACAGAATTCAGAAACCGTTTAATAAACCCTCATCCATCCATCCATCCATTTTCAGCCACTTTCAGCCGGGGCCAGGTCGCGGGGGCAACAGTCTCCGCAGAGACCTTGCGACACAGGTCTGAGGAGCCGCTTCGACAATGGAGGTGGAGAGCATGGTCCACTCTGACTCAATGTCCCCAGCCTCCTGCGGGATCTGGGAGAAGCTCTCCCGGAGGTGGGAGTTGAAGACCTCACTGACAGAGGGTTCTGCCAGACCTTCCAAACAGACTCTCAAAACACGTTTGGGCCTGCCGAGTTTGTCCGGCAACCTGCTCTGCCAGCAGATCCAGCTCGTCACCGGGTGGTGATTGGTTGACAGCTCTGCCCTTCTCTTCACCCAAAGTGCCCAACGCACGTGGTCGGAGGTCCGATGATGCGACAACAAAGTCGATCATCAACCTCTAGCCTAGGGTGCCCTAGTGCCATGTGCACTCATGGACATCCCTGTGGTTGAACAAGGTGTTCGCTATGGACAAACTGCGACTAGTACAGAAGTCCAATAACAGAACACCATTCGTCTTCAGATCGGGGAGGCCATTCATCCCAATAACCCTTTCCAGGTCTCACTGTCATTGCCCACATGAGCGTTGAAGTCCCCAACAAGAACCATGGAGTCCACAGTTAAAACACTATTTAGTACCCCTCCCAGGGACTCCAAGAAGGCCGGGTATTCCGCACTGCCATTTGGCCTGTAGGCTGAAACGACAGGGAGACACCTGTCCCCAACCCCAGTGACTCTTTCGTTCAACGGGGTGAACTCCAACATATGAGGGCTGAGCTGTGGGGCTACAAGCACGCCCATATCAGCCCACCGCCTCTGTCCTTGGGCAACACCAGAAAAGTGGAGAGTCTAGCCCTCTCAAGGGTTTGGGTTCCAGAGCCTGAGCTATGGGTGGAGGTAAGCCCTACTATATTTAGTCGGCACCTCTCAACCTCCCTCACAAGCTCTGGTTCCTTTCCCCCCAGCAAGGTGACATTCCATGTCCCTAGAGCTAAACTCTTTGTCTGGGGATTGGGTTGTTGAGCCTATGCTGATGACTGCCACCCAATCCACACTGCACCCGTCCCCAACGATTTCCTCAGCGGGTGGTGAGTCCACCGCAGAATAAACCCTCGACATAAGCTAAATTTAGCTGGTCTATGACAACATTCTGCCTTTGTCGCTTTGGATATCATGACAAATTAAAAGAATGTATCAAACTATGAAACATCTGAAGAAGCAGCTGTGTTGAATAGAAATAAATTTTTTTTACTGATGCAAAACCCCATCTTTCATCTCTCACACACAATTATTTAGTCTAGCTCTTCCCATCCTTAATTACCACCATGCAATGGTGGTAATTAAGCTGTCAATGACTTACACTATGCATTCTGTTTTTACCCTCCACCAGGTATAAATCTCCAGCAGAGATGTATATGCACAATCAATGCCTTGAAACCTGTGGGAAAAATGCCTTTGAGTTTCTGCGTGTGCAGTAGTGTTGTGGAAGTTGCAACGAAAAAAAAAATACTCTTAACAAAAAAAAACATGACATTTTGTGCTCAATGTCCTTTCTTTGGACTTTCAACAGGTGTTCAGACTCAGAAAGACTCCTATTGCTGCTTGATGTCATTGGATCACACAAGGAAACCAGACCAGCCAGTCCCTGTTTTTCAAACTAGAAAGAGTCTCTTAACTGGGCAGCAGGATGGCATTGCGTCAGCAGCATGATAAGATGTGTCTACTAACCCTTCAGGAATCCATGGATAAAAATGTGCTTATCAGGGCTGTGATAGTGGACACAGTGTGAGTTTGTGTGTGCATGACTTGAATGTAGTTAAAGGGCCAGACTATGAAACATTCAGAGTATTTCTGTAAATGTTTACATGTCATGAGGTATGTGGCTGCGTGTGCTGTATCTATGGGATTACAGGTGAAAAGAGATGTGGTAAAGTATTCATTCACTCTTCTATTTGTGGGCAAGGTACTGTGTAACATCACCATATAAAGGTATCAAGAAAAGGGCAGATGTCTTATCAGGAGTTCAACCTGTGCTTCACCACTGGTCCCAGTCCAATTTAGTTGCACACAGTGCCTCTAGTGTGTCTCCACCTCACAACTGATCTGTTCATCTGTCACCTCTGACTGACCCTCTCTTTTTGTTTGTCTACCTATCTAGGAATCACTGTGATCTGCTGGAATAACACACACACACGCACACGCACACACACAAACAGACACAGACACACACACACACATGCACACACATACACACACACACACACACACATACACACACACACAGACACACACACACACACATGCACAAACACATCAGGGGTGATGTTTATAGAAAGGCATGTCTCCTTATATTGTATATTCAACAGATCCTCATGTCTGAACTGATTATCTGTTTGACATCAATATCAATCAATCAAATTTTATTTATATAGCGCTTAATCACATCTGAAGACATTTTAAAGCGCTTTACAGATAGAAAGCCAACAATACCCTCCAGAGCAAGCATAAGCAACGGTGGTGGGGAAAAACTCCCTCATTGAGGAAGAAACTCCGGGCAGGGCCCAGGCTCTGGAGGGCGGTCATCCGCCTTGACCTGTTGGTTGGGAAAGAGAAATACACTGGGGATAGAGATAGGTCAAGTAAAAGAGACTGAGGAAGAGAGAGAGTGTGAGAGAGTGGCAGATAGGCCAGTTTGAGTTTAATGTCTATAGTGCGCTGTCGCTGAATTGGGGATTTCCAGGCCTTTGGATACACTGTCTTCCATCCGCGTTCTCCACCTGTGGAACAGAGGCACAAAGACAAGGACAGTATCGGGCAGACAAAGAGTGTGATTTTAATATGACCATATGACAATATGACCATTTAATAGTACGAGTAAGGAATACCTTTGTCAGATCTATTCACCACACCTTTTTTGTCAGAGTCAGTTTAGTTTGAGGCACAAAATTGCTTCAGCCAAATGTCTGGTTTTGTTTTTGTTTATTTAAGGTACACTGTTGTATACATGGTGGCCAACACGGTGGCGCAGTAAGTAGCGATGTTGCCAAACTGCAAGGTGGTTCCAGGTGCGAGTCCCGCTCTGTGTGGAGTTTGCATGTTCTCCCCATGTCTGTGTGGGTTCTCTCCGGGTTTTCCAGCTTTCTCCCACCTCCAAAAACATGCGCTTCAGGTGAATTGGCCAGTATGGAATTGCCTGTAGGTGTGAGTGTATGCGTGCGTTTGTGTGTGTCTACATGGTGCACTGGCATTGAGCCCGGAGAGTCCCCTGCCTCACGCCCCATGCTCCAGCATCCTGTGAACCGTGACAGCAGAAGAAGTGGGTATTGAAGATTTATGAATGAATGAAGGTTGAAACAAGGTTCATTTTCCTGGCAGTTTGCTGAACTCAAACTGATTCTGAAACTTCCGATTCTGGAATCAGAATCAGAAAAAATCCAGAGATATTGGCCGAGAGATCAGGCCCTTAAGTTTCAAGTTTAATCATTCTTATATAGCCCAGATACACAGAATTGTCTCAAAGGGCTTCACAATCTGCACATGGACAATATCTCCATATGACCTTTTTGTACTGTGAGCAGTACGACCCTCACATCGGATAAGGAACAACTCTCCCCAAAACCCTTTTAACAGGGAAAAAAATGTTAAAAATGTCCTCTGTAGTCTCAGGAAGACTACAGATGAGGGACTCCTCTTCCAGGAGTGGACAGGCGAAGCAATAGATATGGCATATAGAGATATCTATCTAACCCTAACCCTAACAATAACAGTAACAATAACAAGCATGTTGATCCATCCAGTAGCATGAGTCATCACCAGCCGATGAAGCAGACAGAGGTCACCAATTGCCCAGGATCCACCACTCTGAGGACAGACCAAATAAATGCTTAAGTCATTGTTTTTAAACAAAATACAGTGTATGATTACCCCTGCCAAAACCCAAACCATAGCTGAACCAAATAAAATGGAACCAGACTCCCCTAGTAGATGGTGATGCAGATCCAATCGTGTATGTTTTGATACCAAAAGCTACACAATGACCTTATGCTCTATCCCTGATATGAAGACATTTTGCTTCTTTCAGTCAGCTTCTCACTGCTGCTTTTACAAGTTTTCTCTTTGCGCACTTTTCATGTAGTAAAACAACCCACCCTTGTGTTGCATCGACACATCTCTGATTCAGTCCTCCTTCTGCTGTGTCAGAAGTTGAGCGAAACAATGACTCAAGTTTGTGGAATATAAATCCTCAATATTTAACCTTTGACATTTGATTTTCAGTGTGTATGATACTGCCAACATTGGTTGCTATGGATTCAAACAGACCATAAAAAGTCATGGTGACTGCATGACATGTTTTCTGGTCTTTCAATGTGCCTGTCTTCCTGAGTGTTCTCTGTCTTATAATTGAGATCAATTCCTGTTGAACCTTAATGAGGATGAGCTGGAAGTGAAGTACATGGATCTTTATATTTGCCTTCTCCACTCCTATCATCTCCTTGCAGGTATGAACTTTGCCATAAACAGAGAGCCAGAAATGAAATTTCTGTCTCTTCACACATGATACCTGATACCGTTTTGTGAATTCAATCTTTTTCTGAGACAAGCTCTTCATCATGATGCAAATTCTACACCAGGACAGCACAAACAATCTAAACAAAGGCACAGCTCACATTGTAGAATATTTTTTACCTGTCCTTTCTGCTCTTTATCAGTTCTACACAAAACAATTTTATCTTTTTCTATTGGCCGAGAGATATGTAGAATCTGGTAGACATGCAGGAGGCATACACTTTCTGCTCTACTGTTGTCAAGACATCTCCAAAATGAAAAAATGTTGCCAAAACCTTCAAGAAAGGGCTTTTGTCACACAAAAAAAAATATAAGCAAGTCTGTCTGATTTGACTATTTCATTGGATAATGAGTTCAGAATGTTTTTCTTGCTTTAACAGTTTACCAAGTTGTGACAGATTTTGATTGGCTGCTCTGAACAAGAACCTCTGAAAAGTAGCCAATCAAAACTGAGGAACTCAGACCGACATTTGCAGAGATATGCACTCCATGTGCCAAATTGCTAGAACTGGTGAATCTCATTAATTGTCTTACACACAGTAGTTTGTTCAAGTATGTCTACTCGGAACAGTTCTCTACTTCTGAGGCAGTGCTGAGGGGAACTATGGTGGCCATACAAATTTCTTGTAAATCTCTGATGAGAGATGTAATCTGACAGACTTTGTTACAAGCATTGAGAAAGGATGTTGCTTTGTCTTGGTGGTTGTCAAAAATCAAACTTGACACAAATACTGGAATTTTAAACCATTAGTAAACCATTAAAAGCACATAATATCATGTTACTGTACAATAAATAAGAATACAAACATATATTATTATTATTATTATTGTCATATTATTAGCTCATAGCAACCCCTGTTGTCGCAATGTCAAAGAAGCAGCTGAAGAAGAGACAGCAACATTTTCTCTGTACTATATTAAAAAATAAAGTTTGTTTGTAAGCTTAAAATAGATTAACCATGTATTATTGAAAATGCATTCATAAATAAAGCAGCGGCAGTACAGTACAGAACTGGGAATGGTTATTTTTGGTTAAACCCAGAGACGAGTTACAGTAATTTGCCCCATACGTAATTTTTTGACTTAGTCACATCTCCTGGAACCAATTAAAAACACATAAAACATAAAAACATGTAGGTATACCTGTAGATACCTTCTTCCAATTTTAAACTCCTTTGCTTTTGCTAAACTCAGGCAAATGTAAAGTGGCAGGTTCTCAAGGGGTCCCTGAACTGGTGCTCTGCTTCTTAATCATTTCTGCTCTGTCCTTTCATGGAGTAGGAGTTCTCTCAGCTAAGAGACTTAGTTCTACATCTGCAAGCTGAGAATGAACTAATACACAGGAACTGGACTCAAATCACCTTGGCCCCAGTGCTGTTTATGTTCCAATAACAGAGAGACTAATCTAATCTTTCCAGAGAAAAGAACTGGTCTAAAGATGAAGTACAAATCGCAAAAGGAAATGAAAGATCCAAATATTGTTGTAATGTTACAAAAAGTGTGTGATGTCTTAGGTAATCATTTCAAAGGTGCCAAAGTCAGTCAGTCATTATCTTAACCCGCTTAATCCGCTGTGGCGGGTCGCGGGGGAGCCGGTGCCTATCCCGGCAGTCTCAGGGCGTGAGGCGGGGGACACGATGCCAGTGTACCGCGGAGCCACACAGAGACAAATAACCACTCACACACACATTCACTCCTACGGTCAATTTGGGACCGGCCAATCAACCTAAAGCGCATGCTTTTGGAGGTGGGAAGAAGCCGGACAACCTGGAGAGAACCCACGCAGACACGGGGAGAGCATGCGAACTCCGCACAGAGCGGGACTCTAACCCGGGTCCGCTGTGTTGTCAGGCGACAGCGCTACCCACTGCGCCACCGTGCCGCCCGAGGTGCCAAAGTGGCTCAGCGGTAGAGCAGATGCCTCGCAGACAGATCGCCACAGCCATCGGTGGATCGAGTCCCGCTCCCGCCACGATGCCACCAGGAGTGTGAGCTGACAGTGGGAGGTGCCAGCTCACCTCCCAGCCACCGCCGAGGCGCCCCTGAGCAAGGCGCCGTCCCCCCCACAAGCTGCTCAAATTGTGGCGCGTTCCAAAGTCGCTGCCCATCACTCTGCCTCCCTGATGTGTGTAGTGATGTGATTGTACTAACTGCATGCTTATAGGCCCCCTTGTGTGCTTGTGTGTTCAGGGGCCCTGTATACTTGTCAAACTAACTGAGTGACTTTGTAATTTCCCCCTAGGGGATCAATAAAGTATACTTCTTCTTCTTCTTTTTCTAAAGCTGATGGAAAGCTGTGAAAAAAATTGTTCTATTGATTCAGTTTATTGAACATGTGTGTGATGGTTCATTACACAGAGAACTTTAACAGCATGTCCAGTCCTACCCCACTGCCACCTTGGTAGTTGTACACAGCAAGGCCATTAGAGGGGAAGAAATGCCACGGGGTGGGAAGAATAAAAGCTACTCTTTCCCCTCTGCTTTTTATGTGCATTGTTGGGAACTCGTTCTGGCAATAGTAGGTTGAGTACCTCTGTTGACGCTGAACCAGCTGAGTTAAAGGAAATTCTAAGAAATCTGCAAGAGCAGCTTGATCATCTTACAAAACTACTTGCCTTTCTTGAGCATGCTACTAAAGCCTAGATTTGTAGGAGGGGCCAACATCCCAGCCATTATGCTAGCAGTTGTCATACATACACGGCGAGAGCTTATGAATTGTGAATTAGCACAGTCTGGTACCCTCGTCTGCCCAACAGACCAGGGAAACTTTAACTCCTTGAACTGTTTGAATGAGTGCAGTATGTTCATACTTTCACTGTTCTTCTAAACCCAATTCATCCGCTGTCGCAGGGTGCTGTAGCCTATCCCAGTCGACTGGGGGCGTGAGGCAAGGGATACTCCAGGGGCGACACCACTGTACGGCTGAGCCACACAGAGACACAGACAAGGACCCGCGCACACAATCACACCTACAGTCAATTTGGGATTGGCAAATTAACCTGAAGCACATGTTTTTGGAGGTGGGAGGAAGCTGGAGAACCCGGGGACAACCCACACAGACACGGGAAAACAACTCCGCACAGAGCAGGACTGAAACCGCTCTGTGCGGCGGCAGTGCTACCCACTGCTTCACATGCTGCTGAGTTTGCAGTAGACTATGCTGAAAATCTAGTATCAGTATGCTCAAATGTAATGTTTACAGGTTGGGTTGAGAATTATTATCTCAACACTGGCCTGGAAATGCCTTGATATCCCCCAGTCAGATGTGGCCGGGGAAAGGGAAATTTGGGGCTCCCTGTTGAAGCTGCTGCCCCCGCGACCCAATTACGGATAAGCGGTGGAAGATCAATGGATGGATGGAAAATTTCTACAAACAAGTTATTGATAATTTTGTTCAATAGGAGCAGTGCATGGACTTCATTTATAAGTAAACATAACATATAAACAAATATGTAGGTAACAAAATGGGTTTTTTTAATCAAATGTGCTTATTTGTGCATTACAGTTTGTTTGTATAAATAATTCTGCTATGAGTCTTTAAATATAACCCACTCACTCTTGCTAATTAAATGGTGAATAAGCTACACTGTCGGTTCATATGTTTGTAAATCTGATTATGATGAAGTCAGTGCCTCACCAGCCATGAATCTCATTTCAAGTCACTGCCTATGACCCATATTTTGGATACGCGGCTGAAGACGAGACTATAGTGATTGTCTCATCTTCATGAGGATAAATAAATTTGTGACCCGCTGAAAGTGGCCACTGCCATTGGGGGCGGCAGTGGCTCAGTGGTAGAGCGGACGTCTTATGACCAGTCATCGCCCTGACATCAGCGGTTTGATAACTGCTCCCGCCAGACATCTGATGTATGAGCTGACTGTAGGGGGTGTCAGCTCACCTCCTGGCCACTGCTGAGGCACCCTTGAGCAAGGCGCCGTTCCCCTACAAGCTCCTCAATTGGGGCGCCACCCGAAGTTGCTGCCCGTCACTCTGCCTCCCCGTGTACTGTTGTATGTTTACTAATTGCATGCTTGAAGGCCCCTTGTGTGTTGTGTTTGTTTTTCAGGGGCCTGTACAAAAATTCTGTATCTAACACAAAAAGACATGAATGGAGTGTAAAAAGTAATTTATGTTATGGGATTAATAAAGTGGACATTCTTCATGTTTTTCTTCTTCTTCTTCTATATGAAAGGATATACAAAGTAACATCCAATGTAGCCACAAGAGGACACAAGCCAGTGTCTTATTGTGCCGGTCCCAAGCATGGACAAATACAGAGGGCGTGAAACTTTTGCCAGTGCTGAGCCTGGACTCTGTGGAGACAGTTCTGGAGAGCAGGACCATGTCTAAATTCAGGGCCATCATGAACAACACCAGCCACCCCCTGCACACCACCTTCTCCCAGCAGAGAAGCACCTTCAGCGGCAGACTGCTGTCACACAGTGCCTCCACAGAGAGGCTGAGGTCCTCCTTCGTCCCCCGTGCCATCAGGGGGTACAATGACTCTCTCAGGAGGAGCGGGGGGGAGGTGGCGAGGTCAGCACGCGGTTAAATGGATTTCATTTAATTTTACACTGTTTATATTTTAATGTTATACTGTTTATATTTAACTTTTTTTTTACTGTTTATATTTTAGTTATAGTTTAGTATATGTCCTGTTAATGCTACATGTGTCTGTTAGTGTAGTGTATGTTTTGTGGTATGTCCTGTTTTGTTTTTTCCTGATGTTTGGCTGAGCAGTGGATATGTGCAATTTCCTCTGGGATTATTAAAGTATCTATCTATCTATCTATCTATCTATCTATCTATCTATCTATCTATCTATCTATCTATCTATCTATCTATCTATCTATCCATCCATCCATCCATCCATCCATCCATCCATCCATCCATCCATCCATCCATCCATCCATCCATCCATCCATCCATCCATCCAACCAACCAACCAACCAACCAACCAACCAACCAACCAACCAACCAACCAACCAACTAACTAACTAACTCCGGGGAACATCGCAAGAGCTCGTGACACCAGGCACCACAGGAAAGTGGATTTCAGTGTGCCCCGGCCCCTATTGACACATACAACTTCAACCACTGTAAAAATGGAACTTTTTAATGCACAATCCCTCACAAATAAATCCGGTCTCATCCATGATCACATTCTGGATGAACAGATTGACATCATGTGTCTCAGTGAGACTTGGTATCGACCTGAGGTCTACTCAGCCTTGAATGAAGCCTGTCTCCCCGGCTACATCTATCATGAGAAAGTCCGCAGCACCGGCCGTGGTGGCGGTCTAGCCATTTTACACCGTGACAAACTGGAACTGACCCCTCTCCCCCTGCCAAAATTCATTTACTGACCTCATTTACTGACCTCCCAAACCAAACCCAGCTTTTGTCCCTCACTTGCACGACCTCCTTTACCACCCTGCATAATATCCACCAACATGGTTATTCTTGGGGACATGAACATTCACATGGACACTCCCTCCTGCCACTCTGCAGCTGAGTTGCTACAACTGCTGGACAGTGTCAACCTAACACAGCATGTGGATGTACCTACACACTCCAGGGGGCACACCCTCGATCTAGTCATTACTGACTCTGCTGCCCCCATTACTAACCTGCTGGTGTACAACCTGGGTGTGTCGGACCACATGGCCGTGTCTATGGAGATACTATTCCCCTCCCCTCATTCTAAGCCCAAGCGCCAGATCTGTTTTCGGAACATCAAGAACTTCAACCAGGTTGCCTTGACCTGGGACCTCCAACATCTCACCCCTCCGACCCTTTCAACAGTTAGTGACTCAGTAGGTTTTTACAACACAACCCTGAGTAGCCTCCTGGATGTCCATGCCCCTGTGAAGACCAGGACAGTTGCGTTCTTGCGCTCTGCCCCCTGGTTCACCAGCAAGCTGAGGGAGCTGAAGGTGGCTGGTCGTGTCCTTGAGCTGCGCTTCCTGGCATCAGGACTAACCATGCACAAGGTGGCCTACAGAGAACACCAAAAAGGCCTACTCTAAAGCCCTTAAAAATGCACAGTCAAAGTTTTATGCCAAAATCATCAGTAACAGCCCCAGCAATTCCAAACAGTTCTTTTCCACTATACACAATCTCCTTAAACCCCAAACCCAGGTAAACAGAGAGACCACCGAGAAGCAGTGAAATGACTTCATGTCTTTCTTCAGAACTAAAGTTGATGGCATTCGCTCTCTCCTCCCTGGCACCTCTACTCCCCCTGCTCCAGCTGTCGTCTCTCAGCTTGAAGTCTCCCAGCCTCTCTGCTGTTTCTACAACACCTCACAGCAAGAGGTACAGTGCATCATCGGGAGGATGAAGACCTCTACCTGTGCCCTGGATCCCTTCCCCACAGCCCTGGCGAACATCGGTGGCATTGGTCCCCTGATCACCAATGTCATCAACCTCTCCCTACAGCATGGCCATGTTCCGCCAGCTCTCAAAACTGCCATCGTCACTCCCCTCCTGAAGAGCACAGCTCTGGACCCGGAAGCCCTCGGTAGCTACAGGCCCATCTCCAACCTCCCATTCCTTTCCAAGGTGCTGTAGAAGGTAGTTGCCGCTCAGCTCCAGACCCACCTCAAAGACAACAACATCTTTGAGAAGTTATAGTCTGGGTTTCGGTCAGCTCACAGCACTGAAACAGCCCTAGTAAGGGTCACCAATGATCTGTTGATGGCGGCAGATGCTGGATGTCCATCCCTTCTTGTCCTCCTTGACCTATCGGCAGCGTTTGACACAGTGGATCACGCCATCCTCCTGGATCGTCTGTACTCCACTGTTGGTCTCTGTGACTTGGCCCTGAGCTGGTTCCAGTCCTATTTGGCTGGACGGACCAAGTCTCTCTTCTTGGAGGCGCTAAATCATCAACCCAGCTTGTCACCTGTGGTGTCCCACAGGGATCTGTCCTTGGCCCCCTCTTATTCACCCTATACATGCTCCCTCTCGGCCATGTCATCAGCAGGCACGGCGTGTCATTTCACTGCTATGCCGACGACACGCAGCTCTACATAAGGACGGAGCCGACGCCTCCTACAGCCCTGTCATCATCTCCATCACCAGCTGCACTGTCAGCCTGTCTGGAGGAGACTAAGGCGTGGATGAACCACAACTTCCTTCAACTCAACAGCTCCAAAACCGAAGCCATACTTGTCGGTACTCCACACCAAGTACGATCATCCCCCATAACCTCTATCACCTTTGCTGGTCGGGTCATTCCACTCTCCACAGCAGTCACCAACCTGGGCGTGAGCATGGACCCCCACTTGACATTTGACACCCACATCAAGCATCTGTGTAAGACCTCCTCCTACCACCTTAGGAACATTGCCAAGCTCCGCCCCACACTCTCTCTGTCCGATGCTGAAAAACTGGTACACGCCTTTGTCTCCTCCAGGCTGGATTATTGTAATGCGCTCCTCATCAGGATCCCTAGCAAGAGCATTCACAAGCTCCGATACATACAGAACAGCGCTGCTAGGATCCTGATGAGGGTGCAGAAATACGACCACATCACCCCCATCCTGGAATCATTGCACTGGCTCCGAGTGGAACTCAGGATTGAATATAAGGTCTCCCTCCTCACCCACCAGTGCATACACGGTAATGCTCCAGCCTACCTAAAAGAACTCCTTGTCACCCAGACCTCCTCACACACTCTCCGCTCCAGCACAGCCAACCTCCTCAGGGTCCCCAGAACCAAGTCCACAACATGGGTGATCGAGCCTTCTGCTCAGCTGCTCCCAGTCTGTGGAATACTCTCCCTGACCATCTGACAGTGCCACAGACTGTGGATTCTTTTAAATGTAGCCTAAAGACTCACCTTTATAAAAAGGCCTTTTCTTAGCCTTTTATATATGCCTTATTGTTGTGTTGTGTTGTTTTATTAGTTTGCTTCATCATAGGTTTTATGCTTTCTTTGTCTTTGTAAGCACTTTGAGATTTTCGTAATGTAAAGTGCAATATAAATAAAATTTATTATTATTTATTATTAATAAGTTTACACTTCTTCCTACTCCTTTTCGGATAGTGTTCACACCATTCTGGTGTATTTATTATTTGCTATTGTTATTTTTGTTTTGTTATTCAAAATAAATGAACTCATTCATTCAAAATACTTAGGGTCAACAGTCCAGAGCAATGGAGAGTGTGGAAAAGAGGTGAAGAAGCGTGTACAGGCAGGATGGAACAGGTGGAGAAAAGTGTCAGGTATGATGTGTGATAGAAGAGTTTCAGCTAAAATGAAAGGAAAGGTGTACAAAACTGTGGTGAGACCAGCGATGTTGTTTGGTCTAGAGACAGTGTCACTGAGGAAAAGACAGGAGGCAGAGCTGGAGGTAGCAGAGATGAAGATGCTGAGGTTCTCTCTGGGAGTGACCAGGAAGGATAGGATCAGGAATGAGTACATCAGAGGGACAGCACATGTTAGAGGTTTTGGAGATAAAGTCAGAGAGGCCAGACTGAGATGGTCTGGACATGTCCAGAGGAGAGATAGTGAATATATTGGTAGAAGGATGCTGAGTTTTGAACTGCCAGGCAGGAGGCCTAGAGGAAGACCAAAGAGGAGGTTTATGGATGTAGTGAAAGAGGACATGAAGGTAGTTGGTGTGAGAGAAGAGGATGCAGAAGACAGGGGTAGATGGAGGCAATTGATTCGCTGTGGCGACCCCTGAAGGGAAAAGCCGAAAGGAAAAGAAGAAGATCCACATGGATGGCATTACCCAAGGTTTACTAGCAGAATATTACCCAAAGTGTTACACTGACTCATTACGCTTTCCTTCTTCCCGTAGTGGATCCTGTTGCCATGTGTGCCCCTAGGTAACCAATGCCCATGCACTTGGCTATTCAAGTAATGTGAAAGAAAATCGAATTCATCAGAGCAGGCCACCTTCTTCTATTGCTCTGTGGTCCAGTTCTGATACTCATGTGTCTATTGTTGGTGCCTTTGGCAGTGATCAGGGGTCAGCACCGGCCCCCTCACTGGTCTGTGGTTACACAGCTTCATACAAAACAAACAACAATGCATTGTGTGTTCTGACACCTTCCTATTAGATCCAAAGTGAGAGGACATTTGCTTTCTTTAGTTACCCTCAGACTACTCAATACTTAAAAATGTAATGATTAAGATTTATGTTCATTTCGTTTGTGGCTCCAACATGGCATCTCATCCGATTCCTTCCTGTCCTCTTTCAGGTCATCATGACATTTCTCAGACACATCAACAACATTAACACTGAGGAATTCTGTGCCAACCTCACATGCCACACTTTAAATTTGAGATTCATTGATTTAAACTTGTATGATACAAAACATTTATTTCCTGTGCTCTGAGTTCACAACTTCGTACTTTTTAAAAAAAAATTGTACTTAAATTTGGCTAGAAGTGGCAATTCACATTTTGCTTGGACATTAGTTATTCTGGTTGTGAGTTGCCTGTCAGAGGATTTAAGACATTAGAGTCTGTGAATTTTTGATTTCAACTCTGCTAAACGTCGGCTTTTCTTTGATTTTCTGTCTTACATATTTGAATGCACGGATTTGATTAAAAAGAAGGATTTCCATTAAATTACAAATTAAAAAAAATCCTGCAAGACACAAAAGGTTCAAGGGCATAAGTGGAAATATTTTTTCCTTACCTCAACATGTTTCTGGATAGCGTCAGCTTTTATATGAAAAGTAAAACAACAGCCAGTTTTTACAGACCAAGAGTTTTATAGATTCAAAAAAGTAAGGAAAAAAGTAAAAGACATGATTGTAGAAGAGATGATTGTAGAGAACGGATAATATTTTATTTTTTTAAATTTTGTCTGTTTTTTTTAGTTTAATAAATGTTGAAAGGTTAGATGTTACTTTGTTCAGAAAAGGTAAAGTACTATTGAAAATCTTCCTTGTGTGAATCTCTTCTGGATTTTGTGTCAAAGTTATTATTTTGTAATTTCACTTTTATGAATAAACGTGATGTTAAAAATAAAAAATTTAATATTTCTCTCCCTCTCTCTCTCTCTCTCTCTCTCTCTCTCTCTCTCTCTCAAAAACATTCTGAAATCTTAGTTATTAATGTTGCCGTTTAACATTTACATATCCCACACACATGCTGACTAACAACAGGTAATGATCACTGTTGTGACCATTACCAAATTTTACTAAAGAGAATATTTCAGTGTAATGTTTCAAGCTGCAAGTACCTTATTTTTCAGGAAGGCCCATCGATACCAGATTTCTCTTTTACTAGGAAGACCTGGCAGCAGCCATACAAAATCAAGTTAAAATAAGACTCATGTGTGATGCAGAAATGAAGAGTAAAATAAATAATAGCTATTCTGTTTCATTAGCCATTCAAGAAAACAAAGAACAAAAAAACAAGCTATATCTCTGTTTTTATTTTTATGTGCAGATCTTCTAGGACCTAGAGACTATATAAATCTTGAACCTTTGGAATTGAAATTTGAAGATATTGCATCCAAGTTATTGTGATAACTGACATCATGATAGGCTCCCTCACCACATCCGTACAGCTCAAGCACTTATCCACTTATACAGTGGAAAAACATAATTACTAGCACTTTTTGTTTTCATTGATCAGCTTTTGTAATAGCCAGTGAAAGCACTTTCATTTGCGTCACATCGCTCCATCAGACAATGACTATTTCCCACTATAGAACTCGGGCAAATAGATGGAAATATATTCTGAATACCAAACATTAGCCATGCAATTTTTTTTCCTCTTACTTCCCATATATCTCTGTCATAAATGAAGAAGTGCCTTTGACAAGCACCCAAGAGGGGGCAAAAATATCTTTGTAAAACGTCCATGTAAATGTGTGCCATATAATATAATACAAACATAGCATTTAAATAAAGATCAGTTGTATTTTGTGATGAATACTAAATGTAAATATATACCAATATGTATTCAGGCAAACAGAGAGAGATTCTTGTACACAGTAATGCATGGTGGCACATAATTTAACCATGACAATAGCACACACAGATACACAACCAAAGAAACACAAATAGACCTAGAAGAAAACACACAGGAGAAATATAGTAACAGCATGAAAACAACAACCACAAATAGCCAAAGGCTTGTATGCTAAACATTTAAGTTTCTTTAACGATTTTCCTTACAGAGCTAGCTTACATGGGAACCTTAAATTTATTTGTATTGTTGTGTATGTGTGCCAGAGAGAGAGAAAGAGGGGAGGGGCGGTTCATACAACATTCATTTGAACTGAGAAGGCCCAATCTCACATTAGTGCTGATCTTACTGTAACTGACAGAACCAGTCCGTCTAGCAACCCCCCCCCCCCTCTTCTTAACATCATGCCTCACATTCTGGTTGCCCCCAGATAAACTCATGAGCTTCTCATTTATCTTCTTGTTCTGCCAGCACGGTCACTCAGTGGTTAGTACTTTTGCATCACATTAAGAAAGTCGATTCCAACTGGGACTGGGTGTATATTTCTCATGCTAGCATGCATTTCTTCTGGGTTCTCTAAAGTTAGGTTCATTCTAGTCTAACTTCCTGGACGTGCCAGGAACACCTCCCTCAGGAAGTGCCAAGGTGGCAACTGTACCAAATGCCCGAAGTACCTCAACTGACTCCTTTCTACGCGAAGGAGCAGCAGCTTTACTCTGAGCCTCTCGCAAATAGCAGTGCTTCTCACCCTATCTCTAAGGGTAATGCCAGCTACCTGCCTAAGAAAACCCATGGTCACCTATGGTCATGACTCATTGCTCATCATGATAGGGGAGGGTAGGAACAAAGACCAACAATAGATGGAGAACTTTGCCTCTTGGCTTAGTTTCTTCTTTGTTACAAAAGTGCGATAAAGCGACTGCAATAGCACTCCTCCTGCCCCTTTTCTTCTCAATCCAATCTCACACTCCATGTTCCCTCACTCGTAATCAAGACCTTGAGATACTCCTTCAATTGGGGCAGAACCTTCCCGCAAAAAACTTCAGATTTGTAGGCGCTGATCCTCATCCCCCCACTTCACAAACCGGACAAGTGAGTGCTGCAGATCAGAGGCCGGTAATGCAAACAGGACCACATCATCTGCAAAAGCAGTGATGCAATCCTCAGCCCACCAAAATTTAATGCTTCCTCACCATGACTACACCTCAGTATCCTGGCATAAAAATCACAAACAGAATTGGTGACAAAGCACAACCCTGGTGAAGACTTCCTGCCGACCCCCTCATTCCATACTCCTGCAGTACTCCTCTCTCACAGTATATACCTGGGAACCCAATCATATGCCTTTTTCAAGTCCACAAAACACATCTAGACTGTATGAGTATAGCTCCAAGCCCCTTTCAGGATCCCTGCAAGAGTAAAGAGGTGGTCCATTGTTCCTCCTCAATCTGAGGTTTGACAATAACCCAGATCCTCCTTTCCAACACCTTGTAGTAAACTTTCCCACAGACGATAAGGACTGTGATGGCCCTGTAGTTGGCACACATCCTCTGGTATCCCTTTTTAAAAAGAAGAACCACCACCCCAGTCTGCCACTATTTCGGTACTGTCCCAGAGGTCCACACAATGTTTAAAAGGCGTGTCATCCATGACAGCCCCTCAACACCCAGGGCCTTCAGCAATGCAGGGTGAATCTCATCAACACCCAGGGCTTTGCTACCATGTAGTTGTTTAACCACCTCGGTGACTTTGCCCAGAGAGATTGATTCAAGTTCCATATCATCCTCCGGCTCTGAAACAGAGCGTGGGTCTTTTGGGGTAGTTGGATTTAGGATTTCCTCAACCTGTTCCTTCCCCCGACCGACAACCTACTTAGCCGAGGTCAACAGTGGACCATTCTTGCTGTACACTACTTGGATGGTCGTCCCGTTTACCGAGGTGTCGGACTGTCATCCAAAACAATTTTGGTACAGTCCGAAAGTCCTTCTGCGTGGCTTCTCTGAACTCCTCCCACACCCTCTGTTTTGCCTCCATCACAGGTTGCTGTCCTCCTGGCCTGTTGGTACTTGGCAACTGCCTCAGTAGTCACCAGGGACACCATGTCCCTGAAGGTCTCCTTCTTCAGTCGGACGGCTTCCCTGACCACCGGAGTCCACCACTGTGTTACTGCCAGTTGAGGCACCCAATACCAAGAGACAAAATTTCTCAGCTGCAGCTTCAGCAATGGAATCTTTGAACATCGACCATTCAGGTTCAATGTACTTAGCCTCCACAGGGATGCAAGAGAAGCTCCTTCAGAGCTGAGAGTTGAAAGCTTTGCAGAGTCTTGCTCCAAGCATTTGTTTGGGCTTAAAAGGTTGGAGGGAGGCTTCCTCCCTGCAATGTACCCATCTCATCACCAAATGGTGATCATCTGACAGCTCTACCCCTTTCTTCACCCAAGTGTCCAAAACACATGGTCCAAGGTCAGATGATGCAATCACTAGATCGATCATTGACCTTCAACCCAGGGTACCTCCGACCCAGGGTACCTCCGACCCAGGGTACCTCCGACCCAGGGTACTCTGGTACTCTGGTACCCTGGGTCTCATAAGTACTGGTACTCTGGTACCTTGGGTCTCATAAGACCCAGGGTACCAGAGCACCCTGGGTGTTTGAGAGTACCCTGGGTGTTCGAGCATCTTTGTGTTCAAACATGCTATTAGTTATGGGCAATCCATGACTAGCACAGAAGTCCAACTACATAATCCTGCATAAATCCATTATGATCATGTGCATTGAAGTCAGCAGAACAATGGAGTCCCTGACAGGGGTCCCATTAGGGACAAATACTCTGAGGACAGCAGCGCACAGCCGGGAGGTAGTGATGATCCCCACACCCATGCTCCAGCTCACACCTGATGGAACTGTGGAAAAGAACAAGGTCCAACCCCTGTCCAGGAGTTTGGTTCCAGAACCGAAGCTATGTAAGGAAATAAGCCCCACCAGATTCAAATAGCACTGCTCCACCTCCATCAAAAGCTCCAGTTCCTTCGCCGCAAGTGTGGTGACATTCCACATCCCCAAAACCAGCTTCTGCCACCCAGGCCTGGTCTGTCGGGAGTTGCGACCCCCCTGTCTTCAATGCCACCTATGTGGCAGCGCAGCGGAGCCCTCCCCATCGGTTTGCCCTGCAGGTGGTGGGCCCCCAGCAGAGGGGAAAAGCCACGTTACTTCTTTGGGCTGAACCCTACCGCACCCCATGGAAGGCCCAACCACCAGGTGCTCACTGACAGACCCCCTTGTTGGATGAATTAGTGGAGTCATCAAATTGTCAGATGTAGCATTTAGGGTTGAGCCGGATACTCGTTTCATACGAGTATCCGGTACGGATAATGCATTTTGACAAGTACAAGTACGAATACGAATAAAGCCCGTTAATACTCGTGATCGGACTGAAGGAAAATCAGCCGGACTGTTGTCACGCTCTGTGATTGGCCAGTCACACATACTTCCTGCCCCTCCCTACAGACTGCAGTTAGAGCGGAGTTTCCCTGTCTCACTCTGTCTCTGGTACACGCAGTTACTGATCTCTCTGTTCGTGGCTTCACTGTTGCTCACGTCCTTCTTAGATTTTCTTCAGCTTGCCTCTATTTTGGTGTTTGGTTATGTGGTGAACTTTGTTGTTTGTTGTTTTTTTTGTTGTTGTTGCACGTACATGTGCACTTAACCACCGCCTCGGTGGTTAAAGTCTTTTTTTTTTTACCTGTTCTAAACTCTGTTCAAATTAACAACGTCTATACTTAATATTTTAACTGAGACATAGCGCGTGCGCGCGCGCACACACACACACACGCGCACACACACACACACACACCATAATCAATATTGTTTAACTTTATGTGAAAAAAAATGGCAATAGCATTTGGTACTAAAAATAAATAATTGAAAAAAAAGTACTAGAAAAAAATTTAAATGAAAAAGAAGAAAAAAAATTAAAAAGTTTTGTTGAGTATGACAATTCTTGTTCATGCATACTTTGTAGTTAATTACTTTTTTTATTGCATGCACTTCATTAATGCACTTTGTGTTTCCTCATTCTATACTGTATATAGTTCCTTTACTATTGTGATCAAAAGCGTTGAATCTCAATTCTGAGGCTCTTCGGTAAATATTCATTCATAGACTTAAGAATATTCATGTTCTGACTCAGTTCCATAAAAGACTTGTTCTGTAAATAATTCTTACTTTTGTGATCAAAAACATTTATTTGAATTTCAATTTTGAGGCTGTTCTGTAAATAGTTTTAATATAAGCAAAAATAAAGCAACTTGTGATGAACCCATATCAATTTTAGACTTAAAACAATGTGGTGATTTAAGCCGCACCCATTTCCGGTCAAACCACACCCACTTCCGGTTTAAGCCCCGCCCATTCCGAATACAGATACGGATACAGATAATCTAGTTGGTTGAACAGATACAGATACAGATAGTGGTGTACTCGCTCATCCTTAGTAGCATTGTTTCTGATAGTTGATGCAACAACAGTGAAAAGGCCCTTTGAAAAATATGTACGGATGTAATCCTTGTCATGACTGATAAACCAGCTGGCCTGAGAAAAAAACTTGTGATGAATGGATTTATTTATTATTTATTAACAATTCATTAGAATTAAGTGGATATTTCCTGTAGGATGATCATAGGATGGAGGTACTGTACTGTAAACACAATATAAGAACATGATTATGAAAGACGTTGTATTCTCCCTCTGGCCAGATTTGAAACCTCAGATTTCAAATTGATGGCACTGACTCACTCCAGACACTGCATGTTTAAAGTGGCCATCAGGAATGTTGACAGGAACTTTCCCCTTCTTTCTGTCATGATGCTGAAATTCAGAGTAACCAGATAAGGTGCAGATAAGGTCAGCAGACTCAATTTTGGAAGGTGGATTCATCTTTCTTACATTTGAATAATAATAAATCAAGTTAAAGAGCAGCTCCTAGAGCCTCAAGTGAGGAAACTAGAACTTTTTCCATTTGATGAAGTCAAGATAAATCAGTCAAGTGAGAAAGAGTGGGATCTTTGAAAATACAGGGGCCATTAATCTACTGAAGTGCTTGTTGGATGCTAGGACATTTTTAGAACTGCTTGGTAGGACAATGCATTGTACAGTATGAACAACCTTTTTCAAAGAGAAAGTGAGAAATTGCTATTTGAATTATCAGTTAAGTGCATTAACTACAGTTTAAGCAGGTGGTGTCCAAAATAATGACCCCATCTGTGCATACTGACAGATTTTCAGGGCAGGATTGCTGGTCCATTTATTTCCATGCAGGAATTACATAAAGATAATTTATCTGAGGTTTTGCACAGCAGATATAGAAAGTACAACCATGTGGGAGGAAATTCAGGGTAAAATGAATGGCCGAGATACTGTGTGATAAGAATCTGCAGGTTTCTATTCAAAAGGTCATCTGGGCATCTCAGTTAGTCTGCTGTTCTGTTATTCCGTTTTTCTAGGCTATGATCATATATGCTTCAGCACATGCACAGGTAAACATGGATTACACATAAATTTATGCACAAGTTGATAGAATTAGTCGATATAAGACAGAGAAAGAAAATTTGTCGAGGAGGCGCATTAGAAGAAGCCCAGGCTATTTATTCATCATCCTTATGGGCTTATTGCCTAGGGAGCAAAGCAATGAAGCACTTACTGTCCCATTGTACCAGTGTCATGGTGAGCAGGAACATCTGGATATAATTGGCTTCGTTTGTAAAATATAAACATGGAAGGATGCACCAAAGTGTGACATGGCTTCTATTTTGCCTAATATTTAGTGGAAGTTCCATCCATCCATCCATCCATCCATCCATCCATCCATCCATCCATCCATCCATCCATCCATCCATCCATCCATCCATCCATCCATCCATCCATCCATCCATCCATCCATCCATCCATCCATCCATCCATCCATCCATCCATCCATCCATCCATCCATCCATCCATCCATCCATCCATCCATCCATCCATCCATCCATCCATCCATCCATCCATCCATCCATCCATCCATCCATCCATCCATCCATCCATCCATCCATCCATCCATCCATCCATCCATCCATCCATCCATCCATCCATCCATCCATCCATCCATCCATCCATCCATCCATCCATCCATCCATCCATCCATCCATCCATCCATCCATCCATCCATCCATCCATCCATCCATCCATCCATCCATCCATCCATCCATCCATCCATCCATCCATCCATCCATCCATCCATCCATCCATCCATCCATCCATCCATCCATCCATCCATCCATCCATCCATCCATCCATCCATCCATCCATCCATCCATCCATCCATCCATCCATCCATCCATCCATCCATCCATCCATCCATCCATCCATCCATCCATCCATCCATCCATCCATCCATCCATCCATCCATCCATCCAGGATTTGAACAAACATCTGGGATTCATGAGAACAAAGCACCGGACAGAGCTATAAAGGCCTGAACTCCTCCACTCCCCCGTTCTCTTCCTGCCTCTCCCTCCTTTCCAGACTGTCTGTTTCTTATCATCCCAACACCTCCCACAGGATCTGTTGGTTTAGAGCAGAAGGCAGGAGAGCAGAGGAGACATCAAGTGTGAAAATAGCTGAAAATTGAGTTTAATGTACAGATAAGTGTCAGGGGACTTTCACAATGACATCAACTTGTGCAACTGAGTCACGTCATTATTCTGCATAGTGAGTTGGACTTTGATGGCTTTTACCTATGTAGTTACAATGAGACATTATTCATGTGAAAAGGCCTATTCTGTTTTGGATAGCAATACTAACGAATGTGTTGATATGTTTTGTACATTTGGCTGACATGTATTTATAAAAGATATGACACTGAGAAGTGAATAGAGAAGTGCCCAAACAATTGTGCATCACATCAGCAACGTGGGAACATATAACTGGATTATATTTTCCCACTAGCCACATCCCACTAGCCACATCCCACTAGCCACATCCCGGCCTCACAATGTACAAGTCCCCTCTGGAGAAAAAAGATTTGTTCAGAATAGTATGTCTTGACGTCATACATTTCCCACAATTCCCAGAGATATATCCATATAGATTTTAAGAATTTTTGGGTTGTTGTTGCTTTCAACAAGGAATAGAGTAAATGAATGCTGTTCTGCAAGATTGAATAGTCACCACTGTTATTAGCACACTGTACCCCCTCAGTAAGGTTAGGTACAGTATGTGGTGGTTTGTAGACGATCATATACAATTACCTTAATGCAAAGACAAACATTGTTGGTGTCTGACAGGCTCTGCTCCTTTTAAAATGACATAATGAAAGAAGAATGATGCGTTTTTATTTCATTGTCTTTAACATGATACTGAAAGCTCTTCCAAGCCATGTTGTTATGCAGATGGTTAATCCATCACATTCATTTCACAACCAAAGCTTAATCCTCCTATGGGGGTCACTTAGGCCAGAAAACTACTACTGGGTCTGTTTGTGAGCATAAATTATGTCCCTACACAAAACTGAAAAATGTGACTAACCTCATCATAACGAGTGGGATTTAGAACTCGTAGCCAGAGATTAACATACAATTATGAAAGTCTTCAATCAGTCAGAGCTCATACACAATGTGTGGTTGTGCTTGTGAATGAGAATGTGTCCTCTCACATCCTCCTGTGTGGGATCAATAAAGTTTTACCATTACCAGTGGTGATGCTGAGTTGTCAAACACATATATACACATGTACTATACACATACTATACTAAATCTACACAAATCCATCAGTGTTCATGAAATATGAATGTGCACACATTCATGCTTGTAGATTTACATTACATACATATATGCATGCATTTGGTTGGATAGGAGTGGGAGTAGAGGGAGAATCATGCTTCTGCACTTAAATATAATCTTAACTGTTACTTTGTCTGATTAAATCAGGGACCATAAAAGTATCATATAAACAATTTGTCCAAATTCTTTAATTCTTAAAAATATCGCTATGAGATTCCGCAACTAGTAATCAATAGCTAAGACGGATATATAGGACAATTTAAAAAAACCAAGACAATTAACACTCATACATAAAGGTAACAGTGATCATAGATTTCTTTTCTGGAGTGACACAAATAAAAGTGATTCTGATTCTGATTCTGATAAGTGAAATATAGAAGGCAGCAACCTGTTTGTGTTATTTGTGTAAGAGGGAAATTGAGATACTGAAAGAGTTCTTATTTTAGAAAGGAAACACAATCTGGCAACTATGATTCATCCATGGGCTTTGTGTGTATAAATAAGGAAATATTTATTTCAAAATCAAGAAATGTTTGTTGTCTTTAGCTATATTTGTGTCTATTTGTACAAACACATTTCAAAGCTGAAGCAGAGAACTGGAACTTTTGTAAAGGAACAAAAACAAACAAACAAGCAAACAAAAAAAAAGCTGACATCTAATCCTATCTGCTAAAGGATTTCAAAGTACAGTATAATTTACTTGAAGTTAGAGGTAAGATAGACTAATGTTCACTTATGAATGTTATATCTAATAAATTAAATGAAAAAAGTTATGAAATTATATTTATGCATTTGTCAAATGAGAGTACATTTTGGATTCTCATTTAATGAATTTTGCTAATTCAATTTCAAATTGCTCACTGTATCTCTAAGTGGAAATGGGGGAAAAAAAAGAAAGGTTTTGGTTGTACAAAATGTGCCAGAGATTATAAAGAGGAAGCATGTGTGTCTGGGTTTTTTTCTTTTCTTGTAGTATCAGTGTATGCACATTTCGTCTGTCTGCTCATTGTAAAGCTCCCTCATGTGGGCAATGCTCCTGCCAGCATTGATGTCATAAGTGGCCCCATTTCTCTGCATCCTATTGGTCCATCCAGTGTGACACAGCTCTCCTGCTTGACGTACATTCAACAACTCACGTCACTATAGTAAGTGCTCTCATCTCTCTCCCTCACACACCTTGCAGCATTTTTCACCCATTTTCAGTCCTTCTTTTCTTTCCCGCTCCTTTTTACTCAACATGCACACACACACACACACACACACACACACACACACACACACACACACGCATGCACGCACACACGCACGCACGCACGCACACACACACACACACACACACACACACACACATGCACAGTGAGCCATTTGCTGATTGGCTCAGACAAAACCAGCCAGTGATGCATCAGCTGTCATAAACAGGCATAGACCTTGTTATTTCTGGACCAAATTTCTTCGTATTTGTTTACATCACAGTTCCATTCACAAGGGAGAGGACGCCTTGAGTGTGAATGGTGAAAAGTGCATATGTCATACAGTACCTCTCAATCAGAGTGAATGTATAGGTGTTTTACGATGAGCCTTGTTGAATGATTCATTCGACTCTCATCTGATCCCTATGTGGCTCAACACTTTATTTAGGTGAAGTGGATCTGTTTATGAACTGCTGCATATATCTTTTCACTGTAAGATGGACCTCATTGACCTCCATTATAAAGCAGAACCACATTGTATTGTCCTGAGATAGTACTTGTCTTTGCATCATTTTATAAAGACTCCTTAAAGATCTAGATGGCACATAATCCTGTAGGGAAATTATTGTAAATCACACAAACATTATTTGTGCATTGGATTAAAACTCCACAAAATGTGGTGGAAATAGGCAGAGATAAGGGATTTTACTGACTTACTTTGTTGTTACTGACTTACTTTAAATTTCTGCATCCAAACCAATCACTCTGCATTCAGATCATTCAAAAACAGAACAATAATTTAATAATTACCAAATGATAAATGCACAATATCAACAGAAATAATTTGCAAAATTCTGAAACATATACAGCACATATACAGCACATATACCATTATTACTAATCTTTTTAACTTTCAGATGAAATAATCTGTCAGGCTCTAATGTTCGGCATAACAGGGTATGAAAACAATTATTGCACAGGTGTGCTTTATATTGGTCACAAATGTACCTTTATCTTGGGAATTAAATTAAAAGACGTACAGTTTCAAGTTGCAACATTACATGTTGCAACCGACACACTGGCTGCAGGAATTCCCACCAGATTTGTTGTCTCCAACTGAAAGCTCGTTCCAATAAAAGAAACCCATCTCTTTGTTGTTTCACAGAGTTTCACATCTAATTGCAACCTATGTGTAGCTACACAGGCCAGGAACCCCACACATGGCTTCTTGAGAGATGGATTCAACCTTCAGTGACATCTGATTCCTTGGCTAGTGTTCTCTATTCCTGATGTTGGTGATGATACAATAGTATGAGCAAGAATAAGTTTCAGAAAATGAACACAGGTATGATAATGTGATAAATTGAATGCACCTCATTGCAGCCTGAGCATTATGGCACCATGTTGTACAAAGAAATTTATTTGTGTTTGTGAGATAAAATAATTTATTCAAGTTAAAATTTTATTTAATGGCCCCAATGAACACATCAAAACAGGAAAAAGTAAGTCTATTCCATTATTGGCCTTAACATATACATGAAATCTACTACTGTATTTCTAAGTACAGCTCTTATCTGTATTGTTTCAATGGACTGCACAAAGGAATGATCTGCCTTTTAATGGAGCACAGCAGTGGTAACTGTTAGTGGTTCCAATTCAAACTCACACTTCTGTTTTCCCTAGTGTCTCAGTAAAGGTCATTCTTCCAGTTGACACAAGCTAAAGACACGCCAGCAGGCAAAAACATTGATCATGTTCAGCCACTTTGTCGTGTTTTTCAGGTACACTGGGTTCCTTTATAAACGGGGAGTCACGCATGAAAGCCACACAGCATCTTAAATTAATTATTATTTAATGATTAAATTGGGCGGCATAGTGGTGCAGCCAGAAGGTTCTGAGTTTGATTCCTTTCTGTGCAGAGTTTGAATATTCTTCCTGCGTCTGCATGACTTCTTTCCGTGTTCTCCGGCTTCCGCCCACTTCCAAAAACATGCAGCTAAGGTGAACTGGTCACTTCAAATCGTCGTAGGTGTGAGCATGTGCGTCTGTTTGTCTATCAGTGAACTGGGGTCTTATCCGGGGTGTAGTGTGGTGGAAAGTTTTAAATACAATAAAATAATACAATAAAATAATATAATAAAATAATATCATCTCATTGAACCAAAGATCTGGATTGTTGTGTGTGCGCTCGTGAAGGTGGCCCCGGGATGTCTCGAGGTCATGAAGACGCTGGATGAAAATAATTACTGTTAGAACATATTTGGAAATGCTTGCATGACTGTCGGTATCCTTGGAAGAAGTTAGACACTGACAGAAGCAGCTGGCCAGATCATTTCATACACTGTACTTGAAATTAGAATGTATGTTTCTGCACAGAGTCATCCAAAGAATGTCTGCAGCAGATGTGTCCTCACAGGGTTCACGTGGCTGATTATACTACGTCATCAAATAGTTTTGTGAAGCTGTCAACTTGATATTTTTGGTAACGTCTGGAGGTCATGACATACCAACTGAAAGCCCGTAAAGAACTGGTTGAAAGCAGATGGGCCGAGGTTAATACCTCCCCCCAGTCACACCTTTAGGGTATAAATGATGTGTGATCCTTTTCATATTTTGTACCTGGAACTCCGCTGCAGCTCTCGTCTGTAAAGTTTTTCCTGTACCCAGAATATTCTGTAACAACACTTCGAAGGACTGTTCATCGTCTCCAGAGCTCTCATCATAATTAGATAAGTATTTGTTGAACTTGACTGTCTGTCAATATCATCGATGATATTATTGGACTCATACTCAACCTGTGAATGATATTATTGTACTGCTACTCAACCTATGCATGATTTGAATTGACAAATAAATATCTTGTATCTATACACTGTCTCCTGTCCTTAAGAGAAACGAAACCCCCACCACAGTAGCCAGCCTTTCGTACGTAACCAGCTGGGATAGGCTCCAGCAGACCTGTGATACGCAAGACGAATAAGTGGTTGCAGACAGGACGGTCGCAATCTTCTCATCTACAAGAAGAGTGTTTGATGATTAAATAACTGTTGCCACTGTTTTGCCCTATTCTTACATACTGCCCAAAAATGTCAGTCTGCCCCATGGCAGCTGTGGCTACACACATAGCTGTACCATCACCATGTATGAATGAAGAGTGAATGAATAATGGATCCAATGTAAAAGCGACTTTGAGTGTCCAGAAAAGCGCTATATAAATCCAATTCATTATTATTATTATTATTATTATTATTATTATTATTATTACTACTATTATTATTATTATATGGCTGTAAATACTTATGCTGATTCACAATAAATTCTGGGAGAATCTCAAACAGTTTCATCTTCTACAAAGAATCTAATTTCAATAGTTCATATTGTCCTGGGAAACATTTTCAGGTCATATGGTCTGACTCAGTGTCCTATTTTTTCAAATGCTGATGAGGGACATCACATTATTTTGCTTCAGTGGAATTCCACATAATTTACCCCTGATATTGAGCACATGGAGCAGACGGCTGCTGTGGATTTGCATGGCTGAACGTTAGAAGTTACATGAGAGGTGCATCGCACGTGGTTCTATTTTAGCATTCATGCATATGCGAGCTAATGTTTGCATGTCACAAAATGAGGACACGCATGAGGAAATTCTTGCCTGCAAACTGCAACATGTAAATTTGTCATTATCTTTTGTTGAATGTCGTGTCATCTCACAATGTCAGTTGCATATTAATTAACGTGGACAAAAAACTGTATAGCTGTGTTTGCATGACTTTGGTTACCTTATTTTCAGGAAAATCCAGTGTAACAAGGAATTATACAAAAGTTTTGTTAGGTCATTCCACTGGATGAACTTGCAATAAGAAGGGAGACGGCACCAATTAACCCTTTGACCTATGGAATCTTCCAAGTTGTTGTTTGTTGTTTTTATTGTTGTTTCGCATTTTATAGCTATAAAATTGTTTCCCCGTTCCTATAATTGTTTAAAACATGTTTGTTGCATTTAGAATAATTAAGACTATCCTGCCAAGGGCGATAATTTTATTCTTTTTTTTTTCAAAGCCCATATTAATGTTTGATTTAAAGCCAATTCCTCTCTCTCTCTCTCTCTCTCTCTCTCGCTCTCTCTCTCTCTCTCTCTCTCTCTCTCTATATATATATATATATATATATATATATATATATATATATATTATATATATATATACCCCTATTTAAGTTGTCATATGTAAAAGGATATTCTAGTTGTACACTTAAAATACTAGTGAGAGAGCAGATTACAATAACAGCACATTACAAAACTGTCTTTTTGTTCTACTTTTGTTTGTTTGTTTTCATGTTTGATGCAAAATTCAGCCAGAGAAACAGTAATAATGAGCTGGTCCAGTGCCACAGCCACAGAAAACAACAACACTAAAACAGATCTAAATATTGTCTGGGCCACATAAAATTTTAATAAATATATTGGTTCATATAACTATAATATATTAGTGTATTTCTATGATTATCATTACTCAAACATAAGAAACTAAAAAAAAAATAACTAAGAAATCTGGATTGTTAGTAAAGTAAGACTGAAATTGTTGGGGTTGGGGCAAAACTACCTTTAGCTGTCATCTGCTGCAGTAGGTGGCAGTGGCACTTTCACGTTTACATGTCTATCATGTTTACATGAGCTCTAATTATTATTTTATTTTATTTTACTGTATTAATCCAGGTAGGGAAATTATTAAACCTCTTTTACACACATTGTTAGTCAATCTTCATGCAAATATTGTGTGTTCAGGCCCGTAGCACACACACACAAGGGAACCTGTGAGCATGCAATTGAGGGGAGGTAGAGTGGCAGGCAACCCCTTGCATGGTGCGCCCCAATGAGCAGCTTATAAGGCGGAATTGAACCGCCAATCTTGTGATCATTGGACAACCTACTCTACCGCTGAGACTACATGCTCCTCTGCCATGGTGTGGAGTTTTTTCTTTATTCATCCTGTGGACACACACACACACGCACGCATGCACGCACGCACACACACGCCAAGGAGCACATGTTTTCTGCTTTGTGGGGGCCCTAGCGGGAAACAATTGAGCAGCATTGTGCTAAGCCAGTAAAAACCACTAGATGGCGGCAGAGGGTAAATAATACTGAATGAGGTCTGTACATCAACCTGATGTGGACAAAGGCAAGCAACGCAAATCATTTGGCTGTAGCCGCCATAATGAGGTGTTACTTTTCTATTACTACTTTTTTTGCTGAGAAAATTCAATGAAAAACAATGAAATCATTGACTGTGACACTTAATCCATAAGGCAATGATGCTCCAGCCTCTTAGACTGCCTTCAGAACAGAAACAGGTCTGTGACCCAATTTTCTCCAGCCAGCAGTTTCAGAATAGCTCTTTTGAGTTCTCTCCATAGATGCCCCCTTTAAACTCATCTTCTGTTTTTAATCTGAATTTCAAAGGTAAATCTGTGTTCATGACAAAAATATATGTTTCCTCTGAACAAAAAATCAGTGCACATTTATGTAATGAAAGGTTTTACATTTGAGGGTCTTCGTGTTTAGAACTATATCTCTTATTTATTTGAGACTAATTATATTCTAAGTTGTAACCATGCTTCTGACTCTATATGTGAACATTTATTAGACCAAAAAGTGTTAATGGGATTTTTTCATATTTATGTATGGAATATATCTTTGTGGTCTGTTAATGTAATCTTCCATGCTTGATTTTTTGTTTTATTCTAATTCTGCATATTATAATTGAATAAAAAATGTAATTAAATATAAATATTTTTAGCGGCACGGTGGCGCAGTGGGTAGCGCTGTCGCAGAACAGCAAGGCGGTTCCAGGTTTGTGTCCTGCTCTGTGTGAAGTTTGCATGTTCTCCTCGCGTCTGTGTGGGTTCTCTCCGGGTTCTCCGGCTTCCTCCCACCTCCAAAAGAAAACATGCACTTCAGGCTAACTGGCTGGTTCCAAATTGCCCGTAGGAGTGAGTGAGTGTGTGCATGCTTGTCTGTGTGGCTCCATGGTGCACTGGCGTAGCCCCCGGAGTTACCCCCGCCTCACGTCCTCAGTCAGCTGGGATAGGCTCCAGCTCCACGTGACCCGCCACAGCGGATGAACCGGTAGATCATGAATGAATGAATGAATGAATGACTGAATGAATGAATATTTTTATCTCAGAAATAAAATTCTATTTTTCTGAGCAGCTTCTTTTAGCATCAAGAGTCCAGATCACTGACCGTCTTCTCTTGTGGCTGCAGAAAACAGTTTAATGAGCATGTCCAACAAACTAATGTGACTATTAAAAGTCCTCTGAGACTCTGACACTGATGCACAAAAACACAAAAGCAGATGTGATCAACACAGTCTAACTGCACTCAGCTAAATGATCCAAATAGCCTTGGTAATCACACAGCAATCTGCATCCTCTTTATGTCTCAGAGGAGGCAGGTGGCAGGAGCTCTAATTGCTTGTTTGGCTGCATATGGGAACACTCCCCCCCATCCCCTCCCTTGAGTCCCCCACTACTCCTCACCTGCTTCCACTGCTATCCAGAGAAGCTAATGAAATTAAGCCACCCTTCTTTCAAGCTCTAAAAAGCTCCAACAGCCGCTCTAATGGCAGACCAAAGTGCTCCTCATTGCTTTTCCTTTGCTTCAGTTAACAAGCCTGTCATTTCTAATCAGTCAGAGAACTCACAGCCCGCTCGTGGACTCTTCCTGTTGGCTTTTGTACTTCAGGCTTTTTCTTCATAAGGCTGATTCTGTCCATCTTTTTCTGATTTAACGCATTTCACATCTATTATATTTTATATATTGACTATCTACGTATGAATCAGATGGTTGGTGGTTCAATTCCTAGCCCAGCAGCCCATACACTGAAGCTTCTCTCTCTCAGTGCATGGGCAGATCCACTGGTGTGTGAGAGATGGTGTGATGGTAACCACTCCTAAAGAGCATTTACTGCCTGCATCATTGTGTGAAAGTGTGTGTGTGAAAGGGTGAATGCTCTGACCTTTAAAAAAAAAAGAAATCATAAAATTATTGAGAAATTCAGAATTGCTGTTCATTTTTTGGCTGAAACTATTGTTATGTTGGAAGTGTGTTTCTTCTTACTGCATCAACTGTCCTCGTAGAGCAGGTTAATGGACATTTGTTTTGTTTTGTTTTGTTTTATAATGTATGGCCCAATCCACCAATTCATCTTCTTGACTACTGAGCCCTTATCAGGCTGGATGGTGATTCTGCAGTAAAGAGGATGTCTGGATCATTGCCCATTTGTGAGTAAAGCTCTTAGTGAGCTATACTGTAGCCTCATTCCAGTTCATTACCTCAACCTCTGTGGTACTGACTAACCAAAGGATTGATTTAGCAGCAGACCAGAGGGGTTAGCCTCTGTGACAGAGCTGTTCCAAGAAGATGAAGAGAATACTGCTGTCTGTGTGATAGCTTTCAACATAACTTGATACAAATATAAACAGTGAATATTAGAATCTGAATTATTTTTTCTGCTGTATGTAAAATAGAATGCAATAGAAGCTGTTACACAACAGGCTGCTAGAACCGCTACATGTCTAAATGATTATTCCTTGCCATTGTGAGGTTATACATTATTATCAGTCACATGATGGCTGCTTTTATATGTAAATTAGAGGTTCGTGGAAAAAGCTTATTTTTCAGAAATCAACAGTCAGCTGATGATTCACAGTTGAATAAAAGAGCATTTGTAGGAATCTCAGTAAATGTAATATATTAATGAACAGCTGCTTCTGGTTTCTACTTTATGCTGGAGACTGTTTTGAGATTTCCAGCACAACTTTTTTTTTATTTAGTTGAATGTTCTGTACTTTTTATGAGGTGAGTGTTTTACTTCTGTCATCTCTCTCTTTCTCTCTGTCTCTTTCTCTCAGAAACACATACAAACACACACACACACACACTCACACACACACACACACACACACACACACACACACACATTGCAGCTGACTTCATTTTTTATTTTTGGAAAGCTGATCCTGTCAGCCTGCACTCATTCTCTTTGAGTTAAAAAGCAGTGGATTAGTTTGATGTAGAAATCCTACATACAAGAAAAGTCTGTTTTAAAGAAAAACTGCAGAATTACAGATACGTACATGCATTTAAAGACAGCAGGTTTGCATGGCAGTGTAGCAAAAACTTTAAACAATATGCATCCACTATGGTTTATAAACACTACACCATGTGAACATCCTAGTTGAGTTTATTGGGATTAAAATAAATCCCAATAAACTAATGACAGAAGCACATATTTTTTTTCGGTTGTTAATTGAAGCTACTTTTTTAGAACTTTCTACATTTATCCGAGTCAAACAGTTCAAACAGTTTGACTCGGATGCATGTAGCCTATATTTTAGCACATGGTCAATTTATCCACATCAGTGTTAACCAGTCCCAGTCAGGAAGCAAACACTGGTGCCATTAACACATTGAACTACACAAAATTACCAACAAGGAGCAGTTAAAAAAGAAACATGCACTTCTTTATAGAATAAAACATTCGTACTTCATTGAGTTATGTTGTTTTGTATTTTCAACTGTAACAAGAATGAATATGCAATGGAGCAATTCACTTCAACTACATTTTTTGTTTTCAATGTCTGTACAAAAAGTTCAATGAAAAAGAACATAACAAAAAAAAGCCCTCTCCTCTCCTACATTTGGCGTCCAGTCTTCATCAAAGTCATATCATCTTGGCGAGGCACCTTGAAAAAGACCTTTTAGAATATCTGATCCAGTGCTGGAGAAATATCTCCCAATACCTGCATTCACAGGATCAGGCCCATCACTCCTGTAGTTTTCACTGAGTTCAGAACATTGACTTTGGATGCAGCCTCCTTTAAAGAGAGCCTATGTTTTACCACAATGGTCAATGGTTGTAGCCCTCATCTCATAGGAGGCCACAGCTCTGGGTCTTTTCATCCTTACTCTTCAGCTCTTTCTCCTCCTGCAACCTTTTTCTCCAACCTGTCTTCTTCCATCCATATTTCCTAAAAGAAAGAAAAAAGAATCACACAGATTGTATCTGAAGCCGTGTTGTCTATTCATTCTTTACATACTGTACTATACAAAAGAAATATATGTATGATATGTACAGTGCCTTGCGAAAGTATTGCCCCCCAAAAAACTTGACATTTTGCCACATTTCAGGCTTCAAACTTAACAATAAAAAACTGAAAATATTTTTCAAGAATCAACAACATGTGAGACACAATTGTGAAGTGGAACCAAATTTATTCCACTTTTTAAATTGTGTTTAAAAAAAATAAAACACTGAAAAGTAGGATGTGCGAATGTGAGACCAAATGACACAAAGGTGCACTCTGTTTGTCATTGTTTTCATTTAGGTCAACATTGGATCATCCAGAAGTCATCAGGGAACTTCTGGAGTCGGTTAGCTGTGCTGTGATAATAGGGGGCCAATATTTTTGCACGTCCTACTTTTCAGTTTTTTATTTGTAAACACAATATAAAATGTTGAATAAATTTGGTTCCACTTCACGATTGTGTCTCACATGTTGTTGATTCATGAAAAATGTTTTCTGTTTGTTATCTGTAAGTTTGAAGCCTGAAATGTGGCAAAATGTCAAAAAGTTCTTGTGGGGGGCCAATACTTTCACAAGGCACTGTATTTCAAATACACAACTACTAGGTATTGAGACACACACACACACACACACGCACACACACGCATACGCATATATGTCGTTAATTGGTTCCAGGAGACACAACTTACGCCAAAGAATAGCTTACGTCGGATTACCTTGTCTTTAGGTTAACCCAAAAAACAGCCATTCCCAGTTCTATACTGTACTTTATTTATTTATATTATGAACTTATGTATTTATGAATGCATTTTCAATAGTATATGGTTAATACCAATTTATTTTAAGCTTACAAATAATTTTTATTCTACAAAAACTAATATAGTACAGAAAAAAGTCTCAAGTAAATCTACAGAACAAATTCTCAAATACAATTTCTGTGTGTATGTGTGTGTGTGTGTGTGTGTGTGTGTGTGAGAGAGAGGGGGGCGGGTCAAAATGAGAGAATATCTTTGACAGTTCCGGGGTATGTTCTGGTGGATCGAGTCGAGTTGAGCCCAGACTTAGCCACACAAACATAGTTTGAATATAGTTTGAGGTTTTTTGTTTGTTTGTTTGTTTATTTGTTGCTGATACCATTTACAACTGATCAGGATTTTAGAATTTTGTCAAAATATTTAGCACAAGTTTCACAGGGTGGCTTTAGAGCTTCAACAAAATCCCAGTTGTTTATTCCACATGGTTTTTGTGCAGTAATGTTGTGTGCTGTAAAAGAGAAAAAAATTAGACACTGATTTGAATTTACAGTCAGTTTTAAATCCTTCTCTTTTCTTCCTAAGGTTCAAAGATGTTGCCAAGTACTGTGGAACAAACTGCCAGATTTTGTTTCATTTACTTGTTGCATTTTTACACAGATATTACAGAACAAGGGAGATAAACTGCAGTCTCATTCCTGAGGGAATGTTCTGTTATCTTTGTTTGCTTTCTTGTGCCTGTTCTGTTCTATACTTGAAATGATTTGGCTAGGATCTCAGCCTTTCTCTGTATATGGAAGGTAGTATGGTTTGTTTGTCCAATAATGATAACATAATGAAAACGAGAACTGAACTCCCACAACCCAAGACAAGTCCTTCCCTCTCACCTGTTTTTGCTAAATTATGCATTTTTCCACGGACATGGTGACCATGTTTGTTGTATTATTTCTTTTTTTTTTTTTTAACAACTAGAACATTTAAATAAAAACATTTAGGTCAGATGTTACATGTATAATGTATTCATTTATTATCCACAGCCTTAACCATGACCGGTAATCAAGATCAGGTTTGCTGTGAATATTATGCAGTGTGTCAGTGGATGCTTATGTCCATGTAAGGCCACATTGTAAGTCTCTGTTTTATACTTCGGAAAAGCCAGTTAATCTTTTAAATGACTGCAAAGCAAGACACTGACCCAGATATAAATATTTTTTAAAAGCCTAAGTCAGGACATCTCTGCACACACAGTAATTGACCCAGTGTTACCAAAAACATGGATGACTCACATTTTAATGCCTTTGTTAACAAACTTCAAAAAGGACATGTGCGGAAATTCTGTTAACTCTCACAACAAATCATTTTATATGTATTATATGATCATGTTTAGCTTCATGCAATGGATGATGCAGGACAATATACTTTGAATTAGCAAAGTTTTATGAACAACTACAAGTACAAAAAAGTCAACATATTGTGTACACATGGAAGCATAATCTTATTTGGGCATGAATGTGTGCGATCCGTTTACTTATTAGATTATATTATATTAGATTAGATTAGATTCAACTTTATTGTCATTACACATGTACAAGTACAATGTAACGAAATGCAGTTTGGCATCTAACCAGAAGTGCAATTAGTTTAGAGTACAATTACAGAATATACGGAATATACAGATAAACAGATTTTTGAGTGTGACATACAGTATATATACAGTATATATGTACATGTGTGGTGCTATGGACAAACTATACAAGAATATACATATATACTTATATACTTACTTATATACTTATGAGAACTGCAGTGCATGGTGCTCATATCTCGACTTCTTAGAAAACCACTGTGGGGTAAAATAAACCTTTATCGCAAAAAGCAGATAATTTCCGCTTTGACCGCTTTTGACCCTACTGTTCGGGTGATCTGTGTGTGTTTATGCACATCTTAAAAACTATTTTAATGGGTGCTAAGCGGTATAAACAGCAAGGATGTGTGGGCTTACGAGGATGCAGACTCCTTCGTTTCAGACTCTACCCAGGACTACTTGTCGAGACTCTGAATTAGTAGCTCACCTACTTAAGTACAATTTCATAGAGGTGCTCTCCTTAGACGCCAAGATCTGAGGATAAATGTGCAATGGGTGTGACACCCATTGCAGTGGGGGGCGGGATATGGACCCAAATGCAGGACACCGTAGGCACAGCTTTTGTCCATGGTTTTAATCGTAAACTTAAGCTTAACTACACGCGCAAGAATGCAACAAAACCCCAGGCAGAACAAGGCAGGATCAACACAGAACTACCAGTAGTGATGTGACGCTGGGGATCGAAGCTCCGAAGCGTGTGCCGAGTAGGAGAAGGGCTTTCCCGCGAAGCGCGTGTCGAGACTTTCTTCATCCAAGGGTGGAGCTGAATCGACGCTTCCATCACGGGAACGCCCCGCTACGTGGCCGATTCCACGTGACTGATTCGGCTCGCGACACAGATATGAAAAAATGAAGCAGAAAGCGAAGGCCAGCATTGAGAAGGCAGCATCTGTGAGTCTGACAGCAGACATGTGGACCTCAATCAACACTGACGCCTATCTCGCTGTCACCTACCATTTCATTGATGACTCCACCTTGTTGAATGCAGTTGTTGTGGGAGTGCAACATTTCCCCAAGGCGCACACCGCTGACAATATTGCACAAGTTAAAAGGTCAGTCATGACAGAATGGGGGATGGATGACAAAGTTACATGCCTTGTAACAGATATAGGGGCTTGTGTAAGAGAACTACTGCTCAAACACGCTGTTGTGAAGAGCAGGTTTGGAGGAGGAGCTGAAGGATCAGGAAGTGGGAGGAGCTAGAGGAAGGACAATTTATAAATTGGATAGAGACCAGGTGTGTGTCCTTTTTCCATTTGTTTGCAGCAGATCCCTTCCACACCTGACAGAAACGTTTGTCTGCGTTATCATGCGAGTTCCCTTTGTATCCACGTTTTAATGATTTGTTTAGCTGGTATCTTCATGTTATTTGATAGACATATGCCTTGTGTTGTTGTTCGGTTGTATAGAGATATTTGTGTTACGCCTTTCGTGTATGCTTATCCTTAGTTTCTATTCTGTTTAGATAAGAACTAGCCTTCATTACTGTCAGCTCTATTGATTCATCTGCTTCCCGCAAAGCAATAATAAATTAGAACAGAAGGAATTTTGAGTGTTTCCATGTGCCTGACTGCACAGCCATAGTATTTGCCAAAGTCCCTGCAATCAGCCCACCTGCATCATGTCCGTACACAAGTATTTTATATGGTCCTTCAAGCTGGATCCGACAAATGCTATGGATGAAACACCAAGAAAATCAAGGAGACAACCTCAAAACCCCTCTCATTTAGCGGACTATAGCACACAGTATACTGGTTATAGTTATGCAACATCCCTGCCTAACCAACCACCTGCAGGAGTAGCTGGGGCAGCTCCAGCTCATTACCAGATTAAGGAGAGCCTACCAAAGGAGGGCCACTTAACAACCGCTCACCCTCCTCAAAGGGAGTTGGAAATGATGTTGAAGAACTTCATAGAAGGATGATTGAGCTTACAGCCTCAGTACAAGTTTTAACTAACCAGCAGAATACCATCGACTCTCCCTTAAATTCTGTTACCTCAGCTGCAGTCCTGACAGATGCTTCTCCAGTCCCCAACAACCATCCTACTAAAGAGCATGATCGCTCTTGTCAAGTTGGTCAGTCTTTAGTGGAGGAACTTTGCCATTGTTTGGAGCAACATGAATTGCAAGCCACACATCCCCACAATGGGTTGCAGTCTCATCCTGCTCCAAGCCGCTCATCTCTCCCTCCACCAACTAAATCCTTGTTGCCTACACCAGAGCCTCCACCACGACCATCTGGGTCCCATGCTCTCATCCAGCCTTCTGGACCTCTGACTTTCACTCACACCTGGAGCCCTGTACATATTCAGAGTTCGAACCATTCTGCTGCCCACCTACAATGTCTTGCTGCCTCCAATGTAGCACCTTCACTTAACCTGATGCATCCTGCAGTACCAAGTACCTCCATTCCTAAATCCCATGCTTGGATACCATTGGGATTAGTTGAGGCTGCACCTCCTATTTCCTCTTTGAGTAATGCATCTCTGCATGTGCATCCCTTCCATTGTGAGGTACCACAGCTGCAGAGGCTCTCCGTCCATGCTCCTACTTCATATGCAGTTCCAGCATCAAGCCTTCCATCATGTAACCCAGTGTTACTTTTACTGTCAATATTATTTTCTTATTTCTGTTCAAACAGTTGTTTTGGTTGAATACTCATTTTTCCTATGTACCCTGAACGCACCTCTGTGCCGCTCACACCTGAGGCCTCTACCATAAAGCTTGATTAACCTAGCCGGGCTTCCTCTTACTTATCTGGCTTCACTTAACGAGACATCCGCCCTCCAGATTTTCGGTACCAGAAAGCCAGCTATCAACTCACTCAATTCAGGCTTGTCCAATCTAGATCTGTGCGCGCTCACATAAAAAGGGTGGAGTTTGCTGCATGCGACCAATTGCAAACATGGAAAAGTCTGCCCGAGCCGCATATTTCACAACGGAGGAGCAAACAATAATAATTAATAAATACGAGCAATACAAATCAATAATCCAGGCAAAAAGCAACACAGTTGCAGCTGCCATACGGCACAAGGATTGCTGGCAAAAAATCGCCGACTGTCGATGCGTAAGTTGGTGCCATTATAATATTCCCCACTATGACTGCACTTGTATATCTGACTACAGTAACATTTGTGTGTTTCATAAATGTATGTGTGTATGAAATTTTTTTAATGGCATGTGATTGTAGCCTTATTATTTCAGATGCAACCCGACTGGAGCAAAGCAAACATGGGAGCAAATCAAACATAAGTATAAAAATATACTTCAAAGTGGTTAGTACACTTACTATATCTTATACATGTAGCATATGTATATGTAGGCCTACATGTTGGAGGCTATATAGCCTCCAACCTGTGAAAGGCTTTACTTCTTCACACTGTCTGTGTAGGATGATCACAATGGAATTGATATTCTTTGCAGCCCACAGGAAAAAAGCTCAGCGGGAAAAGACCGGGGGGGCCTCCCACTCAGCTTTACACACCTGCAGAGGAACTGGCCCTCTCCAACAATGAGGGTTGACCCTTGTTGGAGGGTATAGAGGGGGGGTTGACATCAGACCCCGGTGGAAGTGGCAGCTCCCGCAGCACCTTATTTGTTCACGGTACGTCTCAGTGACTCAATGTTAAAACACTGGGTTGTTTATAGAACACAATTATCCAATATTTTTACTGTGGGAGTGTAACATGTATTTTCTCAACAGTTGATGGTGAAACACATACTCTCACGCTGCTGCATGGGCCACATTGAACCTCATTTGTGGCCCTGCACCGGAATCAGGATAGGGGGTCAGGAGATAAGACAGGCAGGCATAGTCTCTGTCTCCAAGGAGAACTCCACTGAACTGTCCTAAAGATATAAAAAAATTGCTTTGATAAGTGTGGAAAAAATGCTTAGGGATATCAATCTATAGCCACCAATGTAAGTTTTTCATACCCTGCTCCAGCTTTTGGCACAGCAAAGACTCCCTGAATATGCGGGAGTCGTGGACAGACCCCGGCCAATTTGCCACCAAACTGGTGACCATCATTTGATGGTCACATGTCATCTGCAGAAGCATCGAGGATAAACTGTAGTGAGTGATGCTGCAATGTGTATTTAAAAAGGACTCAAACATATCAAGCCTACTACTGAAAAAAGTATTGTGTGGATGTTTTTATACATTTGGACAGTTTAAAATGACCTACATAATATTGTAAGATGAATTCTACCTGAATGTTGAGACTGTGAAAGGACTTCCTATTCACAAAGTCGGCCTCATTCTCACCCAGATGGGCAGAGATGGGGATGTGGGTGCAGTCAATGGCACCCAGCACCCTGGGGAACCCTGTGAAAGGAATGTGCTGCATTTAATATACAACGGCAAACATCCCAGGGCTTAGTCTACATTATGCAAATTATACATCAACCTTGCTTACCTGCGATGTCATAAAAGCCCTCTTTGATGCATTGAGTGGGCAGGTGTCCGGGAAACGCCACGAATGCATCTACAAGCTCAGTCAGGGCCCCCGCGACTTTATGAATAGCTCTACATACTGTGTTTCTCCCGAGGTTTTCGGCATCGCCAACAGAATACATAAAAGTACCTATGAATGAATGAATCAATCCATGATTTACTAATTAACAAATAATTGATTGATGGCATTTTATCTGTGGCTTGCTTGTAACCCATCCAATGAGGGATTTAAAGACATAATTACAAACATCTCTAAGAAATATGTTACCTGTGGCAAAAAACCTCAGCGAAATGCACACTGTCTGTGGGACTGTCAGCGCGTGGTTGCGGTGCGTTCCATTACTGATGTAAGGCTCCAGCAGCTGACAGATGTAATGTAATCCCTCTCCCGAAAACCTGTACCTTTCGTACAGTGATTGTTCAGGCAATTCGAACGGATTACAGCGATCTCTAAATATTTTCTCGCGCCTGAGCGCTCTTCGTACATCCTGTGCACCAAGAGTCACTGGGTTCTCATAAAACGGACAGGGCATTTTCCAAGAGAACTGATTGGTCAGTAGGTGGGGCTTTCATACCTGCTGAGCTCTTATCCTGAACTTATCCTGCTCCGGAGCAGGTTAGGTGTTCAGCATAGGTTACCACGACAACGTAGCCTGATAGAAAGTAAGCCACCTTTATGGTCCCGAAAAGCCAGGGTTAATCCTGAAGTTATCTCGCTAAGCCGTAATCCAGCTTTATGGTACAGACCTCAGCTCAGTGCTCGTTAGCTTTCATTAGATGCATCTGTGCACGGAGACGCTGTGGAAGTTTGGTACGGAGCGAATGGCTGTAGAAGTTTGGTGTTGAGCGGGACGCTGGGAAAGTTCAGTGTTGAGCCACGGAGAGTGGATGTCTTTTGTTTTTTATTGAAGATAATCCTGATGATTGGCATAAACCTGAAAATGCAAATTAATTATAAAACCAGTCAGGATGTGATTTTCTTTTGGAAATGTGGTGGAAATGCATGTTTTTTGTTTTTAATTGATCACTAGCAGTATTAGCCTATAGAAATTTAAGCTAGCGCACCCCCATGTGCTGCAATTACTGATGCAGGTGTTTAGCTGACACGCCTCGTGTGATGCATTATTTTGAACCAATCTTCAGTAAGTCTGCGAATATCTTTTTGTTGGTGAATTTGTTAAATTGTATTTGTTGATTTTTGTATTTGGCCAATAAGGAATATATAGATATTGGAAATTATATGGACCTTGAAATTGAATTTAAGAATTTTTAAATGGTTTCAACCAAACAAAATGTTATATGAACTCAAAGTAATTGCTCTGTACAATTGTATGCAGGCTGCTTTTTTGTGTGGATGAAATCTGCACCAAGAATTGATGCCCTGACATGTGCGGACAGCATGCCACGTGGATGGTGTACAGTGGATACAGTGGATGATACTCCTGAATGCTCCACCTGGTTCCTAGGAGGGTGGTAGGACAAAGGATTACAAGTCCTTTAAGAATTTCTGTTTTTCCATTAACTGAGATCTCAGATTTTGTCAGTGTGTCATTAAGGTGGAGATTTCAACTTTTCATTCACCACCGCCAGTCTCCTTGAGAACCTAGTAGAACCTAAAATTGAGTAGACTGAGATATGTTGGAGTTTGTGATCAGATTAATAGATATTTAGACTTTCTCCGGCCTACTCAATAAAAAGCTTACCAGACTCCTGCTTACCGGTCCCGCCATGAAGGCCCTTCATTCCCTCATTTTGTTCATGATGACCCACAGGAATTCTCTATGCTCAAGATGACCCTCCATAACCTTCTATCACCAGATGAACCTGAACAGTTTAAATATCATATACTGCTTGACCACCTAAAGCTGGATTCTGCTCGTTGCCTTTCACTCTCCTATGCCAACAGCCCATATCTTACACTCGTGCACTAGCTGCCCTGCAACAACGTTATGGCCAGCCCCATCAGCTGGTACTTAGTGAAATAATTGCAATTCAAGCTCTCCCCTCCTTTCGAACTGGAGACTCGAGAGGCTTCAGTGATTTTGCCAGCAGAGTTGGAGCACTTGTTGGTATGCTACAATCTGTAGGTAGTGTTCAAGGACAAGCAGAGTTAGCTTGTGCTTCCCATGTGCAAACCCTTCTGGCTAAGTTGACTCCGGAGTTAGTTACCAACTATGCTCGTTGTGTCCGTACCACCCATCCAGGAACCTCATATAACCTTGTGGACTTTGCTACCTGGCTGGACAGTGAGGCAGAGTACCAGATGTTAACATCACAAGTCGGTTACAACCATCAGATGCAAACTAATCAGTATGGGAAGGAGAGAAAACCACCAATCAAAGCCAATTATCCCATGGCCACAATACTATATGGCACAAGCAGTGCATGGCCACCTGCTGCTCCACAGACCTTGAGACCTACCATCTCTCAGTCATAGTAGATGGTATCAACCGATACGCAACCCCCCTACCTTGGATTAAAACTTCCTAAGCCCGGGCAGAGCCTGCGCCTGTCTCCACACCCGAGCTTAAACCTGTCTCCACACCCAAGCCTAATCCTGTTTCCTCATCCCAGCCAGCATCCAAGTCTGCACCCCAGCCTGTGTCCTGCTCCCCATCTCAGCCTGGTCCCGTGTTTCTGTAACCACACCCCAGCCTGGTCCCGTGTTTCTGTAACCACACCCCAGCCTGGTCCCGTGTCTCCGCAACCGCACCCCAGTCTGGTCCCGTGTCTCCGCAACCGCACTCCAGCCTGATCCCGTGTCTCCATGCCCAGCCGGTCTCTGCACCCGGACCCAAGCATGTCTCTGATCCTGATCCAGTGACCCCCAGTCTTCTCATGGGGTGGCTGGATGCATCACTTCAACAAGTCATATAGATGCAGAACTCTTATCCAACCATAGATGGCCCCACGGTCAAGTTCCAGCGGAAAGCCCATTGGACAGGTCCAACGTCCCCTACCAAGTCCTGATGGAAAGACACTGATCTGATAACCACTCCCTGATGCTCCTCACAGGAGTCAAATATGAGATTCATATTTGAGGGGCGGCTGTTGTGAAGAGCAGGTTTGGAGGAGGAGCTGAAGGATCAGGAAGTGGGAGGAGCTAGAGGAAGGACAATTTATAAATTGGATAGAGACCAGGTGTGTGTCCTTTTTCCATTTGTTTGCAGCAGATCCCTACCACACCTGACAGAAATGTCTGCATTATCATGCAAGTTCCCTTTGTATCCGTTTTAATGATTTGTTTAGCTGGTATCTTCATGTTGTTTGATACACATATGCCTTGTGTTGTTGTTCGGTTGTATAGACATATTTGTGTTACACCTTTCATGTATGCTTATGCTTAGTTTCTATTCTGTTTAGATAAAAACCAGCCTTCATTGCTGTCAGCCCTACTGATTCATCTGCTGCCCCCAAAGCAATAATTAGAACAGAAGGAATTTTGAGTGTTTCCATGTGCCTGACCACACAGCCATAGTGTTTGTCAAAGTCCCTACAATCAGCCCACCTGCATCATCTCTGTACTCAAGTATTTTATACATGCTGTATGTGGAGCGCACACCCTCAGTTTGGTGGTGAAGAAGGCCCTTGACCTGACCCCTGAACTCACTGACATCCATTGTAAGTCCAGGAAAATAGTGGGTTATTTCAGAAGCAGTACCACTGCAAAGGTACATCTGTGGCTTAAGTGTAGTTTCTTTAATAGTTGTTTATAGTCCTGCTGTCTTGACAATTTAATTAATTTTTTTTAATAGTATTTTTTAAGGAGAGGCTGGCTGTCGTGCAGGAACAATTGGGGAAGCCTCCGCTCAAGCTAGTCGAGGAAGTGGAAACCCGCTGGAACAGCACATATAACATGCTGCTCAGAGTATTTAGGCAAAGAGTCAGTGGGTGCTGCGTTAGCAAGTCTAACAACTGACATCCCCCCTATTTTATCGGAGGAATACAGAATAATTTCTGATTGTCTGTTTTGGATCTACTAAATGATGCAACCACTGAGCTCTCTCAGGAAAAAAGGGTGTCTGGCTCCAAGGTCATACCTTTGCTCACCATGGTGGATCGTTGCCTCACAGACCCAATAGAAAGATTACAATCCATTGAGTCTTCTCTGGCCAACAAGCTTAGGGTTCTCTTGAGGGAGAGGCTGGATAGAACAGTCAATGAGTATTATGTGCCTCGCAACACTCCTGGACCCAAGGTTCCGGAAAATCGGTTTTCTCAGCCCTGGAAGAGCAGTTGAAGCAGAATCCCGACTGAAAGCGGAATGTGCGTCTAATAAGGACCAGCACCACCTCCTCTTCCTCGTCACCACCACAGCCATCGACTTTGCAAACATCAGAGGATGTTCCCCAAGGTACTATTGTTATTCCATTTCAACTGCATTTGTATGAACTGTTAAACTCACAAAAACCTTTTTTTTTTTAGGTAACAACCTGTGGTGGCACCTAGATGACAGCGTGAGGCAGGATCAAACACAATGTGATGGCAGACGCACAAATTGAGGTCCAGCGCTATATGATGGAGCCCAATATTGGAAGGTTGGAGGACCCCCTTCAATATTGGGAGAGACAGAAATATGCATATCCTAATTTGTATAAATTAGCAGTGGAATTCTTGTGTACACCTGCCTCATCTGTGCCCTGTGAGCTGGTGTTTTCGAAGGCAGGGGAAATATTGTCAATAAAAAGAAATTGCCTGAAACCTGCCACAGTGGAGAAATTGTTGTTTCTAAATAAAAACCAATGATGTCACCGAAGCATAATCACTGGCTATATCTCAGTGGTACAGAAGCACAATCATTGTCCATACCCAAACCACCCTCCCCTCACTGCACATGTTTATTTAGACATGAGGAAAAAGAAAATCACTTTCCATAGTGCCGGTGTGTGTGTGTACGTAATACAAGCAAACCTTGGTTTTCGAACACTTTAGACATCGAACAAACCGTAATTCGACCCAAAAATTTGGAACAAAATTTGGAAGTCGAACGCGAAAAAAAAAGCCTTTTTCTCGCCGCCAAGCGCAAGAAAAGGTGAGAAAAATTGGGAGAAAATGTAACGGTAATGTGCTTATTTTACTTTATTTGATAATTTTTCACTTAATTTGCGTTCCATTGCCTATGGTACGAGTTACAGTACCATTAACTTCTGTCCCAAAGACAACGATAACTCGTATGTTGGGCTAACCTGATTACGTTGGGTTTTCTTTCTTTCTTTCTTGTGTTTGCTTCTTTCTTTTACATTTCTTTGATATGTTTCATTACTAGACAATTTGATATATAAATGACATTGTGAAGTAACATGTGGAAAAAAGGTAGTTTTCTAGCGCATTGGAACGGATTAAGACCATTTACATTATTTGTAATGGGAAAAATGTATTAGGAATTCAAACAAATCGCTATTCGAACAGCCTTCCGGAATGTGTTCGGAAACCGAGGTTTGCCTGGATATATATATATATATATATATTACAATCACTAAACTATATATGTTCTGCATACTTCCTAATTTTGCTGACAGTTTTATTCACAGGCTTTCTGCAAAATGTCACACATTTCAAACTCATGCCACCTGATATTTTACCATCCAGTAGATGTCGTACTAGAGTAAATGAAGCCTCATGAAGCTTTGAACCAGCGTGAACCGATTGGGATGAAAGGCTTCAATGCTTCACAGGGCTTCATCTGCCCATCACTAACTACCAGGCAAGACTTCAGGACACAAGTACAGGAACAGAACATTAGGAACCGACTGGCAAAGAGCTCTGACAGCACCTGGCTTAAAAAGCTTCATGGTCATTAGACTAATGGAATCCAGGTGAGAAGACCAGCAACGGGTGTGGTGATGAGCAACAGGTGTGGAGAGGACCAACAGGTGTTGGTCCTAATTTAGAGCAAACCAACATAACACAGCAGATATATTAAACATCAACTGTCAAATTAAACAGATTCCTTGAATCAGTGAATTAAATAACTATAAAATAAAATATAAGAGCTAATTTTCATAGTAACTTTTTAGTTTGACTTAACTATAGCTAATGTTCTGACTTTTCTACTGTTCTTGTTTGAGGGGGGTGTATTGTGGAGTGGCCACTGCAGCTGCTGGGGGAGGTGCAGACAGCAGTGTTTAGTCTGCCTTCAGTGGCATGGAGGAACTTAGTTGACGTCAGGACTGGAAGAATGGGGCTCTCATCGGAGATGTTTCAGTTAACTCTTCCATCAGCTGGAAATTGGCCATGGGCCTGCAATTTTAGTTTTCTTCAACACATCATTGTTGGGACAGGATGGGGTCATGCGGCTCTATTGTTGTCTGAGAGTCTGTTAAAGGCCATTTTCTATGTGCATTCAATCATTAATGTTTGAACTTCCTTCCTGGTGTTCTCTATTGATGTAACTGTTGCTATTTCAAGAGCACATCACAAAATGAAGTGAACAATTGCGTGGTCATTGTTTGAGGGAGAGGTAAAACTGGAGTGGGCACCAAATATACAATATCTCTTCTGACACGTGTGTGAAGAAATGCTAAAACCTTGAAATTGTAAAGAAGAACATGTAAACACAGGCAGGATACTGTAGACAAAGCATGTGCAACAAAACCATGATTAATTTTTAAGTATTGTTATGAGTGAACTGAAATATACAAATATTCAAAAGTATCCATCTGAATGAAAAAAACATTTCTTTCATGTTGTGTTTAGTTTAATATTTTGACTAATGGAAAAACAAATCATTATGTAAACTTTCCTGGAATGCTCTTATCAACCCTTAGTTCACCTTCAGTGTTGGCCAGTCAGATGATATCTGGCCTCTGTTTTCACAACTAAAATTTAGTTGGAGATGTCTTTTGTGTCAATGAAGGTAAATGAAGGTAAACAAACCAAGCTTTACAACCATGTGTTTCTAACTTTACTAAGGGGCAGCAGTGGGCCAGTCTGCAAAGGACTTGGCTAGGGGACTAGAGTTCAAGTGTGGATCAATGAATGGAGTATGTACTGGTGGTGCCAGTTTGCCTCCTGGGCACCGCGAAGGTGCCTCTGAGCAAGTCCACAACTCCACAAAATTGCTCCCAAGGTGCCACCCCAGCATTGTCAATCATCATTCACTCTCCATTGGATGATCTGTGCATATTCGGAGTTTGTATACAAATAATTGTGTTTTAATTGCAAAAAGAATTCCCCTATTGTGTGATAAAAAACAGATTTTTCTTTTTTCGTGTTATTGTAAATTAACCTGATCATGGGATGAAGATCTCAAAGAAGGAAATAAAAAAAAAATTATTTTAAATCTTTCTGTAGCTAAGAAGTCAGATTATGTTTACTATAAATTCAAAATACAAATAGGTACGCATATATGTGGACATAAATTATCTGTAACACCCAATATGCTTAAATGGAATCTGCTCAGCTATGAAAGTCAGCAATGTTGACCAACCATGAAAAAGATCACCGTGACACATTGGCTGTAACTGGAAGTCTCCAACATAAACAGAAGGCTTTCATCTTGCTAATTACACAGATTGTTAATGAGCTTTTTACTCTGTTTGCTTTTTAGTGGACAAACTGAATTCCACTCATAACATTCTGCATCTGGTGTTTTGACGAGCTTTCATCTCGATTTTCACGTCCACTTCGGCTCTGAACGGCAACACTATTATGAAAGCAACCCTTATAACCCTGACATTGTGGCAACACGTCACTATCAGGTATCAGGTGGGCAGCATGCTTTATGTAACTGACAGGTAGGTGACTCTGTGAGGCAAATCGCCATGACAACCACCATGTTGAATTCATGGGATCATATCTGAACCTGCTGGACCAGGATTGCACTTTTTTCTCATTACAATACAATTTTTTAAAAATATCTAAATAGCCTAGTTTTGCATATATCAGCCCACCTGTGAGTAAATAAGACAAAGACCATGTGATGTGGTGCGTTGCTGTTTTGGATAGGACCATAAACTGTAAGTAAAGTTTCTCCTCGCTTAATGCAACTTTCATTTGGATTGTTTGGGATTTCAAAACTCCTGTTTTATTAACCATATTAACCTATTAACTGAGACAACTTAATCCAGGTCACACAAGCTCCACCCAAACCCTTACTGTGTCCTCACTAGCAGAGATGTTTGTCCACAGCACACATTAATCACTGTGTAAGCAAAACATCAGTAACAACATAGTACTACATTTCTAAAACAGAAAAACAAAAAACAAAAAAACAGTTCCTCGTAACTTTTGAGGACATTGAGTTTGACATGCATTTCAATAAAATATAATGTAGCAAGTCAAACAATGAAAACACATTAAACCATTGCATGTTATATTTGCTTTGTTACAAATAATTGACGGATAATTGAAATATCTGTTGACATTAGCCACAAGACTTAAACTCTCCCACTTTGACTGACAGCTCATAGCGAATTGTTTTTCTTTACTTTGTGTTCTATTGCTGGCCTCTTTACAAAGTAATGCTACATAAGGGAAAGAACCATCTGTATCTCGGTCAAGTAGATGACTGTACTCTCATGACAAATGCAGTAAACTATTCTAATGTTTTCAGCCAGTTGTATATTGATGATTCCACTCACCATATTCATTGGGTTGCTGTTTTCCTCTGATGGCAGGCTCAGTAGGAGAGGCTCAAATGCAGGAATCAAAAGCACAGTGATTCTAGTATGACACTGATACTGCTGTATTTCAGGTTGTAGAATACCTAGTTAACTAGTGCTGCTGCACTAGTGTATTTTGTTACTGAGATATGTGATATAACATGTTCATTACAAGATGACCATAGGAATTGCTGAAGAAAACTGTTGGTCTGCCATCACAGACCTGCTAATGTTCACTTGATCTGTTTTCGAGTGAGAGGAAGGTCATGGGGCGACAGAAGCAGTCAGGATATATTTGCATAATTACAGTATAATTTTAATCCTTTCATAGAAACTTCAGAACATGCAAATCACGTCATGTTTCTACAAGCTATTCAGATAGACTTTTACCAAATTCATTGTCTCACTGACAATGAATGTCTTTGAGAATAAGTGCAATTCATTGATCAGTATGCTTTGCCAAATCAGCCTCACTGTTTAGGCTTTATCTTCTTCTTCTCCTCTCCGCTTTTCCCTTCAGGGGTCGCCACAGCAAATCAATTTCCTCCATCTAACCTTGTCTTCTGCATCCTCTTCTCTCACACCAACTACCTTCATGTCCTCTTTCATTACATCCATAAATCTCCTCTTTGGTCTTCCTCTAGGCCTCCTGCCTGGCAGTTCAAAACTCAGCATCCTTCTACCAATATATTCACTATCTCGATGTGGGTGGCCCTCCTCCTACACCTACTCGTGTAGATTTCTGTGGTGGTAGGTAGGCCACCCCCTACAGTCCTCTGTGCAGGCTTCACAACCCTCTGCAGCGCTTTCCTGTCTGCTGCAGAGCAGCTGCCGTGCCACACAGTGATGCTGGTGGTGAGGATGCTCTCCACCGCACCCCTGTAGAAGGCCTTCAGGACGGGACCCCCCAGTCCAGCACGCCTCAGCTTCCTGAGGAAGTAGAGCCACTGGTTTGCCTTCCTGAGCAGGTAGGAGGTGTTACAGCTCCAGGTGAGGTCCTCAGTGAGATGAACCCCCAAGTACCTGTAGCTGGAGACCACCTCCACAGCTGCTCCTCCGATGTGCAGGGGGGGAGGGGAGTGTCTTTTCCTCCTGAAGTCCACCACCATCTCCTTGGTCTTCCCCACGTTGATGCAGAGGTTGAAGAGGGTCTTCAGTCTACTCTTAAATAAGCTTAAATAAGCTAAGGGTGTCTCCCCCCCCAGACCGAGGCCAGGAGATCGTTCCAGAGTAAAGGGGCCAGATAGCTGAAGCTTCTGCCTCCTGTTCTACTCTTAAAGACCCGACGGGTTACCAGAAATCCTGCATCCTCGGATCGAAGGGCCCTGGGAAGGTGACACACTTTGACATAAAACAGAGTGAAAACCACGAATTTAGACTCAAGATCAACCTTAAAGCAATCAAATATAAATAATAAAAATACAGTATAAAACAGCAAAGCCACATCAGGGTTGAGATGCCTCAATCCCCTGACACATAGTAATTTGAAGCTGTAGCAGAGTCACTGTTTGTTTTGATATTAATTGCTGTGGCTGTGCCACGGTGACAGAGCTACGCCTGGGGAAGAGGAGCGAGGAAGGCAATGAGAGATGGAAAGGAAAGAACAAAGTGACACCAGGAGAGGTATTTCTATTCTTATTGAGATATTATGAGGTCAGTCAATCAAAGGTCAACATCAAATCAACTGATAATCATCTCAAATGACCACAACTTTTTTTCATCCCCACCAAGAAGGCATGAATGCAGTTTAAGCCAGGGACAAAGAATATTTGGATGAAGTCACAAATTATATGTATATCCGTAAACAATAACTCATGAGGCTCCCTGTATTAGAATCACTGTTATCTTAACCACTTGTTATGTGTGTAAAGTCTTTGTCTCAGTGTGTCATATTATGATAATGGAAAATATTAAAGGAGGTCAGGAAGTTTGTAATTATCATATTATACAAATTATAGATAGTTTAAACTGCTATACTAAAAAAACATATGAACTCATTGCACATTTGGAGACTTGAATGAACAGTTTGACATTTTTCAACTTTGCCTTATTTACTTTCCTGCAGACGGTTTGATGAGGAGGTAATTACCACTCAGTACTTAAAAATACTGCACAAAGCTGAAGTGAACTATTGTGGCCACAGGCAGTTACTCACTTAGTATAACAGAAAAAAACATGGCCCTACAGCTGACTTATTAACATAGTGTGACATGTTTGCATTAATCTTGTTGGAGGGTTTTTTCCAGTAACTTCATAGAATTGTCTGGTCTCAAAGCGTGATTCAGCTCGGCTGAAAGTGTTTGATTAACCTTGTTTCTGCGGCCTTTAACACATGTTGAAAACAATCAAATCACTTGTTAAGCTATCTAAAATCTATGCTAGAGGGTTAACTGAAATAATTTACAACAAAGCCACTTTCCAGAACAGTGTGGGAGTATACCCTATAAAAATGTGGGAACTATTGTAATGGAAGTAATTCAAGTTTCTCTTGTGCCATAGATAAAGGTATTATTAATAGAAATAATCTATCTATCTATCTAATAAAAAAGGACAAAACCTTTGAAAGATTTAGAAGCACCGGCAGGTGAGAGGTGACTTTTTCACTGTTGTAAATTTTTATGCTAAATGGTTGCTCATTGTAGCTTCATATTTAGCCTATAGATTTAAGAGGCATGAATGCTTTCGCCTCACGATCTGTAAGTCAACATGTTTCACAAAATGTTTATTTGGTGTTATTCTGTTCTTCTTTCTATATGCTTTTTAATTTGGCATCTGTTATGCCATGGTTTCATCAGCTACTAGTACTTGCATCGACACAGACACACACAAACACACACACACACACACACACACACAAACACACACACACGCACACACACACACACACACACACACACACACACACACAAACACACACACACGCACACACACACACACACACACACACACACACACACACACACACACACATACACACACACGTCAGGGTCTTCAAACACAGGACAGCAACAGCTCTTTGTTCTGAGACCACATTTCTTTAACCTTGATGAGGGTCCTTGGCCGGATTGTCGTCGCAGGTAATATGGAATGAACCAACACAACCTGATCACTCCAAACCATTTCTAAAGTTTGAACTGCCCTTTAATCTTCTACTCTAATCAATGCAAAATGTATTACTGTATTCCACATTTTCTGTGACTCCTGTGACCTTTTAAGAATCATCGGCTCTGCTTGCACACAGAATATATGACTTAAGTAGATTCAGTGCATACATGCCTCCTTTCAGGATTCCTAACAGACCTTTTTTATGAAAAATTTGCAATCAAAACTTTTATGTGGGTAACTGTTGCCGTACAGCAAAGCGGTTCCCGGTTCTGTGCAGAGCTCACATGTTCTCCCCATGTCTGCGTGTGTTCTCTCTTAGTTCTCCGGCTCCCTCCCACCTCCAAAAACATGTGCTTCATGTTAATTGGCCAGTCCTAAAATTGTCGGTAGGTATGAGTGTGCGCGTGAGTGTTTGTCTGTTCTCCATGTGGCTCCGTGGTGCACTGGCATCGTGCCCGGAGTGTACCTTGCCTCATGCCAACAGTCTGCTGGCATAGGCTCCAGCAACCCCGCAACCCCCGACAGCAGGTAATGAAGATGAATGAATGAATGAACGAACCTTTATTCTGAGACATCAATTTATGTTCTTCACATTATTTATTAGATCAAGACGAAATGCTAATGTGTACTCAATTTTAGAATACAAGGCACACCTTCACCATTTCATTCACATGAACAGTTTATGATGCAGACTGTGATATATACAGGTGCCAAGGTTCATACTTCACTCTAAGAACAATCTCCCTATACAACCTAAACCTCGAGCTCCACGGTGTTGGGCAGTGAGCACACGGCCCACTACAGGACGTCGGGCCCTCAGGCCACCTTCATGAAGTCTGTTCCTGATTGTTTGGGTAGAGACATTCACACCAGTGGCCCTCTGGAGGTCATTCTGTGGGGCACGAGCAGTGCTCAGCCTGTTACGCCTTACACAAAGGAGCAGGTATCGGTCCTGCTGGTGGGTTGAAGACCTTCTACGGCCCTGTCCAGCTCTCCGAGACTAACCACCAGTCTCCTGAAATCTCCTCCATGCTCTGCAGATTGTGCCGGGAGACACATTAAACATTTTTGCTGCAGCACGTGTGGATGTGACATCCTGGAGAAGTTGGACAACCTGTGCTACTTCTGTAGGGTTAAGGAATCGCCTCATACTGCCAGTAGAGATAATTACTCAAGCCAAAACCAGCACGAGTGGAAAACCAGCCAAAAAAGATCAAGAGGGAGAAACTTGAGATGGCCTCCACATGTGAAACCAGTCCTGTTTTGAGGGTTTTCTAATTGTTGCCACTGTAGTGCATCTGTTGTTAATTCCATGAACACCTATACGGCTGAAAGTGATTAACAATGCCCTCAGCTGCTTAACCAACCAGAAACTTATCAGACAGGTTTAATTGATTTCATGCCAGGCCCAGTTAAAAAAAGTGTTCCTTTAATTTTTGTGAGCAGTATAGTTTTGTTCTCCTTGGTAAACATTAAAAAAGAAAATCAAATTAACCTAAGTCACTAAGAACAACTGTCTTACAAGACTAACCAGAATTCTTGTTAATCCCTAGCTTTCATTATCTTTTCATTACATTTGACTTTGACAGGCAGGTAACATGTTAGTTTTTTTTCTTTTCTTTTAATTTTCACTACACATTTGTATTTGTGAGCTCTCACTTGGTCACGTAATACAGGGACCCGGCCAGTCATATACAACTGAATCTCCCAGTGACCTACATTCTTTCCTGCCTCATGAATTGCCTTTAAATATCAAACAATGATCGCAACAAACTGTAGATTCAGTGGAAATGTGGAACCTTTGTACTGGCTATCAGCTTCCAAGGATACAGTCATGACTTGGTCCCTCATCAGTAGAAGAGGAAAGATCCAGAACTTGGGTGTGCTTTTAAACTTTTACAATTTTTTCAACACATAAAAACATCCAGAACACCTAGTCATGAACCATTTAAGGAAGGTTACTAGTGTTCAATCTAATTTTTAATGAGGGACCTATAGTTTGCCATAGTTTGCCATCATTAAGCGATGTTTCCTCAATGTCATTTTAACGTTTACTGCACTATTCGGCACCTATTCATTCAGTGCTGGTAATTTTGCTGGGAGAGGCACTCGAGTAGCTCTTCAACTGATGGACGACAGCAGTATTCTGCAATATCTTTATCACAAGTGTTCTGTATATGATTGAAAAAGTATTTGTCCACTATATTATCAGTGTAATTATGTTTCTTCAAACTGATGCAGTTACAGATGACTTCCGTTTGATACTGTGGATGAACAATAGGACTTACAGGATCATGATGTAACCAATGCACAAAATACATTCAATAAGAAGATAAGATAGAGTGCATTGAACAGATTGCTGCAGCCTCCATTATAATCTGGTTTCCATTGTATAAAGAGAAGGAGAAAGGAAAACACAAATATACCACAATTAAATTGTGTTGCTATTTAGGGAGCAAGTTATGTTTCTTCATTAACAATTATCAGTTATACCTAATTACATCCCGCGAAGCGGTGATGTATTGCAACTGTCAGTGTTTGTGCGTTCGCCCGGCTGTCCATCCATCCGTCCACCAAATATCTCCACAACCGTTGCAGATAGAAAGATGAAAGAAAAAGCATATTACTCAGGCGCCAAAGGGGATGAAAATGAGATGACGACCTTGACCTTGAAAAAACGAGGTCAAAGTCAAATTTTAACTTTGGTACATTTTTTGCACATATCTCAGGAACCGGATAAGATAGAAAGACGAAACAAAAGGTGTTATATTCTGGGAGGAAAGGGGATGAAAATTAGATCACAACCTTGACCTTGATAAACTATGTCAAGGTCAAATTTTAACTTTTATACTTTTTAGGTATACATCTCTGAAACCTGATGAGATATAATCACAAAACAAAAAGCAACATTTTCAGGAAGCCAGAGGCATCAAAATGTAATGATGACCTCCACCTTTGGAAAAATAGGTCAATGTCATACTAGATAGAACAATATAGAATTCATTGCTGCGACCATTATGAAAGTAGGTCAGGGTCAAATTCTGAATTGAGGAGTGTTGTGGGATGTTGCAGTCTCTGACTGCCTTGTTAGGAATTATAAGGGAAGTACAGATGTCTATGAAGGTTGTCATACATGGTTATCCAAAGGTGTTTAAATTAATATACTGGAGTTCTAGAAAGTTCACAGAAGATAATTCACCTCTCATCCAAGAGGCTTCTTAAGTTCTGAGAAGTGTTCAGTGGATTTATTTAAACACCTTTGGATGAGGGAAGCATAGTTATCAAGTGTTTCTTCCTCACAGTAAACTAGTCAATTCAAAATCATTACTGTAAACTCGCACCACTCCTTCAACAGCATAACAAAATTAGCAAACCTTGAGCGGAAACAGGTTAAATTGAATTTACAGGTTCCAAAAACATGTTAGTGTATTCAGATTTAATTTTCATTCACGTCTGTCGCACTTTTGATCGCAAGGTCCGAGAGGAACAAGCGTGAAGCCCGGAGGGGGGGGGGGGGGGGAGAGAGAGAGAGAGAGAGAGAGAGAGAGAGAGAGAGAGAGAGAGAGAGAGAGAGAGAGAGAGAGAGAGAGAGAGAGAGAGAGAGAGAGAGAGAGAGAGAGAGAGAGAGAGAGAGAGAGAGAGAGAGAGAGATCCTCAAAGCAAAAAACTGCCTCTCAGAAGGCAAAAGAAAAAGAAGGCACTTGAATTGCAGCTCATTGAAGACTGTTGAGTGTTGGAATTAATTAAAGAGGGGAGTTAATAACACCTTGGATTACGTCGTACCTGTTCAGTCCGAGGGAGACTGGACACCATACACTTCCACCACCAGGAGCGCTTGGTTTTGTATACCAGCGGTTCGGTTGAAAGACCAGCCAAACACGGCGGAACAGACCCGGTTACGGGTTGGTTATGAAATACGGACGGAATATCTTCGGTGCACACTCAAATAAAAACGGGAATACGAATTTGGAATGATACTGAACAATAGACACGATGCATAATTGAAACAGCACGCCTTCAACGTCTTGGGACCTGGTGCGCCGTTTGGCACCGGAGAGACGGACGCGCGTAATTTCTCTTTTGAGTCGAAGATATTGGCAAACGATCTGCTCTGAATAAGCCTCAACATGCTTCTGACGACTATTATTGTTACTGAAGATTTATGTATTGAAACTTAAAATACAAAAAAAAAAAAAAAAAAGAGCTTTGGAGATTACTCCGTTTGTGCTCATCGCACACTCCAAAACTACCAATGTTGAACTGGATTGTGGCTCTTTGCATTTTGATTTTGGTGGTCATAATATGGCCAGGTTCCAAATACTTTGGCACGGGGAGCCAGCCAAATTTCTTACTTCAAGGGGTGGGGATTTCAGAACAACCGACGAAAGACAGCACTAGGAGTCTTGTCTCCGACAGAGACCGGGGAGATGGAGACCAGGAGGTCGGTGCGACTCCCGGTGCAGCGAAGCCACGCACCGTGGCTCTAATATGCAAACCGTCAGCGCTGGCCAACTATCTCCTGCATCACTGTGGTACTTTCACACATTACTGTCCCAGTGTTGGGTGGACGTGGCGGACAAGCTCCGTGCTGCAGACCGTGTATGAGACGTGCTGGCCGCACGACAGCCCGGTCCAGTTTGTGCGGGACCACCTGCAGATGAGCGACAATGGGCTGGTGGCCCTGGACTGGGCAGTACCCGCCTACCAGAAACGAAGAAGGACCTCCAGTCACTCCACCAGTCCCGTTCTCCTCATCATCCCAAACTCTTTTGGAAAGATCACGAGAAATGTGTTGAAGGTAATTTCCTAAAGAATCTTTACCAAACGGGTACGAACCCGGACTCGGGAAATAAACTCGGGTTCGGGTTCAAGTCCCGCTCTGTGCGGAGTTTGCATGCTTTCCCCGTGTCCGTAGGAGTGAGTGTGTGTGTGTGTGTGTGTGTGTGTGTGTGTGTGTGTGTGTGTGTGTGTGTGTGTGTGTGTGTGTGTGTGTGTGTGTGTGTGTGTGTGTGTGTGTGTGTATGTGTGTATGTGTGCGTGTTTGTATTTCTCTGCCCGGAGTTTGCCCCGCCTCACGCCCTATTCCAGCTGGGATTGGCTCCAGCTCCCCGTGACCCGCGCAAGCGGATGAAGCGGGAAGGAAGATGAATGAATGAATGAATGAATGAATGAATGAATGAATGAATCTTTACAAAACGATAATAAGAATACATCAAGCAAACATAATGAGTCACAAAGAATAAATAATTTAAAAACAACATTGGATGTAGACTCTGTGACACTATCATAAGGTTGCTTATTTTGTGTTAATTTGTCATTACATCATGAACTTTAGCTGCACCTTGACACAAGTCAATGCAATATAAAAATCGCAGCAGTTTGACAATGTTTTGGATCCTATTGATCAATATCTATGTTAATATCATGTTTACAAAAAAAAATTCTGATATGGAATCTAGTTCTTTAACAAATTTGCATATATATTATTTATATCTATCATAATCTAAATATAAACGTTATATGACAGCCCGGGGGTCCTCAAACTTTTTCTCGTAAGCGCACATAACTTTTCCCTTCTCTGATGGAGGGATCAGTTTGTTGCAGAAAAACTGTGACCATCGCAGGGATGCCTAAAAGTAAACATTTATTTACTTCCTGAACCAAATATTAATAACTCCTCCCGGTTATTATTCCATTTAGGAGAGCAGCAGTGACGTGCCGTCTTTCATGATGGCAGGTAAGGGGCGGCCTCACCTGCCACCATGACAGAAAAAACATGGAAAATGGAAGAAGTAAATTAAATGGTTATATTTATCCAGTGATGTGTATTATAAAGTTATTTTCCATTTAACGTCACCAATTTTAGATTATTTTGTACTCAAAATTGCTGAATTTTCACATTTACCTCTGAAATACTGAGAAGAGACCTGCGGTGAGGCAGCAGCCAGCAAAGCCTCACTATGGATTGTACAATGGCTCAACTAGCTGTGCTGGTAGCTAAACAGTGAGACCGTAATGCTATCTCTCTATGTGTCACTATTAAAATATTCAAACACGTTTGCTCTATGAACTAAATTTCCATTGTTTATTTAGTGTATAAAATGTACAGTGTTTTTTGTACACAACTGTATGTGTGTAACATCTTTCATGAGTTGAGTTGAATTTGTTTTTTCCACTTGCCCTACTATAAAAATGGAGGGTTACATATCTCAACTCAAAATTAACATATAATCAAACATGTAGGTAACAACATAATGTTTTTTTTAATCAAATATGCCCATTTGTATGTTACAGTTTGTATGTGTAAATAATTCTGCTATGAGACTTTAAACATAACCCAATCACTGTTGCTAATTAAATGGTGAATAATCTACACTGTAGGTTCATATGTTTGTAAATCTGATTGTGATGAAATCAGCACCTCACCAGCCATGAACCTCACCACACGTCACTGGAGAGCGCCATAGAAGTCATTGTGACAATTGGGCTTGAATGCATCTTTCAGAACATCACAGTTCTCGGCCAACTCAAACTGATGAGAAGGATGGGCTTCATCAATGTCGGCAACAAAGCGGTTCTGGAAAAGACAGATTTCTTTTGGATTAGCATGCAGTTCACCGAATTACACAGCAAACTCCTTCAGCATTTCCAGTGCTTCCACACACCTTTCAGCTGGGAACAGGACCCCTGGGTTCTTTTCAGAGATGTTTTGGGTAGCGGGGAGATGGATGAAGTTGTGCTTGTTCACTTGTTCCAAAACCAGCGGTAGTTTCACCTCAAATATTTTTATGTGAGAATACATGTTGCAAATGAGTTTCCTCTGGCCTTGTAGCTGCAAGTTAAGACTGTTCAGCATTTCTTACACTTCTGTTAAAGATGAAAGGTTCCTTTTCCATTCTGGATCGATCAGCTTTTTAAGACTGTTTTGTTGGGAGGCATTTTTCTGGTACTGTTCAGGGGGTTGTGCCAAATGTGGAGGCAGGCCTCATCCGGCCCGCGGGCCTTAGTTTGGGGACCTCTGCTATAGACAAGACAAAAATCACTCATTCATTTCTTTAAAAGAGACATGAGAAGACGCTAGTTCAAATCAACAAGGCTGTGTGGGTAATAGCATGAGTTTATACAACGGTAAACTGCAGCACGACTCTCTCAAGTGCTCTGTCAATACACTGAGGTAATTGAGTGGAATATTACAAAGCATCGGTTGACTTCAGGGACTGAGGAAGTGAAGTGCTGCTTCACGTGAATGCCTTCTGGTTCCTGCCCAACTGTGGCTGTCTGCCATGGTGCTTGCTCTCTTCATTCCAAAGCCTACTATTAGCTCTGTGTGTGAATTCGTCACAGGCTAACTGTCAGCTTGGTGTCAGAAGTAACAGCTCTGTAAGAGGTCTGGCAAAACCGGGGTGTTATATAGCACAGATTGTATGTCATGAGGTCATGTGGTCATTTATTGTCATCTATTGCTGAAAGTTTCACCAGGGTCGAATACATTTCCACATTCACACACACTCAGACACACACAAACACACAAATACACACACAAACACACACACACACACACACACACACACACACACAGACACACACACACACACACACACACACACACACACACACACACACACACACACACACACACACACAGACACACACACACACACACACACACACACAGACACACACACACACACACACACACACACACACACACACACACACACACACACACAGTGAGTGCGGTAGAGATCAAAGCTTTTGTGGAGTTTCTCATGTCTGCTATGTTGTTTCTTCATGATCCTTTTTAACACTTTCACCAAACTCTCTGCAAGACCTCTGGAGCTGGGGCAATGCAGACTTGAAGTGATGTACTGAAAAACCTGTGCTTTGGCAAAGGATACAAACTCAGTACTTGGGATTATTGTCTGAGATCACTTCCCATGGGACACCATGCCTGTCAAAGACAGCTTTCAGGAAGGCAGTGACTGTCTGGCTAGATGTTGACTCCAATATTACCACCCCTGGCTAGCACTGTCTCTATTCCATTACAATCAAAGCTTGCTCTGTGACTTAGTCTGAGTATAGAAGCTTTGCTCTATGTCTTGTTTCATTCTCAGTACATGGCTTGACTGGATCTGCTTTTAATTTTTTGATTGTTTTCCAATAGACCTCTGATACACATGTATGGCAAGTGACAAAAGTGTTATTAACCATCAGACGTATTGAAAAACAATTTTTAGCTGGTCTCATTAAGTTTCGTTTTCCAGTAAACTGATGATGTATTGAGTTTCTGAACCACTTGGCACCAGAAAACTATGATTTCCTCTCTGGTGGACAACTTAAATTGCTCTCTTTTGGTCACCTTGTTTGTCTTTTGGATTAGGGTCAAAATTCACAGCGTTCCATCAGTCATTAGCAAGTCACAAGAGAGCTTACCCCTTCAGTTGGTTTGAAAAAAAATTGTCTCCTTGCATGCAAGATTCTGCTTCAGTTTGTCTCTGACGACAAATGGAACCTTCCTGCATGCATGAAAAACATGAGTCACATTTTCACCTGAATAAATTTGTGCAAGTCTGGCAAGCACCCAAGTCCCTCAAAAACCACATTGTTCTGTGTGGCACTGTGTCACCATAAAAACTCTCCTGTCTAACTTCAGTGTTTCACATGTAGTGAGACCTGCTACAGGTTGTACACCCTGTTCTACAATCAGTAGGTGAGGTCTCAGGTTATGATGCCGTCTTTGTCCCAGGTTGGGCTACAGATGGAAGCTACAGATGGAAGCCTAACCCTAAACCTCCTTAAATAATTACTAAAAGGGGACTTGGACTGTAACACTGCTATGAATTATGTGAAAACTTTCATTAAATGTGAAACTATCCTGAACTCTGTTGCAGCTGTCTTGTCAGATGTGTCACACTTTTCCGAAAGAGCAGATAGATTTGTGATTTGTCAGCAGTTTTATTTCATTTTGTGACCTAGTTACAGCCATAAATGTAATTTACAGTGTGCCTTTGGAAATACAGTTTCATTTATTACAAATATGAATTGTGACATAAGCAGGTCATAATCCATAATTTCATTTCAACACTAATTTTTCAGATAATCCCTGTGACTTTCTGATCGCTGAGAGGATATTTTCCAAAATCATTGTGGAAAATTGTTTTGAATAAATACAAGTACAGGTTTGATCGTGTAGGACTGTGCAGAACAAACAGTGACTATTAGATAACTTTGAAAGCTAAAAGTTGTACTAATCTTAGTCTACAATTTCTTAAGGAAATTCAGAACTAAAAGGCACTTTTACAAATATTTATCCACAATATTGATAAATGTACAGTTACCTGTGTCTATAAATTTGTTGCTCAGCAAGATTAAGCAAAAATACTAGATTGATTTCCACCCACCTTGGTAGATTGGTAGAACATGGACCTCCTGACACAGACAGATGATGTATTTTCTGACTTTCATTTACATTTATATTTATATTTGCAGTTCATGAGGATAATTTGGTAGATTTTTTTAAATCATTTTTCATACAATACAATGCATTAATTTACACAATGTCCCTGTACTAATACATAATTAATACCTAAGCATGCGTAGGCAGGATGTCATCAATTCATACTCTGGTACATTACATAGTTGTGGGTCTGGTCTTTTCTTACAGAGCAATGGAAAGAGATAAATAAGTTTTACATTCAGCCATTCAGTAACTCATCTCAACTCATCCTTCTTTGCAGATTTAAATTCCGTTGTAATAAATTCCAAATCCACTCTTTATTTACACAGATTTCAAATAGCCCCATCATGCTCTGTGATGATAAATGTTTGGATTGGATACCTCCTTGTTCAGAGGAAGCAGAGAGATACTGCATATTTTGAGGGAATGGGGAAATGTATTTCTGGCTGATCAAATTAAATTTAATGTTTAATGTTAAAAGCAATTCTTTACTGAAATAATGTCTCATTTCTGTTCACACTCTGAGTGTAGTGCTTTCCAATCTGAAATTCACTCCCTATCCAGAATAAAAATTTCCGAGTCTTTCTAGAATCATTTCCACAGTATATGCATGGATTGTTATTTTACTATTATTATAATTTACGTAAGTCTCCTTAAAATGATAATTGGCAATAATTGTTTTTGTTTTATCAGTTTTTGTGATTAAGATATACATAAAGAGTCATGATTGACAAACTGTGAAAATTGTATTATTGCTTACTTTAGCTTTATGATGATTTTTGTAATAAGCAGCCACAGCTACATAAAAAAATCAATTATTTGTCCTTCTTCTTCCTGTTCTTCATCTTCCTCTTCAGTGATAGAAGTATTAAGTGGTAATAATGTCAACATAATACAAGACTATACATTACAATTGTTTAATTGATATTGCTGCTGCTGTTCTTGTTCATGTTTACTCCTCAACCCGCTTTCTCTTCTCCATTTTCTGTCACTCGTTTCACTTTTTTCTCTCTCTCTTTCTCTCTATTAACCCAACTACTCAAGGCAAAGGGTCCCTCACCATGAGCTGGGAATGGTTTGGCATTTCTCTCTGTTAAAAGGCACTTCTTTTCTCACCACTGCTATCAAGTGCTTGCTCAAGGGGAACGTGTTGGGTCTCTGTACAATACAATGCGTGATTTAGATTGTCTACAGTGATGCATTGTAATACATTTGCTATGAACTGGTGCTATAGAAATAAAACTGGTTTGATTGCATGAATTCATACACCAGATTATGTTGTTAACTTCGAATTATATGTGAATATAATAGCATGTCCATTAATTCCCAAAAATTAGAATTTCTTTTATCTCCGTTAAATATTGGATACATTTAGATATGTTTTTGCAACTATTTTAAGCAGATATATATTTTGTGATTTGAATGAATGAATGTGTCCTTTGTAAACTGACCAATAATAGTAATAATCTAATACTGCGTAAATGGATTTATATCAATGCCGTGTCTTGACTTACAAGTGAAAAGTCTGTATTTAATTCATAATAAATACAGATCCAAACCCCTAACTGTGTTTATGTTTTTCCGCTTCCTATCTCTACAGTTGTGTGAAACAGCTCTGTCTCATGGTTACCTTCCTGCAGTCTTCAACCGCCGCAGCCACAATGGCTCCCCACTCACCACCCTCAAACTGCAACAGTTTGGTGACCCTGCAGATCTGCGTGAGGCTGTGCGCTACATTCGCTACCAACATCCAGCAGGGAGACTGTATGCAGCGAGCGAAAGCACTGGGTCTGGCCTTCTCTTATCATACCTGGGGGAGTGTGGCTCATCCAGTTATGTAACTGCAGCTGTCTGCCTGTCACCTGTGTTCCGCTGTCAGAGCTGGTTCGAGCAGGGGCTGAGCTGGCCCATGCAATGGGTTTTACTGCTTTACCAGAAGATGTGTCTCAGCAGGTATGGATGGAGACATTGCAGGCGGGGGTTATGATATCTGTAATATTGCAGAATGATAGTACTGTAATATTACTGTAATGTGCTTCTTGTCATGGTTTTATTTCTGTCTTTCTGATATGTGAACAGTTACTTCTTGAGTGAGAACTGTTTACCACACTTGAGTTTCGGCAGGTCTAACAAGACCAATTGTTAAGACATGATTCATTTTCTAACTGCTATTATCGTCTGCAGTCTCCATTCACTTGAGGTGTGTTTACAAAGGGATTGCACAAAAATAAAACAGATGCAAGTACTCACAGACTATTGACTATTGGAGACATCTGAATAATGTATCCAAGCAAGCTATGATAGTATAGCACATGGTCTGCTCAGTGAAAAGTAATTGATTCGTAGAGACATTGTGATCCAGGTAAAGGTTAAACAATCAGTGCCACGAAATTGTTTTCTTTGCTGCCTCTTGATATCTTTTTAATGTGTGTCTGTGCTCTTTGTGTGGATGTGTGTGTGTGTGTGCACATGTGTGTGCATGTATTTGGATGACCTACATAGGTACAAGACAGTGCTGAATGAGACCATACGAACGGACACCCTGTTTTCCAGCTCTTCCCTACGTGAACTGGAGGCGTCTTTGTTTTGCCAGACGAGCTCTCCTCCAGCAGCACCAGCAGGGCCCAACAGCAGCAGCGACCCTTCAGGTGCCTGGGATGCTTACTGGGAACGTAACGAACCTTTGAGAGATGTGGATGAAGTGGCTATTCCTGTTCTGAGCGTGTGTGCTCAGGATGATCCTGTCCGTGGTAACACCCAATCCACTGTACCCGTGGAACTCTTTGAGACAAACCCACATTTTTTTCTCCTGCTAACCAACCGTGGAGGTCACTGTGGTTTCTCCACCCAGTCCGAAGGAAGAGCCAGAAGAGAATTTGGAGCAGTTAGTTCCACTACTGTGCAGAATAGTCAGGTGGAGAGCCAACCCATCAACTGGAGCCACAAAGCAATGCTGGAATTCTTCAGGGCAACCACAGACTTCTTCGCCACAGAGGATAGAGCAAAGCAACTCCCTCCTAGGAGAAGGGGGCTGGGGGGAGGCTTGAGTGGAAGAGTTTTTTACCCCCGCAGCATCAGTAGGTGTAAACAAACGGCAGTGTGTTCCCATAATATCCATGCCATTTATAATTGGCAGAGATCATATACACGATGAGTGAACTTAATGGGAGTTAACAGACTACACTGGCGCCTTCTGATAGTGTTTGGATTAGGAATCAGAAGGTCTGCTCTGCTAATGTGGTAATGTACTGAGATAGACAAAAATAGAAGTGTTGTTCCCACACACTTGATGTGAGCCATAAAACATGAAGATGGTATGAAAAATCAAGACAGGCCATAAAGTCGATCACACTTATGTTTAACCACTGAACAGATGAACTAAAAGATGGGTGACTAGATATTTTTCAAAATTGACACATGAAATGGACACAAATATTTACACTGTCAGCTGTTTTATGAAGAAACAAAATATCTACTGTATCTTACATTTTTCCTCTGTTTACAACCACAACCACACACATAGACACACACACACGCTCACACACTACAGAGTTTACTATTCATCCTTAGTGACAAGTACTGCTTCCGGGCAGAAACCTAGCCCAGCCAACATTGGTTCCTGCATCATTTAGATCCTACAGGAGGACAATCCCGTCCATAATTTAAAAAATATATGAAGTAAGATACAGTTTTTGAGTTTCTTATAGGTAGCCAAACTGGCTCTAACTATCAACATGACCCGATTTTTCGGCAGTCTCAATGTTTTTGAACGTCTGCACGCACATAAATACATTGTGCGTTTGTTCCCTGCTCAGAATTTTACAGAGATGTGGATAAAGGAAGGGCAAAATGCTGCAGGTGGCACGCCAATGGGAAAGCTGAAAAGGCAACATGAAGTCCAACATCAGAGCAGACTGTTCACTTAGTCTTATATTTGCTGAGTTATTTTGACATGTTACAGTATGTGAAATCGTAATCTGTGGGGTGTTAATGTTACGCTGCTTGGTGTGGGTTTCAATAGGAAGCGGAACTACAGTTGTCAGATATGGTGGTACATGGATGTTCATATCTATGAATGTTCGTAAGTCGAATGTTTGTATCTTGAGGACTACCTGTATATGCACACAAAGAAGGAAATACACAAGAGAGAGAGAGCACCAGAAGTCATGTTTTTAGATTTTACAAATTCAGCAAAAATTAGTTCTAGTTAAATATCACATTAATTGAATGAATTAATTCAGTGTTGTTATTGCACATATAAAACCATTCCAACTTTCTTAGAAAATGTTTTGTGACTCATAGGATTCTAAGAGAGCTTTATGGCTAGCAGAATTAACTTTTTCATGAACAAAGTCGCCAGACTTGTAGGAACAGCTTCTTTGATTCACCATGTCCTGGATGACTGAGAATTTCCAGACTTTATGATTTGTAAACCCTGACTCTTCAAGAAGTGAAGATGTGAGTTGCTGTTTTGCTTTTTTTGTATTAATTCCAGATTTTCTCAAAATGTCAATTGATTCTTTTTTGCATATTAGTTTGTAATTTACAAATTAAAACTATGCCAAATAATAAATACTGTATGGAGTCAAAATTCGATAAATTCAAAAAGCATCTCTATTATTTATTTACAAGAACAAAATGACATTCAGGGATGGCACAGTGGCGCAGTAGGTAGTGCTGTCACCTCTTGGCAAGACGGTCCCAGGTTCGAGTCCCGTTCTGTGCGGGATGTGTAAGTAGTTTTGTCTTTGTGGGTTCTCTCCAGGTTCTCCGGCTTCCTCCCACCTCCAAAAACATACACCTTAGGTGAATTGCTCGTTCCATATTACCTGTAGATGTGATTGTGTGCATGAGTGGTTTGTCTTCCATGTGGCACTGATGTCGTGCTCAGAGTAAACGGATGGGTGGATGAGAATGACATTCAGATTTTTTGTCTTCTTTTTTTGGTACATTTTTTTAGAGCAGTGGTTCTTAACCTGGTTTCGATCGAACCCTTGGGGTTCGGTGAGTCGGTCTCAGGGGTTCGGCGGAGACGGAGGTCAAGACGAAACACCCGACATGATGTGCCGGGTGTTATTGCCAAACATACACGAATCACTGTGTACATTTGACACACCGGTCAGTTCGTGATGAACCGCCCCCCTTAGCCATCACTGGCTGCAGGTGATCACACTACATCGATTAGCGTACCTGTGCTACAGGGGATTTTGCGCTCTCAGTAGTCCATTTATGCCTGTCATGTAGACGTAAGATCGGGCGTAAAAAAATCCAGCCCGACCCGACTCGAGCCCGTGGGTATTAAAGCCTGATCTGATCCGAATGTAATTACTGACATTTTGAGCCCGGTCCGGCCCGAATTTCTACCAATATATTCACTATTTCTCCTCTGGACATGTGCAAACCATCACAGTCTGGCCTCTCCGATTTTATCTCCAAAACCTCCAACATGTGCTGTCCCTCTGATGTACTCATTCCTGATCCTAACCTTCCTGGTCTCACCACAGTTTTGTACAACTTTCCTTTCATTTTGATTTCTCAGTTCCATTACTTTGTTTCTTGTAGGGCAGTAGTGGAGAACCTGATGTGTGTGTTCCCCCCATGTACCAAGAGAAGAGATTGTCCGGGCCAACCGCTTTACCGCTGTACTGCTAGAAATGGTCAAGGTTCTTCCCCTGATGACATAGTGCAGAAAGACTGTTGCAAGGAATAGAGCCTCATCATCAAATCATCTGAGATACCTGTCTATCTTGATGTACCTTCACCAATAAACGTAATCCTGTCAAGCAGACACATGAAATGATTGCTTTCCTCCACTGATGGTACAGTATATGTGTATCGCTGTTCTGTAGACCAAACCATGTCATAGAAGTGACCCAGAATTGCCTGCCACTGTGTCTCCTGCACCTGCAAGACAACAAACAAAGATAACCAAGCAAATAGTCATTTCCTTTGATACTCTACCAGAACAGATTACAATTTGACTTTCGTAGTTGTTTAAAATGCACGTTATCTGAATTAGAGGAACAAAATACCCACTGGCAAGCTGGAATTTGCAGAAGAAAACTGACTCGCAGGGCTCGAAATATACTTTTAGCTTATTTGCACAGGTGCAAATGGCAAAAGACTAGTCTAATATAGGGACTATAATTAGGGAATGCAACAGAGGTGTGTCTCAGCCTTCAGCCAGGGAAACACCATGCGTCCTTGTTATGTGAATTCACAACACCTGTAGGAAAGAACCAGAAAAGTGAGGGGAGAACAGAAAACAAGCACAAGACAAAACCAAATCCTAGCAAGAGTTCTCTTACAGGTAGCCTATGCGTCTACAGTATATTACCGGCACTAGGGTTGAGCCGGATACTCGTTTCATACGAGTATCCAGTACGGATAACACATTTTACGATACTAATAAAACCCATTAATACTCGTGATCGGACTGAAGGAAAATCATCCTGACTGTTTTCACACTCTGTGATTAGCCAGTCACACATACTTCCCTACAGACTCCAGTTAGAGCGGAGTTTGTCCCTGTCCCACTCTCTGGCACACGCAGACATTTACTGATCTCTTTTTGTTGCACATACGCGTGCATTTAGCCACCGCCTCCACTCGTCTTTTTTTTTTACCTGTTTGGTCTAAACTCTGTTCAAATTAATAATTCTACACTTTATAAATATTTTAACTGAGACATAGCGCGCATACACACACACACACACACACTCACTCAACATTAGGTGCTAAAAATAAATAATTGAAGAAAAAAAACAGTTTGATTATAAAAAAATTAAACTGAAAAATCTTTTTAAAAATTAAATTAAAAGTATGACAAGTATGACAATTTTGTTAAGTATGACTATTCTTGTTCATGCACACTTCGTAGTTGATAATTTCCTATTGCATGCACTTCATTAATGCATTTTGTGTTTAGTCAGTCATTTTCTTAACCCGCTTAATCCGCTTACACAGGTCGCGGGGGAGCCGGTGCCTATCCCGGCAATCTCGGGGCGTGAGGCGGGGGACACTCCGGGCACGACGCCAGTGTGCCGCGGAGCCACATAGAGACAAACAATCACTCACACACTCACTCCTATGGTCAGTGAGGCCTGAAGCGCATACTTTTGGAGGTGGGAGGAAGTCGGAGAACCCGGAGAGAACCCACGCAGACACGCGGAGAGCATGCGAACTCCGCACAGAGCGGGACTTGAACCCGGACCCGCCGTGTTGTGAGGCGACAGCGCTACCCACTGCCGAGAACCTGAACCCGTTCCGAGTACAGATACGGATACAGATAATCTAGTTGGTTGAACAGGTACAGATACAGATAGTGGTGTACTTGTTCATCCCTAACCGGCACTAACTTTCAACCTGACTCAATTTGTCGACAGTCTCAATGTTCACAAACTGGCAAGGTACCAGTTCACTTCCTCAAGAGGTGCTCTTGAGTGAAACACCGAACCCCAAAAGCTGCTTCGAGGGCACGCCTACATGGCTGCCATCTCTCTCCCTTAATTGCATGTTTACAGGTGCTGTGTGTATGTGTGTGTGTGTGTGTGTGTGTGTGTGTGTGTGTGTGTGTGTGTGTGTGTGTGTTTATGTTTGATAAATATGTATATGAAAAAAATATCCCCCTTGAGGGACTAATAAAGGAATGTTCTTTCTTTATATATTCAATTATGTTATGGGAATTTAATATAGAAATAAGAAAAAAATGATGTACAAATTTGGGATTCACATTTGTGTGGGGAGCGTGAGCGAGAGAGAGTCAAAAATGAAGGTTGGGTTTACACAGACAGTATGTAGTATATTTGTGCCGGGTCTGTCAGCCTACTGAGCCTTATCCAGTCAGACAACTGGAAAAAATAAATCAGACATACAAAATGTGTGCAGGCAGTGTTGTCCCACAAAAACAATGTTCACATGCAGTGAAAATTATGGCAGACATTACATTTATATTATTGTTTCTAGATGTCTGTAAATTCACATCTAGACAAGAATTGTGGTTTTTCTGACAGTATCCATAATGTCCTCTACTGGTAAGTAAATAAAGTAACCACAATCATACAGGGTTTCCCAAAAAATTATATACCCTTTAGCAGCAGGTAACTAAATTGTTTGTGGTTTTATTGCAGATTAAATACATTGGAGTCAATGACTAAACTAAATGTCACTGAAAATATGAAAATAAACTGGAGGTGCAAAGAGGGAGTTAGGAGGGAGTTTCAAAAAGAACCATTGACATGACTTACCATCACTCGAATTAGATATGATTTTGAAGTCCAAGAAAGTCTGTGCGGCAAGCTTGTGGTGAGGAAAGGGCTCCATCCTCAGTTAGCTTTGCACTTCACGCGCATTTTCTTACGTCCAATAGCATTTTAGTTTGAATGCACTTTTTTTGAATTGTAGTCTGTTATTGACAAATTACGCTCTTATAAACTAAAGTTTATATAATCCATCCCATTGCTATGCTGTCCTAGACCCAGACTGCTGGGAGAAGCTCTCATAACATACTGAGCGACTCCCTCTTCCTCTGTTTATTCACATTCAAAATATACATGTCACTAACTACAGTAACACTCTCCATCTGTGTCAGTCTGCATGTACATCTGTCCATGGAGCTGAACAATCTGGACCTGTGACTGTTGTTCCCCGCTGCACATTATCAGCAAAACTGTTACCATCACTGTTTTTCATGTATTTTTTTGCAAAGAGGGTTAACAGCACATTAGGAGACTAGTATCCTCTGGTTGGTTGTACAAGATGGAGATCAGCTTCACCATCTGCAGAAAGTGGGGCCAGGTAGTATAATTAAGTTACTGTATGTAATCAATCAGCAATTGTCATCATCCCAACTTTCCACTTGTTGAACTGTAATGTTCAGTTTGTTATTATCGTGAAAAAGCGGTCTCCGTTCTTGCTCCCAGTCAATAATTATTACATAGCCCTCATAAAAGTGAATTTTGTGATTTTAAGCTTTGTACAGATTACCCAAAAAAGGCGAAATATCAAATGAACTTTCAAGGAGCCAGTAGATCTTTCTTCTAAGGAGGCTGCCGTTTACATGTCAGCGTACATGCTAAACATCAGAAAGGCATCTGCTTTCTCTTGTTTTCTCAGCTGTCTGTATAGGTTCTGTAGATTCTCTAGATTCTGTTATCAGCATAATAGCATATACAGTACTTATATTTCCCAAAAAGGAAACCAAAATTGATTTTTGTTTCAACATACATATGTTTCAACATATTATGAATAGAAAGGGGCTCCACTAAACTTTTTATATCTTCTACAATTGACTCACTGATCCACTTGCCCCAAGTCAACATGGTTCAGTTTAAACATTAAGTAACATAAAGTATAATAATTGTAATGATCTCAGTTAAGCAGACTGTCAGTGTAAAAAACCTTATCTGTATGGACTGTGATTTTAGAGAATTTTTGACATGTGTCTAACATCTAAATAAAAGAGAGATAAACATTATTATGTTCCTCTCCAAGGAACCATCACCTTATTTTGGTGGAGAGGTTTGTCTGCCCTGAGGATCCTGAGAGCTAAGTTGTCGGGGGTCTTGTACTCCTGGTAGCATCACCTAAGGCAAACAGGTCTCAGGTGAAGGGTCAGACAAAGAATGGTTCAGAAGACCCCATGAAAAACTATACTGGATTTTTTCTATGCCTGTGGACCCACCACCTGCAGGGCAGATCGATGGGGTCAGGTGCGCTGCCATATGGATGGCAGTGACGACAGGGCGTTACGACAGACTAGACCCATGCGACAGAAGTTGGCTTTGGGGAGGTGGAATGTCACCTCACTGGCGGGGAAGGAGCCGGAGCTTGTGTTGGAGGTGGAGCGTTACCAGTTGGATCTGGTGGGGCTTACCCCCACCCAAAGCCTCGGTTCTGGAACCAAATTCCTGGATAGGGGCTGGACCTTGTTACATCCCACTTCAAAGCGGTGATGTATTGTAATTGTCTGTTTGTGTGTTTGTGAGTTCATTTGTTCGTTCGTCCATTCGTTCGTTCGTTCGTCCGTTAGTTTGTCCACCAAATATCTTTGCAACTGATAGAAAGATAAAACAAAAAACACATTACTCGAGCCGCAAAGGGGATAAAAATTAGATGCTGACCTTGACCTTGAGAAAAATAGGTCAAGGTCAAATTTAAACTTTTGTGCACTCATGAACCGGATAAGATAGAAAAACGAGGGAGAAGGTTAGTGTGAGTAAAACCATAGATCAAAGTTAGTGCTTTGATCAATGACAGTAGGTCAGAGCATTCCCTATAATCTTTGACCTATGCAAGTAGGTCAGGGTAAAATTTTGAATTCAAGTGTGTCGCGATGTTGCAGTCTGTGACTGCATTGGTTCTAGTTTTACTCAGGCGTGAGACGTAGGGCGGTTGTGGGGATACTCACAAGCCCCTGACTGAGCGCTGCTGTGTTGGAGTTTGCCCTGGTGGATGAGAGGGTCGCCCCCCTATACCTTAAGGCTGTGGGAGGGAAAACTGTTGTTTGTGCGTATGCACCGAATAGCAGCTCAGAGTATTCGGACTTCTTGGGGTCCCTAAATGAGGTCCTTCACAGGATCCCTGTAGGGGACTCCATTGTTCTTTTGGGGGACTTCAATACATACTCCGGCAATGATGGAGAAACCTGGAAGGGTGGGATTGGGAGGAATGGCCTCAGTGATCTAAACTCAAGCGGTGTTATGTTGTTGGACTTCTGTGCTAGTCGTGGATTGTTCATAACTAACACCATGTTCAAACACAAGGATGCCCATAAGTGTACCTGGTACCAGAGCACCCTGGGTTGGAGGTCAATGATTGAGCTTGTCATCATACCATCTGACCTTAGAGTGTTTGTTTTGGACACTCGAGTGAAGAGAGGGGCAGAGCTGTCAACTGATCACCACCTGGTGGTGAGTTTAGTCTGTTGGCGGGGGAAACCTTTGGATAGACCTGATAAGCCCAAACGAGTGGCACGGGTGAACTGGGAAAATCTGGAGGAGGACTCTGTCTACGAGGCCTTCAATTCCCACTTCTGAAGGAGCTTCTCGTGCATCCCTGTGGAGGCTTGAGACATCAAACCTGAATGGTCGATGCTCGAAAGTTCCAAGGGAAGGTACCCCTCGAACACCGTGGCGGACTTCGGTGGCCAGGGAAGCCGTCCGACTGAAGAAGGAGGCTTTCAGGGACATGTTGTCCCTGGGGACTCCTGAGGTAGTTGCTGGGTACCGACAGGCCAGAAGTACTGCGGCCTCGGTTGTGATGGAGGCAAAACAAGGGCTGTGGGAGGAGTTCGGAGAAGCCATGGAGAAGGACTTTCGAACAGCACCAAGGTTGTTCTGGAGGACTGTCCGACACCTCGGGAAGGGAAAGCAGGGGACCAACCAAGTATAGGGCACAGATGGGACATGGCTGACCTTGACGGAGGAGGTTGTCGGTCGGTGGAAGGAACACTTTGAGGAACTCCTGAATTCAACGACCCCAACTGACCCATCCTCTGTTGCAGAGGTAGAGCTGGAGGATGATGGGGGATTTGAATCAATCCCTCTGGATGAAGTCACTGAGGTAGTTAAACAACTTTATGGCGGCAAAGCCCCCGGAGTTGATGAGAATTTCCCCAAAATGCTGAAGGCTTTGGGTATTGAGGGTCTGTCATTGCTGACACGCCTCTTTAACATCGCATGGAAGCCTGGGACAATGCGGAAAGGGTGGCAGACTGGGGTGGTGGTTCCTCTTTTCAAAAAGGGGGACCAGATGGTGTGTGTGCAACTACAGGGACATCACACTCCTCAGCCTGCCTGGGAAAGTTTACTCCAAGGTGCTGGAAAGGAGGGTCTGGCCGATTGTCTAACCTCAGATTGAGGAGGAACAATGTGGGTTCCGTCATCGTCATCCAACAACAGACCAGCTCTTTACTCTTGTAGGGGTCCTAGCGGGGCCTTGGGAGTGTGCCCATCCAGTCTACATGTGTTTTGTGGATTTGGAGAAGGCGTACGATTGGGTCCCCAGGGACCCGATCTTACTGTGGGAGGTACTGCGGGAGTATGGAGTGAGGGGGCCTCTCTTTAGTGCCATCCGATCCCTGTTCGCCCAAAGTGAGAGCTGCGTTCAGGTTCTCGGCGAAAGTCGGACTTATTCCGAGTGGCTGTTGGTCTTCGCCAGGGCTACGCTTTAACATCAATTCTGTTCGTGATTTTCATGGACAGGATATCGAGGTGTAGTCGTGGTGAGTTGGGTTTACAGTTTAGTGGGCTGAGGATTGCATTGCTGCTTTTTGCAGATGATGTGGTCCAATTTGCCACTGTAACCTGCAGTGCTCCTTTGCATCAAAAGGAGTCAGTTGAGGTGGTTTGGGCACCTGGTGCGGACGCCTCCGGGGCGCCTCCTTAGGAAGGTGTTCCTGGCATGTCCAGCTGGGAGGAGACCTCGGGGCAGACCCAGGACCAGTTGGAGAGATTATATCTCAACACTGGCCTGGGAACGCTTTGGGATCCCCCAGTAAGCGTTGGTGGATGTGGTCGGGGAAAGGGAAGTTTGGGGCTCCCTGTTGAAGCTGCTGCCCTTGCGACTCGACTCCGGATAAGCGATGGAAGATGGTTGGATGGATGGATGCCCTCTGTGTTGTGAACACTTTTGCTGAAGATATATTTATTGACTACACAGGCAGGGATTCAATAATGCGGTTCATAAATCTAGGAAGCTCTGCTTTATTATCCTCAAGGGTACAAATGAAATGAAAATATGTAGTATTTCCATTTATAGAAATGTAAATGTAAACATTTTTGTCCTGTTGGGATTCCTTTTTAGACTTTTATCCAATTATAACTTTGTTCTCATAAATAAATTTGAGAAATAAAATTTTGACTCAAAAAAAAAAAAAGTTCCAGAGAATATTTCTTGGTCAAGTGCACCATCTTCTGGATACTGGGAAGAAAGGCCTTTCCAGTCTAATTTGCGAAAGCAGGATTAAGAGATCAGTGCATTTTCGTCTTTTCCCTTCGGCTTTTCCCTTCAGGGTTCACCACAGCAAATCAGTTGCCTCCATCTAACCATGTCTTCTGCATCCTCTTCTCTCACACTAACTACCTTCACGTCCTCTTTCATTACATCCATAAACCTCCTCTTTGGTATTCCCCTAGGCCTCCTGCCTGGCAGTTCAAAACTCAGCATCCCTCTACCAATGTATTCACTATCTCTCCTCTGGACATGTCCAAACCATCTCAGTCTGGCCTCTCTGACTTTATCTCCACAACCTCTAACATGTGCTGTCCCTCTGGTGTACTCATTCCTGATCCTATCCATCCTGGTCACTCCCACAGAGAACCTCAGCATCTTAATCTCTTCTACATTCCAGCCCGTTCTCCTGTCTTTTCCTTAGTGACACTGTCTCTGTACACCTTTCCTTTCATTTTAGCTTAAACTCTTATATCACACATCACACCTGACACTTTTCTCCACCCGTTTCATCCTGTCCGTACACACTTCTTCACCTCTTTTCCACACTCTCCATTGCTCTGGACTGTTGACCCTAAGTACTTAACATCCTCCACCTTCTTGATCTCTTTTCACTGTAATCTCACTCTTCCACTTGGGTCCCTCTCATTCACACACATGCACTCTGTCTTACTGCGGCTAACCTTCATTCTTCTTCTTTCCAGGACAAACCTCCACCTCTCTAGCTTCTCCTCCACCTGTTCCCTGCTCTCACTGCATAATTAATTAAAAACTTCATCAAAATATAAAATCCAGAGGTTTTCTCAATGATCAAAATAATTGATGACTTTTGACATAATTGTCCAAATAACTTCATTAGTCATGAATATTTTTCCTTTTTGTGTGTGGTATGGAATTACAAGAAGAATAAGACGGAGATATGTTAGAGTTCATGACAAACTAGCACTACATGTCTTGAGCATAAAAATGTCACTTAAGATATTTAACTAATTTATTTACCCAACTTACTAAGAGCAAATTTGAAGGAAATTATACATTTTCAGCCTTGAAAAGGTTGGTTAAATAGAATCTAAAACTCTTGCATTTTTGAGAGCCCATTATTGTTCACTGAAGCTTTACAGACACAAGTCATTAAATAATGTAGTCCTGTCTGCATTCTGTGGCCTGGTGAAACAAATGATTTATATATCAATATTTCTTAACCCATCCATACAAATGAACAATGACAGGAAGACATTCCCCCATTCTTCTGCAGCCACTGTTTTGGACTTGACTTTGAAATCATATCTTTCCAAGTATAAATAAATAATCTCACATTGGAAGACGTTGACCTCCAGAAAACCTACTTATCGGAAAAGGGTAGTTTGAGCTGTTCTTAGCCACGTGTAACATTACATTGTATATGTGACAAAATAAAGTCAAAATATAACACAAAGAATGTGCAAGAATAAAAAGTAAAATAAAAAATCCCACACGGAAAATTGGAAGTAAAGCCAGCTTGAGTTATCTATATAAATCACCCGGGTGTTATCCAGAAACAAGGGCCTAAGAAGAAATACCGTATCATCCAGATAACTTCTGACATAGGACCCAACATTAATCAAAACAGTGGCTAGTTAACATCTAGTTAACAATATATGTCTATACAGTACGACTAAAAATTGAACATAATAACATTGAGTATAGCAAGATGCTTTTTGCATTAAACATTCTAAATGCTAATCAAGTCGTGTATTTGCTAGTACGATCACGTTTGCTCTTCCTCATATACAGGAGAGAGAAAAGAGAGAGAGAGAGAGGTAAAGAGAGAGGTATAGAGAGAGAGGTAGAGAGAGAGGTAGGGAGAGAGGTATAGAGAGAGAGGTAGAGACGAGAGGTATAGAGCGGAGAGGGTAAAGATAGAGAGGTAGAGAAGGTAGAGGTAGCGGTCGCGTTATCCGAGCTGCGGTAGGTCGCGCGCGCTCGCGTCGCTGCTCCGCCGCGCTCCGCTCGCTCTCGCCGCGCGCGCGCGCGCGCTCTACGCTCTCGCGCGCCGCCGCTCTCGCGCTTCGCTCGGCGCGCTCATATGCTACCATCTACTGGCAGCAGCCAGTAGATGGTAGCATGCCTGGAATGTTCCACACTAAATTCTCCGGGGCTTGACTCTGGTCTGGTGGACACAATGACGCAGCTATCTCTTCTTTTGGCTTGGAAACTGTCTGTATATTTAGAACCCTGTTTAAAATTAGAGCTCAGCACATGGGGAATAAATTAACATGACAGTTTAAATAGATATCTGCTGAGTCACGCAAATTTGACTCAGCGCACAAATTTCCATTAAAATTGTGCAGATGCAAAGAAGGAGTTAAATGCTCAAGGGAGTAAGATTTCAGACTGTAACACATTCAGTATTGAGCACCATTCTCACTGCAAAGTAAAGAATTGGACAGGTCAACTTCGAGAAAAACTCAACATTCATGAAATGAAATGTTACAAAGGTTACTTTATGTCACACAACCCTATAGTGAAGAGATTAAACAGGCTGAGAGTCAAGGCAATTATTATGCAAACTGCTTGTGGTAATACACATTTTTCCCTTCTATTTGACTACCGCAGTTATATGGCTCCACAGTAACATTCCCAGTACTTAACCCAAGAGAACTCATGGTGACACCAGTGTAACACGCACGTTGAATGCCCCTGTTCTATGTGGTCCACTTGGTTTGTATTATAACCCACATCATTTTCTTTTAAGGATAAATGGGTGTGGGTTTTAAGGGATTAAGGGCCAGGGCACAAAGAGATTGTAGAAAAAAAAAAAAAGAACAACCAAAGAGAAATTACCCAAAAGGTATATTTAACTCTTCTTTTATTTAAATTTTCAGAAGTTGTGTGCTGGTAAATGAATACCAGAATATAAATCATTACATTCTGGGTTGCTAGTGTAGCATGTCCTCAGCATGTGTCCAACATCATCTCGTGTGAACTGTGTACTTTGCTGTTAGTGCATCATGTGTTTGGACTCTGAACCTCTGTGTGTGTGAGCACCTTGGATTGTGGCCTGTAAGGTAGAGGTAGTACATCCTGTATAACTTACTTATTCCGCTATATGTTTATTTACTTACTTTACTTATTTACTTACTTTAATTATTTACTTAATTACTTACTTATTTGACTGTAATGTAATTGCAATGAAGTCCCATTAAGAATCCTAAAATGGAATCTTATCATTGTGTTTACATTTATGCATTTCATGTTTATACTGCAAAACCTTCATAAAACTTAACTTAAGGACCAGAATAATTAATGCAGGTTTTTCATTTGAGTTTTCACAAATCTATGACAATAAGATGATGGATTATGGATTTAATAACACATTTCCCCCTGACTTGGGGCTTATGAGAATTTCTTTTAGCGAAACTAAACATGTAGAGCAAAAAATCTGAACATCTTCAAAACTGTTCTTTATCACAGAATTAGAGCATTAACATTCTTAAATTACATTAAGTGAGGCAAATGCAATCTAGTTTTATGTCGTCGTTAAAAGATTATGTTAGTCTAAATCTGTGTGAATCAACAAAATTCCAAGGTCAACAAAAAAATAACAAAAACTACAGTGTTATTACACAGAACAAATATCTGTTATTTCTACTATCCTTGGGAATTTGAACAAAGACTAAACTGGATATGGTATTTTATTGTTTAATAATGAATGTTTTTGAAAACTTGATATTGTCTGCATTCTTGCAACTGTTTTCTCTTATGGCTCAGCGTGGCCTCGTCTCACTGGGCTGAACAAGTCACGTTTCTAAATTTCAGTTTACACTCAGAAGCACATTTATAATGTAATAGTACTACATATTGTGGCTTCCAACTATTGTGCTGTGCAGCATAATATTATCTTGTGATATCAGTACACTTCAAATGATGTGACTCAGTGGGTTGTGTATCATACATTTCCAAAGCAGGGTGGGTAACAGGGCAGGATAACTTAAAATAAATACTAAATAACATTTACATAATAATAATAAAAAATGGCTCTAACCACTTTAGCCAACAATGGCATCAGAGTTGCTTCCAGAAATATAGACTGTGCTACAAAAGGCACATGAAATTCTGTTTCTCCGTCAATGACAAACGTACAGTCACCTTTGCTAAAATTAAAACCCTCTACCTGTATCACAAAGACAACTTAAAAGCTTATAGGGTACAATGTCATTTTTAAAATACTTTGATGATCTGATACTATGATGATCTGCACTCCCACATCTATTACCCCTGACCCATTTATAAATACAAGTACTGTATGTCAAAAAGGTCAAATATTTTTTTAGCACCTGCAAAAGTAAAAGGAGCCAACATGCTGAAAACAGTTTTCAGCAAGTCTGACTCCCGCTTAGCAATTTTCATGTGCTTTGCACCACAAGTGACGTACAAGTGTCTTAGAGTCAGGTTGCAAGAATTCGTGGCTAGCCTGCAGCAAATTCCTTAACTGTCCCAATACCATGGGTTATAGTGTGTAGGGTGTGGCCAGTCTCTGCTGCTAGGAAACATTTTAACTTTGTGTATAGGCCTACACCAGCATTTGTATGCTAGTTTCTTAGTGGGATAAGGGAAGGTTAAAAGCAGATGCAGGAGAGGGAATGCGTGTGAGAAAGGAGATAATGACATGGATTGCCCATCAGGCATGTACGGCAGTGAGTGCATGCATCACAGTCAAGTTGTGTCCATGTTCTTTTCTGTGTATACGGAGGTTGCTGATCAGTAACCACCTCTCCTTCTGGCTAAATTGGAGTCAGCTAAAGTTGGAGGAGCAAATGTAACATGACAACTAGCCTGGTGCACCCAACTGTCTCAGCACGCAGTGCAAACAGCCCAAACAATTTAACTCAAACCATCTCTCAGAACAAGACAATGCCACAGGAATCACCTGGAAGCTGAGTCAGTCCTGGTTTATTTTGTGTCTGCTTCACAGAAATAAAACCACAGGATGTTATGACATGTAAGCCACATAAACATTATAAAATGTATTGTGGTAAATTTGTTGTACAGACTAGCATTCTGATTGAAATTGTGTGTTAAAATAGTTTTTATTGTACAATAAGCAAGTAGGGCACACAATAGGTCACAAATACACAGCAAACTGATTTCATGCTATCTTATTCAGACTTTATCTGTGACCTCCTTTGCCTGTAATGTAATCTTGATTTTTTTTTCTCTCTCTCTCTCTCTCTGTCTCTCCATGGAGTCTTGTGCAAGACTGCATGTATGACACAGCAACACCAGATTAAGGGTCTGAGAGCTGCAGGTGGTTTATCAGTCCAATAACACTTCTGCACCTTATCCTGCAAATGATTTAATCTGTTCTTTGTCTGTCTTCATTTTTTTTCCCTTATCATCTTTAGTCCATGTGATGCATACAAACAGAAAAACACGTCTGAGAGTGCAACAGTGAGGGCAGGACCTTTGTCCTGGACAGCCAGTTTGCTCTGCTGTGTTTTACAACAGGCCTATTGGCTTACATAAGTGAACACGCTATGAGCAGCTGCTTTCAAAATGGACTCCAGGTTGCAGTCTCTCCTCGTCTTCTCTCTTCCCAAACACATATACATGCTGGCATGCAGGTATTGCACCTGTCTCACGATGTTTTTATGCTGCAGTCACAGAAACAAATCCTCCTTTTCAAATATATCCTGACAGTGTGAGCAATAACTGGACATCACCAGAGTGTTACCTCGCCCTTGGTGCCAATAAGAGGATGGGAAGAGTAAATAAGATCAAGAGAGTGACAAGAAGGGTTTGTGTGTGTGTGTGTGTGTGTGTGTGTGTGTGTGTGTGTGTGTGTGTGTGTGTGTGTGTGTGTGTGTGTGTGTGTGTGTGTGTGTGTGTGTGTGTGTGTGTGTGTGTGTGTGTACAGAGGAAGCCTCCCTGGAAAAATACTTGGGTTCTTTTTCATTGTCTTGACTGAGTCTCATCACAGTCCGTTTGGGTGTCCTGCTGCACACCCATCATGCACCACCGCCACCCTGCCCGTTTCCTTTCCAAGTCTTTCATTCCATTCATTCTTCTCCTCCCTGCAGATTCCCGTCTTTTTCTTCATGCTACAACTATTTCAGTGTTTTTAAAAAAATGTAGTCCGGACTAAAAATGTCAGCTGTAACTGTAAAATATTTTAACTGTAAAATATTAGTGAACTTGGGATGAGCAATCTATACGTCAGACTTACAAAATGTAGCATTTTCCAAGCTAAGTTCTGATAAGATAAGATAGCTATGAATGTGTTTATTTTTATGTCCACAAAGAAAACCAGGGATACTGACCTTGGAAATATAAAGATAAGAAATATCCTCAAACTTGGATTCCTTTAGGCTAAAGATAAAAAGTAAATTTGGGTTGATAGAAAGTCCAAAAAATTAAAACAAAATAGAGCACAAATATTTCCCTGATCAGGACTTTGTAGAAAATATCCATATGACCTTTCCAGACTTTGCATTCAACCTTAAGTTTGGTGTCAAAAAGCATTTAATTAGTAGGAATACTTCATTTTATGAGAACAAACCACTCTTTTCTGAGAGAAAATACATGGAGTGATGAGCTAAGTTCCTAATGAAGGAAGTATAAAATAAATGGTTATGTGATCTTACTGGCACTTTGTGTTCAAGCTAGTGGCTATTTATAGAAGCAGGAAGCAAGTCTCTCATGAGTCACTTCTACTTCCTAAAGACTCAACTCTGTTGGTCCAGTGCAACTAATTATCCATACACTGTGCCAAAGCTGATGATGGTAAACTTAAAAAAATTCAGAGGAACTTGTCTGGAGGACATTCTAGTGAAAGAAGCATTTAAACAGGACACGTGGTGCTGTAATCAGCTTACTGTAATGCAAAGACAGACGGGCTAATGTGACAGGAAACCAGGGTGAGGTCCACCTCAAAGCTCTGTCCCAGGTCGTATTGTCTGATTGTTCAGACTGAAGAACTTCAAAGGACTTTGAAAAACTAATGCTCCGAGCAATCAGCTGATTTTATTGAACATTTGCATGTGTGTGTGCGTGTGTGAGACACATTGTGGGTGGGTGGGTGTTGCCCAAACACTCCATGCAGTATGAGCTCCCAGTTCTTCTGCATTCACAACAAGATTCTGTTGTGTATTGAAACTTCAGCTTGAACACCTTAAACACAGTCTGAGAAAACTAAACAAAAATCCCCCAAAAATATCACTCTCGTCAACACCTTGCATCATTTACTTCATCCTCATGTAATTTGATATGAAGAATAAGGTTTTTCTGACTGTTAAAATATCTCTCACTTGATGAGTAGAACCACAAAGTGTCAATAAAATTGCAACAAAATGGCTTCTATTGTTGCTGAGACATAAATAAAAATAACACTAACTCTAAATAAGCTAATATGAGCTATTCAAAACATGTCGCTACAAGGCTGGAGGTATGGTTCATCCACCTAGGAAACACATTAATGTTGAAAAAACAGGATATTTATTTTATTTTTCCATTGTGCTTATATAGCACAAAAGAAGCAATTCTTCCTATCACACCCTATATGCCTGTGATTACTGAAAACATCCCATAGTAGAGCAACAGTTTGAACCTCTGTTTGTGCAGAAAAATGGAAATTTGGAGGAGTGATCCAATAATAAGATTTACTACTAGTGGCCACAGTATATTTTCCTTAAGAATAATTCCATTACTGTGAGAAGCCATTCTCAGAAAGTATTAAATTGGAATCCAACACTAATTATTGCCTGGCGGTGAAAAGAGAAACACGTGAAAAATTTTACTAAACAAATCAGGGATCGACACTTAAACTCAGCATAATACTGTACGAAGTGCAACTTTTTCCATGACCAGTCCTACATGTCATGTCATCTGTCATATGAAAGCCCAACGCTCAGCCACCAGCTATTCCTTGTGTGGAGTTATTTGTTCTGTCTGGCTACATGTCTGGGCACATCGTAGAAAGTCCTGACCCACCTAAAAGTCTGGGACTGACTGCCTGCATGACTGCTTTCCTGAGGGGTGTGAAGGGGTAGTGAGTTAGGTGCTAAAGGAAGAACGTGCTGGGGAGAGGAGACGTACAGCATGGAGGGGAGGGGAGGGGAAGTTCTCAAGAGGAAGGGAAAATGTGGGTCAACACAGTTAAAGCCCTGTCAAATGTTCCAGTCAGCTGGAATCTCTCCTCTGGTGCCAACCAGAGTGTTATGTAAGAGGTTATTGATCCATGAGAGTGCAAGTCGAAATACTGAGTTTCAGCAGGGCCTGAAGCATTCCACTGGCCTCTCTGCCGCAATGCTGTCACATGGTGTAACAGCATGGAAACCATACATGCCAGACTATTGCTGAAGGTGCTAAAACACGTTGGAATTGTTCCAGTCAGTGTGAGAGTTTGAAATTAATTTACATAAAAGTTTTGGACGATGATAATATTTCACCTGCTGGTGTGATAAAGCAAGCACTGGCAGCTCAATACTAGAAAAAAGAAAACACTTTGGAGTGGCTTGTCAGCTCCATGAGCTTAGTAACAGTTCTCCTTCACGTCTCTCTGCCAGAGTGACGTCATCATTTGTGGAGTCATAGTCCTGCCTGCCTGTCTCCTAGTATTTGGTTCAAATGCTGTCATTTTTGTCAATCTAGGAAATGAGAGAAGCGCATTCAGACTATCATCATTAGTAGTTCAAAGCATTAGCCAATAACAGTGTTTTGAAAGAATGGAGGTTGGATTAGACGGTCTTGGGATAATGTGTTCATTTTCCACAAGTAAGTCCAATCATATCAGTAAGTAGGCCTTGGCCCTGCATAAGGTAACTAAGATAAACCTTATGGAAATGCTGTTATCCAATAATTAGTGCATGATCAGACATCGCTGTCCTCACATGCAAAGGGATCAGAGTTCCCTGTCTGCTGTGGATAATAGTGGGTATTGGGTAAGAGAATGATATACACACACAGATGAAGGACACATTTTGTCCATAAACCTGTAAACCTGTAAAGCTCTTGGTACAGTTGAGAGGGCTTGCACTTCCCCTGGTCTCTGTGGAGATGCTATTGCCAAAATAAATGTTGTAATGACACACTGACCACCCCAACTTTCATCTATGCTCCTTGGAAGCCTTAAAACATACAAAACAATAGCTAATCCTTCTATAGACATCACATTCTCAAACCTACTACTGCCGAACCCTAACTCTGCACTGAGATGATCACCAATGGCCAAAGAGGTGTTGTATGGTAGAGTCAAGCTAATAACCCCCTTCTGACAAAAATAAGATAAGCTGTCTCCTGCTTCCAGTTTCATATTGAATTAACAGATATTAATACTGATATGTCCATTCATGCCCCTGCGATGCAGGGCAGCGCATCCTGGGTATACCTCGCCTCTCGCCCATAGTCAGCTTGGATAGGCTTCCTCTAGACATGTTGATTATGATCATCTCGTTTACAGGAAAACAAATGGATGGACGGACGAACAGATGGATGGATGAATGGATTGATGGATGGATGGATGGATGGATGGATGGATGGATGGATGGATGGATGGACGGACAGACGGACGGACGGACGGACGGATGGATGGATGGAAGGATGCATGGATGATGGATGGATGGATTCTTGTCTCAGAAGTGAATGAACAAATTTCCAAAAATATCTGATCTGATCTTGGAAAGAACTCAAAAGGCCTCCTTTTCACTTGCAGTTACATAAACAAGGATGCAAGAGACTAGTAACAGTATTTATATATAGTTCCTGTCTTACACATACAGTATGTGTGCTGTCCGGTACTGCTGTATGCCTGACCAGACTCAGGGGTATTTGAATGGAATTGGGAACAGAGATAAAACAGCTTATGATGTTGATCATTCAATCAAAAAACAGAACTGAATGATCCAACTCATTATTAACTGCATATCTATGTACCAAGTGTGTAATGTGAGGATGGCCTCTCCAGTCATATATGAGGAAGTGGCGTGAATCCAGGTCAGGGTGAAATAATCTTCAAAAAATAATACCACAAAGCAAGGTTCTCTAGAGAGTGAGTTAAAACACAAATGAGGTCAAACTGAAACATTTAATACTCTACTTGGTAAATTAGGGGTCCAAACTTGTTGCAGTATCTGTGGTAATTTGTGCAGCACATATAGTTAAAGAAGTGAATCACTGCAGTTCAGGGTTTGGAGAATGAGTAACTGTTTGCAGCTGAAAATGAAAAACTCAAAATCCCCAGTAATCCATTTTGTCCTAGAACATGCTGAGGTGCACATTATCATTTCTGATATGTTTCTAATAATCCCTCAGTATCTGTTTCTTCGTGTTATGTTTTTGTGAAGCATATTGTGTTGTGTGAAATGCATTATACTTAACAAATTGTTGTTAGTTTCTCTGAATAAATTGCACATAAGGATCCCATTGCAAAATAGAATTCCAAGCTGAAAATGTAATTCATTCATTCATTCATTCATTCATTCATTCATTCATTCATTCATTCATTCATTCATTCATTCATTCATTAATCAATACCCGTTTTGTCCGCTGCCACTTGTTGCAGTGTGCTGGAGCCTATCCCAGCCGACTGGGAGCATGAGGCAGGGTAACACCAGTGCACTGTGGTGCAAATCTAATGGTGGTATGTAAGAATTGTGCAGTCTATAAAGTGATATGACTGTGAGTTCTTTGTTAATGGCTTTCTAGCAATAACCTCTAACCCCTGGAGGTGATGTATGGTGTCGCAGTTTGGTTTGCGCTAAAAGAGATTTCAATTACTGTAAGTTTAACGTATTGAAAAAACTTAAAATTTTACAAACATGGTTTGAAGAACTCAGATGTAATACCATTTGCTAAAGTATTTTATTTTAACGCATGTATATGTATCACCCCGTTTTGTCTGTTAAACATCCATATCATTGCAATGGCAAAACCTCAGTCAGTGTGACATTAGTTGCGTGACTCTGCAGGGCCTCTACCAGCAACCCAGCAGAACAACCTAACTCATAAATGATTGTGATTTGCGCAATCAAGAGGGAGTGAACACTTGGCCTAATTTTGAAAAGAATTTTTCAGCTACCTCATAAGGCTTAAAACACTGGCCCTTTAAATTGCTGTAGTGTCATGTCACATGCGCCCAACATTGCTGAGTCATTGAGTTCAGACTGCTTTTGTAACCTCTACTCAGCAGGGCTTCTCATTGGCTTTGCTCTCCACACAGCACACTGTGGTTGGCTGCCAGAACTACTAATCAGTTTCTTTTCACTAGAGGCATTTCTTAAAGTGACAGAAGTGCTCCATTTACTCCCATGTGACAGATGTGTTACTGGCATTCCAAGTGGATGAGACCAAAGAAGCCAATAGAAGTGCAGTCATGATGATTTTAAAAGGAGAGTAGTTGTGTGAGAGTCAACGGTAGAGGGAAAGAGAGGAAGGTGTTTGATCTGTGGGCAAATGGAAAATTTTGTAGGTAAAATCAGAGAATGAGAGGAAGCCAACATCCTGGAGTGATAACTGACAGAAAAACTGACGCATGTGAAACGTTGAGAAGGAAAAAATAAAGGGAACACTAAAGTAACACGTTGTAGATCTGAATGAATGAAATATTTTTATTAAATACTTTGTTCTTTCCTTAGTTGAATGTGCTGACAATAAAATCACACAAAAATTATCAATGAAAATCAAATGTATCAACCCATGGAGGTCTGGATTTGGAATTATACTTAAAATTAAAGTGGAAAAACACCACAGGCTGATCCAACTTTGATATAATGTCCTTTAAACAAGTCAAAATAAGGCTCAGTAGTGTGTGGCCTCCGCGTGCCTGTATGACCTCCCTGCAATGCCTGGGCATGCTGCTGATGAAGCGGCGGATGTTCTGCTGAGGGATCTCCTCCCAGACCTGGACTACAGCATCGGTCAACTCCTGGACAGTCTGTAGTGCAACTTGGTGTTGGTGGATGGAGCGAGACATGATGTCCCAGATGCGCTCAATTGGATTCAGGTCGTCTGGAGAACGGGCAGGCCAGTCCATATCATCAATACCTTCGTGTTGCAGGAACTGCTGACACACTCCAGCCACATGAGGTCTAGCATTTTCTTGCATTAGGAGGAACCCAGGGCCAACCGCACTAGCATATGATCTCACGAGGGGTCTGAGGATCTCATCTTGGTACCTAATGGCAGTCAGGCTACCTCTGGCGAGCACATGGAAGGCTGTGCGGTCCACCAAAGAAAGCCCACCCCACACTATTACTGACCCACTGCCAAACCGGTCATGCTGGAGGATGTTGCAGGCAGCAGAACATTCTCCACGGGATCTCCAGACTCTGTCACGTCTGTCACATGTGCTGTGTGAACCTGCTTTCATCTGTGAAAAACACAGGGCTCCAGTGGCGATCTTGCATGGTGTTGGGCTGAAAGCACAACCCCCACCTGTGGACGTCAGGCCCTCGTACCACTCTCATGGAGTCTGTTTCTAACAGCAGACACATGCACATTTGTGGCTTGCTGGAGCTCATTTTGCAGGGTTCTGGCAGTGCTCCTCCTGTTCCTCCTTGCACAAAGAAGGAGGTAGCGATCCTGCTGCTGGGTTGTTGCCCTCTCACGGCCTCCTCCACGTTTCCTGATGTACTGGCCTGTCTACTCGTAGCACCTCCATGTTCTGAACACTACGGTGATAGACACAGCAAACCTTGTCACAGCTCGCATTGATGTGCCATCCTGGATGAGCTGCACTACCTGAGGTTGTGGGTTGTACACTCCATCTCATGGTCACCACCTGCAGAACCACTCCTTTATTGGGTGTGTCTTGCCAATTGCCTATAATTTCCACCTGTTGTCTATTCCATCTGCACAACAGTATGTGAAATTGATTGTCAATCATCCTAAGTGGACAGTTCGAAGTGTGGTTGACTTGGAGTTACATTGTGTTATTTAAATGTTCCCTTTATTTTTTTGAGCAGTTATATGTGTGTGTGTGTGTGTGTGTGTGTGTGTGTGTGTGTGTGTGTGTGTGTGTGCGTGTGTGTGTGTGTATAAACAAGTACAAACAAATATTAAGAAATATTCCAGTTTGCTACTGCTTCACTCTGTTAATTGTGAATGTAATGTTATACTATCGAGGTTTTGATTTCAGTTTCTCCAAGATAAGTATGATTGGAATGCCTGTTATTTACCTCCTGCTACCTGTCAGAGGAAACCTTTCACTCTTGACTCACAATGTCATCTGTGAGAGTCAGCTTCATTCATTCAGAACAGAGAAATACAAGACCTTGTTGTGACTATTGCATCGCATTATTTTTTCTGTTTGGCTTCGGAGAGCCATTACCTGCCTTGAAGAGTTGGCAGATGTGCCAGTTTCTTCCGTGAATCTATTTAAGAGATTTATTTAAGTACAGAATATAGGATTTTAAAAAGATCAGGAGGACAGGAAGAATTGGTCACAGCAAAGATAAAATAAGAAATGAGTGTCCTCTAACATGCTGCACTGCTACACTGATATTAAAGCATTTTTCTGATATCTGTGCTGTGTGATTTCCTTTTCTAAGGGAGGGGAGCATGCCACTTAACACTGCTGCCAACAGCATTGATTAACTCAAGCCATACATCTAAAAAAACAGTTTCCTATTTGAGGTACATAATAATTTTTTACAATCCACACATCATTTGCTTGTGCTCTGGATTGATTGACCTAGTAATAATAATGATAAAAACAATTTATGGAATTTTTCAGAGGTGCCGACATTTCCTGGAATTCATAACGTGAGTAAAATGGTTAGCAGATTTACTTTTTTTGGTTGAGTCATAGCTTGTCTGCATAGACAACATTCATCATGAGACCACACAACATTATGGAAATAGATACATTGAATGCTGATTTTGGATTATTAGTCTGGTATTTCATCATAATTTTAATAATAAACCAAAACATTAATTTCACAAGTTACAGTATTAAAAAGTCAGGAGAAAAATAAACAAAAGTGTTCTCTTGTACATACACCGCAATAGCTTGAAATGTTGTCAAGATCTCATAATGCAAATTGCATCAGTTCAGTTTCATGCCACCTTAAGTCTTCATTCAAGAGTTACGTCCGATGTTGGCATAAAAAGAGCTTCATGTTGTTTCTCTGGTTTTGATGAGACTACATGGCACACTGATTCTTCTTTGGAAACGTGGAATTGCACTAACTTCAACAAACAAGCCTCCAAATTGAGGTTTCCCTTCATGAGAAGTGCAGTCACTTATTTGGTAGTAGACTCCATTCCACTCCAAACCACAGGAATGCTGTTTGCTTAAAAACATGCAAAACTTTCTTAAAAACAGTTTCAAATGGTGGTGATTTGATTGTTTGATATTCCTTGTGAATAGGTTGGAAAAATGTACATAAGAAGAATTTGGAACACTGTGGAGTCTGCTGTGCTTCTTTGATGTACTGTAGATAGTAATTAAAATCAGAAAAGGCATCCATACCAAAGCTGTAAAGTTTAGGGACGAAACTGTGACGAGTAAAAACCAATAAGTCTCTGTTAGCCTGGTGCCCTTTGGTAATAAACAAAGTGTCATACAGAATAGTAACACCTCTAAAGGCATTTTCATCTTCCATTGGCATTAACCAGTGCAACATGTGCACAGTAAATCGCCAATGGACCCCAACAATCTTCTTCTAACTTTTGCTTTCAACATTTCTGAAAATAAAAGAAAATGGCAGGCCACCAGCCAAATTAAACAGATCCAAGAGGTATGAAATGTGGTTTGAGGACGAGATTCAGAGGACGAGGATGTGTTTTTGCAACTCAATGTTTCATGAAGGACAGTTTCAGAGATGTGGAGCAGATTCTGAAAAAAAACAAACAAACAATTGTATTGTTATTATTAAGATGGATTTTGAAAGATTCTATTTGAGTAGCCCCTGCATCCAATTATAAGTTTGATTTTACATCGGAGTGCTATATCTATTTGAACCTGACTCATGACTGTTATAATAAGGCATTTGCATGACTCGGACAGAATAGTTAGAGCTTTACAATATACCTTTCTGAAGGTATTCAGTGCAGGGTATGCTGTGTACATGTAGTGTATATGAAAAATTTAACATTTAATGTAGGTTCATCAACAACAGCTACAGGAGTCATACTCCTCACAGTGGAAAACCTCTGGATGTCATTGAACCACTGTTGTGGAATGATGAGCATTCTCCACATTTCCAATTTATGGTGAACTGCCATGCATCCAGCATGCCAAAGGCATAATTCAGGTCATGTTGCCCCAGCCATGACATTCCTGCAGATGTCATTTTCTCCTCAATTTTCATGCCCGTTTCAGATGTGATTTAGTTTAACAAAGAAGTGAATATTTGAGATTTGTTTGATAAAGGTGTTGTGGCTATTTTACCACAAATTGTGTTTTCAGACTTAAGCCTAATCTCAAATATCAGTCAGTCTTTGCCAATTGTTGAATGCTGAGAATGAACACAAACCTGCCCTACATATGGAAGTATGAACACTTTCACAAGAGAGAAAAGGTTTGTTTTGAGCTGCTTCAAACTGACCTGAACAGGACAGAGCAAGGAAAATATTTCACATTTGACCTCATCCATCAATAAACTAGTGCTGACTTGTAAATCTTCGTAAGCTTGGCTTTGCTCACATTCACCATACATCTAGACACTTCAATAATTCAACTTTCTAAAATTATTCATTTCCGTTCTATCAAATGTTATAAGTACTTTGCAGGTTTATAAAAGTTATTCACTCTTCACACATAACAGCCAACTTGCTAACACCTCATAGGTTGGAAGAGGAAACACCTCCCATGGGCGGATGTGATTCCATTGGTCATTTTTACAGGATCCCGCCTTAATTTCCACAAATGTCAGTGTTTCTATTGGTGAAAATACCTGATTGTCACTTACGTGTGAAAGTGGGCGTCAGCAAGAATTGTTTCCGGTTCGCGTCTGATTGGCTGTTTGACGGTGTGACGTCACGGCCCTGCCAGCTGATCGGAGTGAGAAGCCGGTTTGTAGAGAGGAGTTGGACTGGAGAGAGAGATCGTGAGGGAGCCCCGAACAGCGACGAGCCGCACGGGGTGGGACCGGCCAACCGGATACACAGATTGGACCGTCTTTACGTTTCTTTTTTTAAGGTTTCTACGTTAACACCGGCGTGCGCGAGATACGCAGAACCACAGGGTGAACTTAGGGGCTTCGCGGCTCGTCGAAATCTCTGATGCTGTCAGAAATTATTTGAGAGTTAAGGTGTGGCTTAGGCGTTTCTTTAAAGCTTCTAGGTTAAAAAATATCTACTCGAGAGTGGCCAGTCGGGTCTGAGACTCTACCGCTGGCTTTAAAGATTGTGTTCAGTCTTTTTCATCTTGGAACATATTACATAACAAATCTATTACCATCGTCATGTGCGCACCTTTTTCTTATTTGTAACGCTTTAGCCAAGAATAATTGGTCTATTACGCAGAAGCAAAATCGAATCGACTGTGTGTTACAGCTCAGCAGATCTTCTTGGTTCCATAAGTCTGTGAAATGTAACAGACGTGGCAACTTTACTGTAAGCAGCCCTGCTCAATACCACAGGCAAACTGGGCGTGGGGGAAACGGTCCGAACAGATCCTAATAATCCACAAATCTCGTTCACGCAGCGCAGTAATTGCGCATATTTGAAGTAGCGTGACCACACTGACGAGCACGTCGGTGAAACCCGTGGATTTAACCGAACCGAAGTAAGTGCGACAGACAAATTGCATTTTGCAAACTTTTTTTTTTTTTTTTTTTTTTTTTTTTAATTTTTTAGCAGAGGTGACATTTAAAAGCTCACAGGAGAGGGCGTGCTGCGGTGTTACCCTCAACGCATTTTGTGGATTTGTTAAGATAAATATCACGTCGGTCTTAACAGAATAAAACCCCGAAATGTTCTCGGTGTATCGGTCGTTTAAGGCCTAAAATCTGTGTGTCTGTATTCGTGTCTGTCTCTGATCGGGTGTGAGGACATCACCGGAGCAGGATAGAAGCGGGTGTGTCTTGACCACGGCAAACGTTTGGGGTATTGAATAAACGTAAATTCAGGGAAGGCATGGAATATACACTCCTTGTATATTAAAGCAGTCTGCTCGACTTATGAAAGAGAATATGAGGATTCGTTTCACACTTTCCGATTCGCTTAAAACATAACATGTCATTACTGAGCACATAGGCAGACAGTCCTTAGTCTAATTAAGATTAGCTTTAAATCAGGACGAAAGGAGATGGAATGAATTCCTCAAGGCCCCACCCTTTGTAGCGCAACATGGATGTGGAGAGTTGCCCCCACCACCACCTCCTCTCTCCCCGTCTCTCTCTCTCCGCGTCATTCATATCCTCTCCCCTAAAGCTTGCCTTATGTTGGGTTTTTTTTTTCCCCTCAGTATCTCCAGATGCCTACATCTTGTCTTCTAAACAACTTTCTATCATGGCATCAGGATATATCCAGGGGTCTACAGAGAGGGGTTCGTTTTTTGTTTTTTTGCTGTAGGTAAGTTGCATTTGTGTCATCTTGTGCAATTCTCGCAGTCTGTGTTGATGACCTTTTCAGAAAACGTTTATCTACATGAGTAAAGTTAATCAAGAAATGGACCTATGTAACATGTATGTGCATTTCTATTTTAATTTGTTGCTTTCAATTTGTTTTGCTGCTACTCAGGTTCTTTTGCTGTCCTCATAAACCTGTTGCAAATTAAAACCTTTTTTTTTTTTCAAGAATTTAAGTAGCTGGGTTATGTAATTTTATAGGCAGCATTCTGGGTTCTTATGCAATGTTAACTTAAAAATTCCACTATAAGGAAGGAACTGAGTTGAAATTTGACACCTTATCAGGCTTTAAAGTCCAAATTGGGAGACAACTGTTGAGTGTTAAATTTTTTTAAAGAAAGGACTGGTTCAACTTTTCATATTTATTTTAGTGACCACTGCCCCCCCCTTCCTGTATCCCATTTGTAATTCAACTGACGAGGCAATACTAGTAATAATAATATTTATCTCCATAGGTAAATTACTTTATTCCACTGTAATATCTCATGTGTATATTTATTGAACAGGACCTTACAAACACACACATAAGGGGCCGGTAGGCATGCAGATGATAGGAGGTAGAGTGGTGAGCAGCCCTTGCATGGGGCGCACCAAATGATCAATTGGTATGGGGATGGTGCCTTGCTCAAGGTACCTCAGCAGTGCTCAAGAAATGAACTGGCAGTGGGAGGTGCCAGGTCAAACCTTTGGCCCAGATGGGTCTTGAACCAGCCACCCTCCGGTCCCCAGCCCAAGACTTATTGGATTGAGCTGCTGCTGTCCCTTGATCTTGTCCAGATCATTTTCATTACTGTAGGCTGATCACCTGCATTTTTAACCCCAGAATTGTATTGTGAAAGATTCCTATGACACTGCCGTTGCTGCTTATTTTTATATAGGATACCTAGTTCTAACCATGTTTTTTATTTATATTGCTGAATTAATATTCAAATCCCTCATTATTTTCTACAGTATGTTACAGATAAGATACACTGCTCAGCTTTATTAGTTTCACAGGTTTCACTTCAGCTTCCCCTTCTGCTTCTCCTTTTCATCAAGAGGGCCTAGTCTTCTGTAATCATCCCTGCTTTGAATATGAATATTAAATTATATATGATGCTGCTGGCTGGCTAGAGTCCATGCCACTGAAAACATCTGAATGTGCAGACCCTAGGTTGTTGCACAGAATTCATCTTGATGTTAATATGTGCCCAGTATATGTGCCACCCCCCCTCAGTGCAGCAAATGCTGTATTACGGCATTAAGAGCCCCGACTTCAGCTGCAATGATACACTGTACGCTATTATGGGCGTAAAAAGACTGGTATACCGTAAGGATATGTAAAGATCATCTTCAAAGGTAAACTCCGAGAGATTTGAACTCCTTGAAGTTTTGTCTAGTTTAAACATGCTCCGGTCTCAGGTATTTAAGTAAAGAAGTACGGTAACTGAATCTGCAACCTCATGTGTGATTTCAAATCAAGAGCATTTAATGTTGACCTGTGAAGAATCGATTGATTTAGTAAATCCTCACTTGAATACATGGCTTAGTCCAAACAACAAGTATGATCCAAACAAGTACTGTAAAGGATGTTTCCTGCTGAGAAGTTAGCGTCTTTGGGCTCTTCTCTCCCGTCTTTCTCTGCTGCTCCTTGCCATGTTGTTTGAGTGTTTGCTTTGTCCGGTCTGTATTGTTGTGCCACACCGGATTGATAGCTAGCATAGTCTTTATCACTGTGTGGCTGGATGTGATTGATACAGGCATCCAGCAGTGATGTCTGTTGCGCCATTCCCTATAGACACAGACTGAAATGCACAAAGGGCAAAGGAAGACTGGGCTTACTGTTATTCACAGCTGTAATTGTCTCTCTCGATCGCTCTCTCTCTCAAAAATAAAAGAAAAACCTCTCTTTGCGTTAAATTAAAAAGTTAAATGTCAAATAATCTTGAAATTATCTTGAAAGTTATTTTGATATGTTTGTGAATGTACCTAATGTCAGGTATGATTTAAGTACATTCGTGGATTGGCAAATTAGGCTGGGTTAAGTCTGACTGTTAGGAATTTCCTTAACCTTTCAAATGTGTCGGAGAAAGATCTGGAACCATTTTGACCTGTCAGGGTTGCTGACATTGTTAAGAACAAAGGAATATAAAAACGTCTCTTATGATGACTCACTTCTCTGCAAACTCAAGGTTATGAATGACTAGCAGGTCAAGTGGCCTGGCGGAACAGAGTGGGACTCAAAATCAACTGTTATTGATGGCCAATCAGAGAGGGGGGGGCGGGTCTGTGGTAGAAGAGCAGCAGCTGCAGTGAGGTTGCACATTTTATAGCCACACCCAGACAGTCTCAAAGAGCTATAACTGATGAATTTAGGAGAAAAAAAAAAGTAAATGCATGTGAACAATTACTGCACTGTTAACCGATTATGTAAATGTTACTTCTGACGTTTACAAATGTTTCAGGGATTGGTGCCCAGGTAAGTTGACCAAAGCTCCTTGGCAGATTTCATACTGTGTGTACAGTGTGTATATTATCCGATGGAGAGGTGTGTAGTCTATGCACTTGCATGTGTGTCCTTGCACAGAAAGGGGGATGTAGAAGTGTTTGCAGTAAAGCAAAGTTTTGATATGTAGTTTATGGTGATGCAGCGCTGACAGCATTCCACATTCATCCAAGAATAAATTATTTTCTGTCATACAGGCAGAGATGCTTCTAAAACATACAGAGCCTGAAGTAGCAGTTCAACCACATACTCATAGTATCTAAAATATAAAACCAGCAATAAATTGGTCTCATCTCTTAAACATATCAGTTAACCTGTCAGTTGCTCACCCTCAAATTCATACATGTACTTGTAATTGTAGGCATGTAGTAATTTTTCCAGATGGCGTTGCCATGAGATGATGTCGTTAGATCTGATATGTGTCTGTAAGTGATCCAGTGTAAGCGCAGGTTCCGATATGTCTTGAAGGATTTGAGTTTTACTTGAACAGGCTGAGCTAAACTAAAGATAAGATTATTTTAGTCTTATAAAAGTTGTATTATACTCGGCTTTTGGGCTAGTCTCTGTATAGACAGTGGTGAAGAGTAATGGGCCTCTCAGCAGACCGGAATGTGGACCATATGTAGAAGGCATTTAAGGAATGTAACTTGGCCTTGGTGAACTGACCAACCTAAAGACACAAGGAAACTGGAACAGGATTAGGAGACGAGGCAGAGAAAAAGAAAGTATGAAAGATGAGTGTGGAAAGGTAGGCTAGAAGATTGATCACAGGGGAGAAGGGATATACTAAAAATCCACTAAAGGATATGGGTAGGCATTCTAAAAACTCTAGTTGAGGTTTTTTGAACCAAGATGTCTGCATGGATACTACTGTACTCTCGGCTGGGTTATGTTGCTTCTTTAGTGGTAATACATTGTCAATGTATTAACTATTTGTCAATGATGTGTCTGTTGTATGCGATATAATGAGGAGGAACAACCTTCAGACAATATGATTCTGATATTCAAAGTAATTTCGCTGAAAACAAAATGTCTGCAGTTTTCATGAAGTAGGATTTTCTGATTCAAATTTTTTGATGCATCTTAACTTTTAATGACTTGTAGAGTCCAAGAACCTTAATATAGTAATTTATTAAACACCACTAAGTGTCGGGACATGATTAGCTTGAGATAACGAATATTTAGTCCCAATGTGATCCATCGATTAAGATCTCTTAGTAAATACCTCATTGTGATCTTGTCATAAGGTACTCGATTAGCTTTAATTAAAACTCTTGGCCCAATGATGTTAAGTTGAAACCCACTTAACATCTTTACTATAGAGCATAATAGGGAGTGACTTGTGTGGATGGAATGTGGATCTGTATTATGTGTCAGACCACAGTGTTCTTCCAGCTCACTAACTCGGTGTGAATGTCTGTCTTGTCTGTTAGCTTAGCACACTGTGCTCTCAGGCCATCTGGGTACAGCTGGGGCCAGAATGGCAGGAAACGCACTCATTCAGAGATACACACCATTAAACAAACATTTTTTTTGTCTTGCATACCCCAGCCATGCCCTCTATACACACAACCTGTCCAGTAGAATGTGATAGCGGTTGACCTCCACTTACCCTGGTTTTGGATTGACCAGTTCTCATTTTATTTGATCTTCTGAGCTTGCAATAGACCAGGAGCCCTCAATTACGTTTAATGTAATTAGAGAAGTTACTCTAATTAGACTTGGTGTGAAGAACTTAAGTAAGTAACTTCCTCAAACCCAGGTGGGTGGCCTTTTCCTTTGGCATGTCTGTTAGGTCATCCTCAGCCTTTAGAAAGAAGCCATCTCTAAAGAGAGGATAGCCTTTTCTGAAACTAAGACCACATCATATGTTCAAGAAGGAGCAGAAGTATGAATAAAGTGTTCAAATTTAAAAACAATTTACCTGAACCCTAAGCACAACTTTAATAGTTTTTTTTGTCTACCTTTCTCCTATAGACAGGTGCTCCAAGAAAAACACGTGTGTTTAGCAGAGAAAAGTAATGAAAATTTATATATAGAGTGAGCCCTCGCGCATTCGCGCATCAAAGATCGCAACCTCACCTCATCGTGGATTTTTCGTACGATATCACGCACGATATCACGTACATGATATCGTACGTGCATTCTTATTGGCTGACATCATCCGGAAGTGTGCTTGTTTCCGTGAGTCTCGGACTTACGTGAGGCACAAAAGTGCTTTAAACAGTCGATAAGAGTGATAGAAAGTGGTTTAACATCAGTATGGGGAGGGTTCATAAACATTTAAATTTACTGTGAATGAAAAGATAAGTAGATTGTCGCTCTATCATGGAATTTATTAATCGCGTGTGGTTCCTGGAACGCATTAACTGCAAAGAACGAAGGCTCACTGTCTATGTGTGTATATAATATACAGTGTATAAATTGGTTCCAGGAGACACAACGTAAGCTAAAAAACTGTATAGAATTGACTTGACTCCAGGCTAAACCCAAATAACTGATCCCAGTTCTGTACTGTACTTTATGAAAGTATGTTCAATAATATTTAGCTATACAAATCTATTTTAAGCATACAAACTTTTTTCAAATTTTCATATCCAATATCATGCCTTGTTTTTCCAACAAATTTACAATTTTGCTTTCTCAGAGTGCTGTTTTAATGAGTGCTCTCTGTAGTAAGCTGGAGCATTACCTTTTTGAGCTGTCTATGTGATGACTGGAACCGGTGAAGTTGATTGTAGTATAGACCGATCACCTCACCTCTTGATCATCTTCAAAATGTAATGGGCTCGTCATTCACCCATGTGCTACACCTTATCGATCAGTGACGCCATCCAGTTTTTTTTTTTTCTTAAAGTCCATTTCTTGTGCATAAAATGATGGTAAGTAGAGACGTGATCGATTATATGTATCAGTCATTGGTGTCTTTTTTTTATCTATGATAGAGAGTATGAATGGGGTGAAGGGATGATCCTAAGGACATTCACTGGTTTCACACCACACATAGGCAGCTGCCACTTCTTATTCATTTGCCTCACAGGCATTTTCTGTTTTTCAAAACTCAAACTAAACTGCTTCTTGGAGGGGGAGGATAACAAATAATATGCACATACAGAAAGAGATAGATGGCAAAATGGAGAGGGTGGAATTAACTTGAATACAAAAGAAAAATGAACACAAACATATGTATAGAGAGAAACAAATGAAATATATGCATTACATTGGGGAGTCTTACCCATTTGTTCACTCCTTACTACTTTTTCAGTATCACAGTTCTCAGATTTCTCTCTCCCTCCTGTTGTTTTTTTCTGCAGGATGATTGTGTCTGTATATGTGTGCGTGTGTGAGATATTCTGTGTCCTTCACAGCAAGCATCACACACACACACACACACACACACACACACACACACACTTCCATAGTATCGAAGCCATGCTGCGTCATTGTCTTATCTGTATGTGGTGGGAACGCCAGGATCATGTTGTCTGCATCTCGCTTCATGACATCACAAAACCACCTTGCCTCTGTCTCTTCCAACTAAAATACACACACACACATACACACACACGCACACATACATTGTTTTCATGCATTCCTGGCTCCAGATGCTCAGTATGTAACACCCTTTTTACATGCCCTGTAGAACTTGTCTGGAATGGCCACTTCCTCATCCTCGCCTGTTCTCTTCCTGCCATTTGACAACATTTTTTTCTTATTAAGCAAATACAATCATGCACTTGAAGGAAACAATGTATAATTTATATTCATCTTTAACGTGATTTTAACGAGGAAGTGTTTTTGCGTAGATGCATATTAATGTTTTTTGGTACTGACCTTTCTCGAAATCCTTTTTTTTTTTTACTGCAAAAAACCTCCCAAACTTGAAAAGTAAACCTCTTTGTCAAGCTCTACTTGACAAAACATCTCGCAAGGAAGACATTAGCTTTACATGGAGCCTCAAGTTGTTCTTCCACTTCTAACTGTAGCTGATCTTAATTTGAATCACAGATTCATAACTAATTGAACAACAGCCATCAGCACAAACAGATGTTAAACAAAATACATGCACAGTGTTAATGCATGCATGTGTACTCATTTATACGCCCTTTTTTTCTTATATTTTCTATCAACAGAGTCCAATGGCATTACGTAATTCGCATGGCCTGTATGTGTGTGCGCGCACTGTCAGACAACATACTGCTGTTATAAAACAGGGCATGGACGTTGTACCATTATTCTCACGTATGTATATATTTAGAAATATTTCATGCAGTCATGTTATTCCTCTAGCATAGACATAAACTTTCAATTAACAGTTCTAATCACTTCCTGCTTGTTCCCCAGATCTTTGTCAGAGCAGATTCATCATTCATGCTGCTTGCATTCCAGAATGGCTGGAAGTGACTGATTTGTGTTAGCATCTCTTTCCATTCAGTTACTAATTAGTAATGTTTGCGTCCATGAGCGTCTTTATGTATATAGCTCTTAAAACTGATGGCCTAATGGCACTAATGTCATTCAAGGCCGTAGGTGGAAAGCATTGACAAAGGTATTGATTTGTTCTTTACTTGAAAGCAATTTGTCACCGTTTTGGTTGATTGAGGAGATAGGCTTTACAAATATGGTATAATACAGACCATCTCAGTTTGAAATTATCACCCTTTTTCCATTAGAGGTTTATGTGGTGTAAATACTGTCATGAATCCTTGAGTGTGTCTGGAGGATCGAATGCACATGGCGCAGTTGATTGAACAAATACTGCACACTGTCCAGTGTGATCTTTATTTTTTAAGCTCATTATGAATGTCCCATCGATGGTGAGATAGACTTTGATTTTCAATTACATTATTAAGAAAAGATTCAGCTGGCTGTTAACTAAGTGCTGACCAAGAGGAGGGTGAGACAGATGAGTGAGATAATGGTACACTTGTTGATTTGGGCACTATGAAGATGTTTATTTTTTGTTGTGAATCCTCCCTTACTTGAAATGTTTTACACACTGAAATTCTGCAGACCCAACATTGTTCAATATGAAGTAAAACCACTCTGTTGTGATCATCAAACCTGTGGGACAGAAGCTGCATATCACCTATACAAGCAGTGACATTTAACCTTCAGAACAGGTGATTTTTTTATTGTTTATTTAAGAACTGTTAAGAAGAAGCAAAGTGAAAGTTTCCTAATTATCCGAACTGAAGCAAAGTTCATGATGGGTTTCATAAAATAAAAAGTCTAAAGCAGATACCAGTGAAGATGTGTTTCACATTTTTTTGTAGCCAACATTTGCATGTATTATTGTTTACGATAAGTAGTCACTTTCAGGAACAAGAAAGTGCTTTAGGATTTATCTTTATTAACTACTTGACCAAAATAGACAAAGAACTGGGTGATGCTGCTACCAAAATGGTTACCCTTGATTCTCAATGAAAAGCTTGTTGCAAATCGTTAAACAAAACTGGAATCACAACTACATTTGCGAACAGCATGTAATCCGGTGTTAATCTTCATGTGATTTTCTCTTGTATCCCCATGTCAGCTGTTTGTTTATGTTGCGGGAAAAAGTCTTTTGCCACTAATTGGTATGATAGAGATATCACCATACTGACTGGACACATTCTTGTATTCTAGTGTGTGAAATGGAATTCTTCAAATCATTCATTGGGGTTCTCATTCTTAATCACTGTTATTATCTGGATTGGCCCTGTGAGATGTACCATACTAGCAAGCATTTAATGGTTTATTCTGTTCCATCTCCTGTCTTTTGTCATCATACTTAAGTAGTTAACTATGAGTCAAATGTAATGAGAAAGTCCATTACAATTAACACCAAACCCACAGTATCTTATCAATATGTTAACTATAGCAAGTGAGGGTGTTTCCCATCTTCCAGAGGGCCTGCTCTTTGTGAAGTGTGATTTCTTGAGGGTATGGCAAGACTCGATTGTTTTGCAAAATGGCAATATTTTATTTTTAAAAAGTCTCACAGTAACTTTACATTTTTGAGGACTTGGGTTAATATTACTTTCAAACCTAATCTAATTGTAGTTTTGCTTTCAGTTAATCACCGCCTCATCCCCATCACTACGACTAATTTTGGCCTAGTTACTGTATTTTTACATTTCAGATGCTTGCTTTTGGATTTAAACTGATTGTCTCCATTCCTCCTGAGCAGTCACTGTCATACAATTCTAATATTTATGCTTTGCAGATTTCTCTGTTGACATCAGAATAATGAGTCATAACAGGGACAGTAGGACTTGTTTTCCATTACTTAGGTTATCATTTGTGAACAGCTTGGGTCTGTGCTTGAATCAGCAATCCACACGAGCACTGTGTGCATCTTGTGTTTCTGTGTTTTTGCGTACACACTCTGAGGAGCCATTTTCAGCCTGTTGCTGGCTGTAATTGTCCTGGGAATCATCAGTTCTGTGTAATAAATCACTCCTCTGGTACACTGTGTTCTCACTCTGAGATGGCTTCTGTGCGTGTGTGCAGTGTGCATGCTCAACTTATTATGAGTAGAGAAAGAGTATAGCTTTTGAATAATAGCGGTTGAAAATTACATGAAAGAAAACTATGCTGCTTTTTGCCACAGGCATAACGTCATGTCATGTACAAACCAAATGTTATAGAAACACTAACGTTAAGAATGGGTATTCATTTTATAATCCTTTTTTTGATTGTCACCTTGTACTGCTTATTCTTGTTTCTTTCAATTTTTTTCTTAATGTTAACAGCACACATGCCAGGTGCTGGTGACTCATTGTAAGCCATATGCATTTGATGTCAACATTCAAGAGGAAGCTAAAGCCAGGGCAATATCAGTTTAAACAAGAACCAATACAGTCAGAGACTGCAACATCCCGGGACAACCCTGAATTCAAAATTTTACCTTGACCTACTTGCATAAGTCAAAGATCAAAGCTAGTGCTCTGACTTAATTTCATAGACAAGCAGTAGTTTTCATCTATGGTCTTACTCACACTGGCCTTCTCCCTCCTTTTTCTCTCTTCTCCAGTTCCTGAGTGTACAAAAGTTAAAATTTTAACCTTGACCTAGTTTTGTCAAGGTCATCATCTCATTTTCATCCCCTTTGCCACTGGAGTAATCTGATTTTTGATTCATCTTTCTGCAATGGTTGCGAAGATATTTGGTGGACATACGAACGAACAAATGAACGAACGAACACATGAACAATTACAATACGTCACCGCTTTGAAGCGGGATGTAACAAGAACCAATGCAGTCAGACTGCAACATCCCGCAACACCCCTGAAATAAATTTTTTTACCCTGACCTACTTTCATAGGTCAAAGATCAAAGCTAGTGCTCTGACCTACTGGCATTGATCAAAGCACTAGCTTTGATCTGTGGTCTTACACTGGCCTTCTCCCTTGTCTTTGTATCTTATCTGGTTCCTGAGTCTACAAAAATGTAAATTTGACCTAGTTTTTCTGAAGGTCTCATTTTTATCCCCTTTTTGTTTCATCTTTTTGTTTCTGCAACGGTTGTGAAGATATTTGGACATACCCTGTACACGTATACATACGGACGGATGGACAAACACATGAACACGCAAACACTGACAATTACATTACATCACCGCTTTGAAGCGGGATGTAATTAATACAGGTTAGAACACTTTGCAATATTTGATGTTTTGACGTTCTTTTCCCTTGACAATGGGCTTAGTGTTGAAAAGTTGAAAAGTTTATAGATGTCTTGCGTTTACGGGTAGACCTCAATCTAAGAACATAATTGGTTCAGAGATTTTGTTGTTATTTATTAAATTTCAATCTATAATCATCATTTAATTTAATTTAAATGTCATATCTATTCTAAGTACAAAGGTACTATTCCCTAAGACTTGCCAGAAAGAATTATAGGACATAAAAACGACACATAAACAAAATAAAATGCTGTAGTACCATAATGTAACTTTTACATCTCTACCTTTGCTGAATGAATTTTATCCTTGGGGATGTAGAGGCTAAGCCAAGCTTTAAGCCTTTGAGGTACTGTATTCCACCACACTTTCAACCAAACTGCAGTCTCAATCTTTGCAAACTTCCCCATTCACATAAATACATTGTGTTGGTTCCTGCTCAGAAGTTCTCAGAGATGTGGATAAAAGGACGAAACGCTGTCAACGGGAAAGCTTAAAAGTCCACATGTAGTCTTACATCAGAACAAACTGTTCACTTATTCTTCTACATGCTGAGTTCTTTTGACATGATGTACAATCTTAATCTATGGGGTGTTAATATTAGGCTGCTTGGCGTGGATTATGGCAGAAAAGGGAACTACAGTAGTTGGACATGGCGGCACGTTATTCGCATCTACAAATGTTCGGAAGTCAGATGTTAGTTTCTTGAGGACTACCTCTTACTGTGTTCTACATCTAACAGCATAATTTATTCTTTAATGTGCAGCAGAAACTTCATCTTACTTGTGTAAAGGTTGATTTATGCTCCTTCTTCATATGTAAATTATATTGCCATGTAAATGTCAGCACCAACATATTTGTCTTTTTCATCTACACCAATACAACTGCAGTGGGACAGTGGAGTTTCAAAAGTTTCAACATCACCAAATATGGCAACGGTCAGATTAAGCGTATGTAACATTCAGTAATCATCTATGAAGCCATTCAGTGCATCAAGTTTTATGTTGTAAGGCTTTTCTTCGTCATTTGATGCACATTTATTTGGCCTTGCTTCATTTCTATCTACAGAGCCCTCAGCTATTTTGATGGTATCCTCTGTGTCCAACTAGCCTATCTGTAAATCTGAAAATGTACCAAAATATGTTGTAGGTGAAAAATGAAGTAGATGAAACTGATGCTATTTTTGCAGATGAAGGCTTTCTGTGCCATATTGGGGTCATGACATGATTCTTGTAATGTAGTATTGCTGATCGCTGACCTTGTTGGGTAATGCTATTTCTTAGTCTTTTTATCTGTTAACTCGTAGGTCTAACTCTTAAGATTACTATTAGTAATATTATTCCCGCCTTAAAGTACAATTTGTCAGGTACAATAAAGGAACTTATCATTTCAATTGTAACAAAACAACGGAGCAATCAGGTGCCTCTTTAAAATATAGAAATCCTTCAACCTGAATCTCATCTCAATAATACACACCCAAAATGGATCCCATTGAATTCAGATCAAGTTACTCAGTCTCAGAGGTAGAGAATCATTTTGGTCATTCTGTATGTGTTTGTGTGTCAATGTGAATACGTGCAGGTTTTAGAACATTCCACTGTTACTCAGAGGAACTTGGGGTTTGTTGAGTATCCAGAGGTTGTTGGGTTCATGGTGCTGCTGAGGGCTAGTTTGCCCAAACTCCTGTCCTTGAACTGTGAAAGACTATGCTGCAAGGGAAATGCTTTTCAGTCTGACTGACTGCAATAGTTGAAGTTTGGCCAACTGAATGGAAGCCAGGCAAGACAAATCTTGGGCTACTCTTAAGTATTACACAGTGACCAGCAGAGAACTAATGTTAAATACATGATATGAGGGGTTTTCTCGACACTGTTAATTTTAAAACACTTAAGTGGGCTATTTTAAAATGTCCCTCTTCTATTGCAAAGTTGAATGTGGCCTTTTAAAAGCTTCATCCACAAGAACATAGTAAACTGACATACTGGCAATAGTTAGGTTGCAGTTTTTTTAAGGTGAACTAACAAATTGCTTGACATGTTGGTGAAGCAGCCACACACCCAAAGGAGTGGAAGTGTCTAAATGGCAAGGAAAATTCCTTCATTCAGTCCTGTTGGCAGCTGTAAACTGAATAGCCCCAGAGGACAAGAGCTGTTTTCTATCAGGAGTTCTGAGCCCTAACCAGAGGCCAAGCTATCTTGCTAGCCTAGACTTCTGTATTCAATTATTGCAAAAACTGAGGAGAATGCTAAAACAGTAGGCTGGCATGTCTGATACGGGCTTAATTTGTACCAGCATGCAGATGCAATTTGTTTGTGTGCACGCATATTTAAACATGCTTATAAAATACAGTATTCTCACAAAAGGACAAAACATGTGAACATTTCCTTTCTGGTATCTTTCTTGATTTTCTCCTCTCCCCTAGCAAGTCTACATTAAAGTAAACACAGAAAGTGTGTTGTATGCCTAGTAACAACCAAAAGCTAAGGCCAAGATGGAATCTTTAGAGCGCAAGTTGCGGTTTCTAGATGCTGCTCCAAGTAATTCAACTGCATTGAAACAGTTTATCACATATATGAACTCATAAATAATGATTTTATGCAGAAAATTATAATCATAATAAACCCCTCATTATTCTGATTTAGAATGACCTACAAGTCCGTTTCATTCAACATTCACTCTGAAGCTCAAGCATTTAACTGTAGTAATCCAAAGAAAATATTATGAACTGCAGAACAAGGGTTACTTGCTATTTTGTGCTGCTGTGATCATTTTGAGAACTGCTGCTTTGTTAAGGAGTTAATCTGTACTTTAGCTGAACTGTATTCAGAATAGACATCTGGTGTCAGATAGCCACAAGCATTTAAAGTTGAAATCGAAGCTTCAGAATGTTTCTTTCACTAGAAACTGTTATTTACTCAATGGCTTATGTGACCGTGCTTCCCTTCTATTCTTTCTGTTATATGTATAAGGGCATTTTGGGTAAAGGGTGCTCATTGGCTGACCAACAGCAGTTCTTCACTGGCAAGCTTTATGTTCTCATGTACAAGCTAAAGCTGCCAGCTGAAGAACTGTTGTGGTTGGCCCTTTCCTGCACAGAAAAAAACGTCCACCCCCCCCCCCCCCAAGAGTGAAATGAGGATAATGGCTGGATGACATCCAACCTCTGACCATCATGTCTGCCACTGCATGGAAACTCAGTTACTTATGTGGCATGTTCATGTGTTGAGATTCATACCATGACACCTGCTATATCATGTAACAAAAGCATTGCATCATGGGACTACAGACTTGCCTCTGACATTTGGGTTAGTTTTCACAGCAGCTCTGCAGTTGTGTTTGCTTTTCATAATATATTTTATTATCACTATTAAGTTTGTTGGCCCTTGGTTTCACCTGTCTTGCATCATCCCAGAAACACTATTTAGTCAAGCATCAGAATCCACGCTGATGTTTAGTTTTTTTACATTTTGAGTTTGAAACCCAACTCCTAAATAGATTTGATTGGAAAACCCAACATCTGAAATGTACTTTTAGCTATTCCAAAATTCTCCTGAAACTTTTACTCTAAAGCGACTTAAAAATCGTTCCTCAAAGATCCAACTGTTCAAAGCCGGTAGCGCTAGTGGTAACACTGAACTTTAGTCACCAGTTATCTTCTAAAATGTGCATATATTTGTATGAAAAAAAAAATTAAACCAAAATGAGAGATGGTGAGAAAACAAAACAGCTGTGTACATTGTGTACATTCTTTAAAAGTAAGACTGAGGTGCATGTTTCTCCTCCCACCCAAAATGGAATAATCGCATGCCATCACTTCAGTTGTGAGGGAGAGCTATAAAGATTAAAAAAAATATTACAATGGATTGTGAAATGGATAATGAAAAGACAGTCTGGTTTATGGTCAATTTAAATATTGGCTCCTTCAGACCATTTTAGCCATGTAGTTAACATGGTGATCTAGCCACCTTAAAGAACTCTGGATTTAGGTTCATTACACCTTGCTAATCCATTGATCATTTTTTTATTGTTTACCCTTTTTATGTCTGTCACTATGTCTTCTGTTAATCCTGGGTTATAAAAGAAAAACTTCTCTCCTGGAAAAACCCTCAAAGTCATGCATGAGAGTATATACATGTAATCACACAGGCAGACATCTTGCCTGTGACCCTTAGCAGTTGTAAATCGAACATCAATAGAGAAGGCCATGCCCAGAGCAGGATATGAGAACAAACGTGTCCCTTTAAAAAGCTGCCAGCCAGACTCAAACTGGGGGAAGGAATGTTCTGACGCCTTAACAAAACCAGATGCCCCAGCTTACTTTCCCTTACACACATGCTCTGTCTTGCTTCCTCTCACTCCTCAAACTCTTAACGCCTCAGATGGAAGCAAGAACTGGACGGTCTCCTTCCTCAGATGGCCTGAAGGCTGACTTATTCTTCGACTACCTTTGGTCTGACTACATGGTCTGGCTCCCAACTCTCTGTCTGTGTCCCAATCTCCTTATCTTCTCGTCTGTACCTCTTTACAGCTCTGCCCTTTATGCTTGGCAGACCTTTTCCACACCCCTGTCAACTTCAGCAATCCTCCTTCAATCCAGTGACACAAACACATGCAGGAAACACCAGAGCGGGATTATTCCACTCACTCTCCTGCACATCCTCTACAGGTAGTACTGCCAGTACCTGAATTAATACAGTACATATAAGGGTCACGCCATGTGTTTTGAAGATTAGTTTCATTAATCAAAATAAATTCAATCAACCAAACTGAACGAAACCACTTTGCTTCCTGATGAGGAACATCCATCCCACTAGATCCGAAAGGCCTACACCAGCACCTGGGTGAGCTGCTGTGCCAGTTAAACAGAATAAAGAAGGTGGAAGTAACATCACTGAAAGAGTCACCATCATTTATTGTGAAAACTCATCATTGATAGTGATTGGTAGGAGCCAAGGGAAGTTATTTCTCACCTTAGTTGTAATATCATCATTCAACAAGCTCAATGTTCATACATTTTGAGTAAATGGGTGTCACACGTGGAGCAGCAGAGGTGCAACTTAAAAACTGTGCTTAAACAGATCCATGTGTGTTATTGATGAAACTTGTCTATCAAATGCTGTGGCAGTGAAATGTCATCTGTTTTTTTTTAAAGTAAATAGAGTATAAAACAATTATTTTTTATAATTATTTTTTTTATAATTATTTGCTTGTTACATTTACAGGAATATTACAGGATTTATGTGTATAAATTGTGCCTTTAAATTCAAACTAAATCTGAAAGCAAATTTGTGAAATATCAAGTTTGGTACAGCAATCAGATTCAGGTTTGACTGTTTTAATGTAGCAAGAATGTGTAGAATACTATATTCTTCATCTGCTCACCCATAGTCGGGTCGCAGGGGCAGCAGTTTCAACAGGTAACCGCAAACTTCCCTTTCCTTGGCCACATCAACAATCTCTGACTGAGGAATCCCAAGGTGTTGCCAAGCCAGTGTCAAGATATAATCCCTCCATTTGGTCCTGTGTCTGCCCTGAGGTCTCCTCTCAGCTGGACATGCCAGGAACACCTCCCTAGCACCGGAGGCATCCGCACCACATGCCCAAACCACCTCAGCTAACTCCTTTCTACGCAAATGAGCAGTGGCTCTACTCTGAGCCTGTCACGAAAAGCAGTGTTTCTCACCCAGTGTTTCTCCAAGGGAAACACCACCTATCCACATGAGAAAACCCATTTCAACTTCTGGTGTCCACGATCTTGTTCTTTCGGTCATGACCCATCGCTCATGACCATAGGTGAGGGTAAGAACAAGATTGAACGATAGATGGAGAGCTTTACTTCTTGGCTTAGCTCCCTCTTTGTTGCAACAGTGCGATAAAGCGACTGGCCTCAGATTTGGAGGTGCTGATCCTCATCCCTGCCGCTTCACACTTAACTGCAAAACAGAAAAGTGAGTTCTGCAGGTCACAGGCCGATGACGCAAACAAGACCACATCATCTGCAAAAAGCAGCGATGCAATCTTCATCCCACTAAACTGTGAACCCTCCTCACCATGACTACACCTCAATATCCTGTCCATGAAAATCACGAACAGAATTGGGGACAAAGCGTAGCCCTGGCGAAGGCAAACACCTACTTGTAACCAGTCCGACTGACTGCCGAGTTCTCGAGTACAACTCTCACTTTGGACATACAGGGATTGGATGGCCCTCAGAAGCAGCCCCCTCATCTCATACTCCCGCAGTCCCTTTCACAGTATTTCTCTGGGGACCTGATCGTGCACGTTCTCCAAGTCCGCAAAACACATGTAGACTGGATGGGCATATTCCCGAGCCCCCTCCAGGATCCCTGCAAGAGTAAAGAGGTGGTCCATTGTTCCTCCTCAATCTGAGGTTCAACAATCCACCAGACCCTCCGTTCCAGCACCTTGGAGTAAACTTTCCCAGGGAGACTGAGGAGTGTGATGCTCTTGTAGTTGGCACACACCCTCTTATCCCCGTTTTTAAAAAGAAAAACCATCACTTTTCAATACAGTCCCTGAGTTTCACGCAATGTTAAAGAGATGTACTATCCATGACTGGGCCTTCAGCATTTCAGGGTGAATCTCATCAACACCTGGGGCTTTGCCACTAGGAAGTTGTTCAGCCACCTTGGTGACTTCGCTTCAAGTCCCCCATCATCCTCTATCTCTGCCTCTGAAACAGAGGACAGGTCAGTTGGGGTAGTTGGATTTAGGGGTTCCTCAAAGTGTTCCTTCCACCGACAAGGAGAACAAGGGTCCACCCTTGCTGTACACTGCTTGGATTTTCCCCTGTTTCCCCTCCTGAGGTGTCGGACAGTCTCCCAGGACAACACTGGTGCCACCCAAAAGTCCTTCTCCATGTCATCTCCAAACTCCTCCCACACCCTCTGTTTTGCCTCCATCACAGCCAAGGCTGCAGTTCTTCAGGCCTGTAGGTACCCTGCAACTGCCTCAGGAGTTCCCAAGGATAACATGCCCCTGAAAGCCTCCTTCTTCAGTCGGACAGCTTCCCTTACTACTAGAGTCTACCACGGTGTTCGAGAGTTACCGCCCCTTGAGGCACATGAGACCTTTAGACCAAAGCTCTCAGCTGCAGCTTCAGCAATAGAAGCTTTAAACATCGACCGCTCAGGTTTGATGCCCCCAGCCTCCACAGGGATGTGAGAAAAGCTCCTATGGAGGAGGTAGTTGAAGCCTCATGGATTGAGTCTTCTTCCAGGCCTTCCCAGTTCACCTGCACTACTTGTTTGAACTTAATAGGTCTATCCCAAAGTTTTCCCCACCAACGAACCCTACCAGGTGGCGCTCAGTTGACAGCTTTGCCACTGTCTTCACCCGAGTGTCCAAAATACACTAAGGTCAGATGATACAATCATAAGATCAAATTTTGACCTTTGACCCAGGGTGCTCTGGTGCCAGATACACTTATGAGCATAATTGTATTCGAACATGGTGTTAGTTATAGACAAGCAATGACTAGCACAGAAGTCCAACAACATCACGCAGCCATTCTTCCCAATCACGCTCCTCCAGGTGTCTCCATCACTGCCAATCAGTGCATTGAAGTCCCCTAGGAGCACAATGGAGTCCCTTACGACAGTTCCGTGAGGGACCCCATTTAGGGACTCCAAGAAGGCCAAATACTCTGAGCTGCTTTTTGGTGCAAACACACCAACATTCAGAGCCCCCACCACCACCACACACACACACACACACACACACACACACACAACCTTAAGACATAGGAGGAACCCCTCTCATCCACTGGGCTAAACTTCAACACGGGGGCACTCAACCAGGGGCTTGTGAGTATCCTCACAGCCGCCCTGCGCCTCACACTTGATGCAACTCCGGAAAAGAACAGGTTCCAACCCCTGTCCAGGAGTTTGGTTCCAGAGTCAAGGCTATGCATGGAGGGAAGCCCCACCAGATCCAACCAGTATCGCTCCACCTCAACAGAAGCTGTGGTTCCTTCCCCACCAGTGAGGTGATATTCCACGTCCCCAAAGCCTGGTCCGTCATGACCCCCAGTCGTCACTGCCACCCATATGGCAGTGTACCCGAACCCATCAGTCTGCCCTGCAGGTGGTAGGTCCACAGGGGTGGGCAAAAACTACGTTGCCTCTTCAGGCTGAGCCCAGCCAGGCCCCGTGGCAGACCCGGCCACCAGGCGTTCGCTGACGAGCCCTCCATCCAGGCCTAGCTCAGCTCCAGATGTGGGCCCTGGGCTTCCTCTGGGCAGGGTCTTATGTATCCCTCCTCTATTTGATATGGGGTCTTCAGATCCATTCTTTTATATTTTTAATTACAATTTCTGTTAATGTATTGTTTTGCACTCAATTTGAATAATGGGATTTTGTTTCAATGCTGTATTCCAGTTTTTATGTGGCAGCCATTTTTGCTATAATCTAATCATGTTCTTTTTTACTCACATGACAGCAGCTACTACAGCTTTGCGTCAGGGGCTCCAGGCTTAGGGACTTAGCGAACACCCTTCCTGTTTGAAGAAATACCTTATACTGTTAGCGAGAGCATAAACAATAATCTTCTTAAGGTGTGAGTCGCTCTGTAATAGCAAGCCCTTACTCAGGCAGTTTACTGTGAAGATGAGATGGTGACCGCTTGGTATCGTATACCATTATCTTCTCAGTAATTCTCTTTAACTCTCAGTGACTCTTAGCATTATTTTTGGCAGTTTTATTTCCCCTTTATTAAATTAGACAGCCGAGAAAATTTGACAGGAAGGGGCTAGAGTTGACATGCAGCAAAGGGCCATGAATTACACCCACAGCCACTGCCACAGCCTTGGAGCCGAAGTCTCCCAACATGGCACATCCTACCCCAGTAAATGAACATAAAATGAAATTATCTTATTTTGATCTTGTGGCTCTTATTAATTTTTATCTTATCTGCCTTATCATACTCTAAGATTCCTTTAAAGGCAGAACATTGCCTCTTTTTTGCATATTTATTTCGAATATAGAAAAATTCAGGCAAATGTGAGCACAATGTAACCGCAAGAGGTCACAAGCCCGGATAAATACAGAGGGTTGTGTCAGGACAGGCATCCGACCTAAAATCTTTGCCAAATCAAACATGCTAATCAAAGCTATGACTTCCATACCGGATCGGTCGAGGCCTGAGTTAACGACGACTGCCATTGGTGCTGTTCATCTACAGGGTGCCGGTGGAAATTGGACTACTGTTGGTCAAAGAAAGAGAGGAAGAAAGTGTGTTCGTAGGAAGAGAGAGAAGAGGAACACCAAGAGTATAGGACTGAGAGTAGGGACGTTGAATGTTGGGATTATGACAGGAAAAGGTAGACAGTTGGCTGACATGATGCAGAGGAGGAAGGTAGACATATTGTATGTCCAGGAGACCAGGTTGAAAGATAGCAAGGGTAGAAGTTTAGGATCAGGGTTCAAATTGTCCTCTCTTGGTGTTGATAGGAAGAGAAATGGAGTAGGAGTTATCTTGAAGGAGTTTGTTAGGAATGTCCTGGAGGTAAATAGAGTGTCAGATAGAGTGATGAGTCTGAAGCCAGAAATCGAAGGTGTGATGTTCAATGTTGTTAATGGGTATGCTCCACAGGTAAGATGTGAGCTGGAGGAGAAGGAGAAATTCTGGTTGGACTTTGATGAAGTGATGCAGATCATACCTAGAAGTGAGAGAGTTGTCATTGCTGCAGACTTCAATGGATATGTTGGTGCAGGAAAAAGAGGTGATGAGGAGGTGATGGGCAGGTTTGGTATCCAGGAGAGGAATGCAGAAGGGTTAGGGTTAGAGTGTTGCAGGACTTTTAGGGAGGAGTTAAGACAGGCTCTGGGTGGTCAGGAGGTGCTTCCAGATGACTGGACAACTACAACTAATGTGGTCAGGGAGAGAGGTAGGAGAGTACCTGGTGTGTCATCTGGAAGAAAAAGTAGATAAGGAAACTTGGTGGTGGAATGAGGAGGTGCAGGAGTGTATACAGAGAAAGAGGTTAGCTAAGAAGAAGTGGGAGACTGAGAAGACTGAGAGAAGACAGGAGATTCAGCGCAAGGTGAAAGTAGATGTAGCAAAGGCCAAACAAGGAGCTTATGATGACTTGTAGGCTAGGTTGGACAGTAAGGAGGGGGAGACTGAGCTATAGAGGTCGGTAAGACAGAGAGACAGAGATGGGAAGGACGTGCAGCAGATTAGGGTGATTAAGAATAGGGGTGGAAGTCTATTGACAAGTCCCTGTAGTGTGGTGGGAAGATGGAAAGTACTTTGAAGTCAGGAGGGCATTGAAGAGGATGAAGACTGGAAAGGCACTCGGTCCTGATGATAAACCTGTGGAGATATGGAAGTGTCTAGGAAAGGTGGCAGTAGAGTTTCTGACTGGGTTGTCCAACAGGATCTTAAATAGTGGGGAGATGCCTGAGGAATGGAGAAGTATGCTGGTGCCTATTTTTAAGAAAAAAGGAGATGTGCAGAGTTGTGGCAACTAGAGGAATAAAGCTGTTGAGCCATACAATGAAGTGGGAAACAGTAGCTGATGCTAGACTAAGGGCAGAAGTAAGCATTTGTGAGCAGCAGTATGGTTTCTTGCCCAAAAAGAGCTGAGTTTCTGAGTAGTGAAACATGTAGAGCTGAGCGTTTCACAGTCAGCCGAACGTGACTCCATTTTTCATTATGTAAACACAACATGGGCTGATCCTATTGATACCACCAGTAAACATCACGAAGAATTTAAAACACAATGTTTGCAAATGGGACAAAAATCAGTGGCGATGACAACTGATGTTTATAGACAGGACGTATGCTGTTCCCTTACAATCGTCACGGACAGTGAGAAATTGCAGGGAGAATAACTATGGCAGTCTAAATGAAACATGGGAAAGGTAAGCCAAAGGGTTTGAGTACAAGCAAACCTTGGTTTTCTAATGCTTTAGACATCAAACAAATCGGAATTCGACCAAAAAATTTGTCTTAGAAGTCGAACAAAATTTGGAAGTCGAACTGAAAAGAACGCAGTAACATCCAACCTCCTCCCCTCAAACATTCACGTATGCCAACTGCTCACCACCGCAAAGGTATAAATTCTTTTCTTTATTGTTCTTATGCTTTAACTGTAATGTACTTTTTATTTTAGTTTACTGTATTCAATAATTTTTCACTTAATTTGCGTTCCATTACCTATGGTGCGAGTTATGGTACCGTAAACTTCTGTCCAAAAGACGTAGGTAACTCGTACCTTAGGCTAACCTGATTACGTTGATGTTTTTTTTTCTTTCTTTCTGTTACGATACCAGACTTACTCATCCGGAATATGCATGGTGAATGATAAGCGGAACGAAAGGATCTTGTTTGCGTCTTTCTTTTACACAGGATCGTGTTTGCGTCTTTTTTTTACATTTCTGTGATATGTTTCATTACTATACAATTTGATAAATAAATGACATTATGAAATAACAGTACGCGGATACAGCGACAGAAAATGGATGGATATTATGTGGAAAAAAGGTAGTTTTCTAGCGTCTTGGAACAGATTAAAACCAGTTACATTATTTGTAATGGGAAAATTGTATTTGGAATTCGAACAAATAGGTATTCGAACAGCCTTCCTGAACAAATTGTGGTCGGAAACCGAGTTTGCCTTTACCGTATATTGAACTGGCTGTTATTTTGCATCCACTAACCTACAGTGAGGAAAAGACAGGTATTACATCCTGTAATGGATACAGTCAGTCACTTCTATCCCAGTCAGATTATCGGTTTGGCCTTTTCTTGTTACGACACAGGGACCAGGGGAAGGTGTGTGTGTGTGTGGGTGTGGGTGTGGGGGTGTGAGAGAGAACATATCCAGCCTTTGTCTCTCACAAGGCAGGGAATGCGGCATAATTTCACCTCTTGATTCCTGCCTGTATTGTTGAATGTAACCATTGACTGGTGACAGTGAATATCTGCTAGGATGTAAATAAAGGCTGAGGCTGTTTGTTTATGACCGGTGTGGACACACGCAGTTTTGTTTGCTATAACGCTGAAGATATGCCTTTAGCGGACACACCCACACATGACTGCAGCGGAGCTAACTAGTCAGCCAAATGCTAGCTGACTTCAATAGTCTGAGAGGAACTTTCAATGTGTAGCTCTGAGCCAGGTCGTCTCCACACACCGCCACCACAGCCTGAACATGACACCCCCCCCCCCCCCCCCACACACACACACACACACACACACACCTGACTGGAGCGGGGCTACCTAGATAGCCAAATGCTAGCTGACTTCAACAGTTTGTGAGGAACTTTCAATGTGTAGCTCTGAGCTAGGACATTACCACACAATGCTACCGTAGCCTGAACAAACTCACCCTCGGGGATGGTCACACCCTTGGACATGTCAACCAATCAATATCGTGAATCACTCTGTCCAATCACATAGTGCAATTTGTTACGTCAAAAATTGCGTTCTAGCAAAATCGATCGTTTTGATTCCGTCCGAGCCATGGATTCCTAAAATTCCAAATATTTATTTTTGCAGAAAGCATTTGTTTACCAGATTCTAGGAGCAGGTCAGATTTGGGAGGACCACTATGTATAGATAGAGACCTGAAAATTGTGATTTTCAAAGCAGGACCCCTTTAAGATTTTGTAAAGTCCTTAAGATTTGTTGATACAGCTTTTCATATAAGGGTTGCCGGTGACCTTTGGAACATGTAGTACACGTCACCTCATTGCACAGCATGCATAGACATCAGGCTGTTGACTTTGACCCAGCTGTGAGTAGATTATCTTCATCTGTTGAAGTTCCCTGGGCTCTCATAGAGAAGGTCAAATAAATTTACTACAACCTTTTCAAGGAGATAAATCAAACTGCTCTCCATGTGGTGGAGAGATATCATTCCACAAGACATCTAAACAAGGAGACCTATGTTCCTTATCACTGGCTTTCAGTCTAATGGCTAATGGATTGATAGGCAATGGGTTTTTATGCTTTGAAATATAAAGTCAGAAAACAATGTGCTTAATTAACAAGATGCACATTTTCAGGTAAGTCACAATGCTGTATGTGCAAATCAAATTACAATGACTTTTGCTATTTAAGTGCACCCTGATAGCAGCCATCTATTGCTCACGAAAGTCAAAGTGCAGAAAGGCTATAAGGCCAGGTCTCAGAACATGTATAAACCTTCCCTAAATTCTTCCTAGCACATGAAATCATGTTGATTATGATTTGGCAGATTATTCTTGCCACAACAGCATCTGTTATTGAAAGTACACAAGACTAAATACTGTTGGTGACGCAACCTTAACCTGTGGTACAGCATGCTCCCACAATCTTCTGTGGTCTTTTGCCTTGGAGGCAAAAGTGTATGTTATGTTCCCCCTTTTTTTATACTAGTTATGTTATTTCCCCAGTCCTCTAGCTGGGTCGTAACACTTGTCATTTTACATGAGCAGAAATGAAACCAGAAAATCGTGCATGCACCATTCATTTACAGTCAGATATGTAAGCAAGAATGTGTTTTCACAAAATTAAAATATATATATTAAATAAAATATCAGACACTTAAAAAAATATGTTAAAGATAGTACATGTTTTAACTAGACAGTGTTAAATATAATATTTTTGTGAGGCTGAATCAAAGAGGAAAACTTCATTAAATGTGTTTAGAATGTACAATTTCATTTGAAAACCAATACAAAGACAGGGATTGAGCGATTTACACAGAGCCTACACCCACTTACTATTGTGCTTAAACCAGAATGCATCCTGTCTCAAAGGGGCCTCTACCCATGATGTGTTCTACACATTGTAGCTTCTTGGCCAGTACTGGGCTTCCAAAATAGATTTTAGGTCTACATAGATGGACTGTGAGGTGAAAGATGTGTGGAAGCCAGTGAGAGTGACATGATAGTTTAACAAAGTGAGAGCCAGTATAGTAAGTCTGCAAACTGTGTGTGTGTGTGTGTGTGTGTGTGTGTGCGTGTGTGCGTGTGTGCGTGTGTGTGTGTGTGCGTGCGTGCGCGCGCGCATGCTTGGTTGCGTGCGTGCGTGTGTGTGTGTGTGTGTGTGTGTGTCACAAATATTACAAATGATGCCCCTTCTTTAGATATTCACTTTTAACACTCTGGGTGACTCTGAGGAATGCTGTCCTGTCGCAATCAGTCATGAAACCTCAACTGACCAATCTACGCTCATTAGCAGAGCTAGCATTTAGTGGAAAAATTGTCTTTCAATACAAGAAGAATGAATTTGCACAAAGTACAATAAAATTAGGGATTTTTTAAAAAAAATCTAGATCTTAGTGAAAAAAATCATTTCAATCTTTTAGCTTCATTCTCTCCTACTCCTCAAGGACTCCATCAACAGTGTTTACTAGTTGAACTGCAGCCAGTTTTGGTACAATGGCATTAATAGGGACTGGACTGAATGTAAGTACAAGGGCAGTGGTCTGGCTCTCTGCAGTAAAAGTGTATGTAATACTTTGGAAAGTCTGACCATTCTTTGCTAGACAATCTTATTACAATCCTGTGATGACTAGACAACAGCTGAAACATAAAGATGTATTACCCTTGAGTCTAAGTAATAAAGTACAATACGGAGGCCCATACATGTCTATGTGCTGAAGTGGGCTGAGACTGGAGGCTTACCCGACAGAGTTATAAATAACTGGACGGCCTGCACCTTAAGACGGTTTTGTCTGGGTGGAGGGCGCTCAGAGTTCAATGTAACCTGACAACTTAATCCCTTGTAGGAGAGAGAAGCAGAGGGACTTACTGGTGACCACGGGGCCATCTAACATTTCCATGCTATTGTTGCCTATTAACACTTGGAGAGGGAGCAAACATGTAGGCTCTGTTCGGCTACTCTTCATTTTGTAATACATCCTTTGGAAGATTCACACATTGTTCACAGTTTTTCCATTCACTTTCACACATTAGAATGTAATTCACATTGGTAAAAGGGTACAGCAAATAGTAAATGGACTGCGCTTATAGTTCCAGTATCCTCAGTGTACACAAAAGCACTTTACAACATAAGCCACTTTTCATTTATTCACACAAGTAGTAGTACCCTACAAGGCACCACCTGCTCACCAGGAACAATAAACATCGACATAATCACTTAGACATCAGTGAAACAGCTACTGGGAGCAAAAAAGGCATTAATATCTTGCACTAGAACACTGACATGCTGACTGCAGGGGTAGGGGACTCAACCACCACCTTCTGATGACTGAAAGACTGCTCCATCTCTCTTCTTTCCCTTGTAATATCACAAATGTGTTATATTTTACAGTGAACATTATTTAAAAGTGTTGGAGTGTACTTTCTACAAAGAATCCCCAGCTTCAATTATGAACCAAAAAAAATATAAAACTATATTTAGATTGACATTTGAACTTGCTCCTGAACATGCACGCCCAATTGGTGAAAACTTTTACACCATAAATAAATTGCCTCAACACATTTCTTTGTAATTATTGATGCAGTTAATTGATGCAGGTAATTATTGATGCAGTCTCAGTTAACTGTCACTGTTATCATCATATTCCAGCAGCTAAATCCTTCGAAAACTGCAATTTGATGTTTTTATACACTGGCTTTAATGAAGATTGTTGCAATGCTGGGACAAGATAAGCATTACCACAGCAAAACAAACTTACAAAATGTCTTCATCTTTTACTTTAATACACCAAAAATGTCAGTGGTTAAAAAAAAAACCCCAGAACCGAATAGTTTAGATTTTTTTTTTAAGTTGGGTACATAGTTACAGTACATAAACAGACTGTTGTGATAACCCTAATACTAACACTGACTGCATCACTCACAGCAACCGATGGTATTCTCATTCCAGTAGGTGAAGGTGAACCCATCAATGTCATTGTACTAGATTTGACAGCTGCCTTTGAAACCTTTAACTACAGTATACAATTCTTCTAGATAGATTACATGTGGGTCAGCATTTCCAGTACAGATTTAGACTGGTTTCATTCATGCTGGATTCACATTTTAACATAGCACTGTATTGCTAATCACAAGTCCCCCTCTGCTTCCCTACTTTGTTGTGTCCCACATGGTTCGGTCCTCTGGACAATACTGTCTTCATTGTATACACTCCCTCATCTGTTAAACCTTACATTGTACTTCCATGATTTATCATATCCCTGCTATGCTAACAATATTCAGACTTCTTCTCCATTAAATCTAGTAACCTGAACCAACTGTCCGTCCTCCATAACTGTTCAGCTGCCATCACAGACTGGATGTCACTTAACAACCATTCCCGCGGATCCTGACCAGACATAATCGGACCTGATGACTTCACAACTTCTGTTAATCAGTTTATGGTTTCGTTCAATCAAATATCAATATACCCACTGCTAAGAACCTTTGGATTAATTTCGATTGGTCAGACGTAAACTATCTTTTACCAGTTTCAAGCATTTCTATTACTCAACTTCATGCAGTGGGTGTTTATGTTGATTGCTTATTGAGGGTGTGTACAGTATGTGTGCATAAATTTTCCTCTTCTATTGTATGTGTACAGCATTTAGTAGTTGTGTTTTGAAAAGGACTAGCATAATTACATTTTTACTTACTTTACATGTTTACAGACAAATACTATCACAGATAGACAAATATTTAGACCGATAGAAAGACAGACGCTTTGATAAATTGACAGATTGATGTCTGGTCACTATATGAGAGCAGCCTGACCTTCGATTTTGGCTGCATGCATGTTTCTAGGAGTGTCCCTCTTTGTGTGCGTCTCACGCATACTTGAGGAAATTGTCAATAGCTGCTCACGCAGACCAGCACCAGCTCAGCATCATCCTGCCCTGTGAGAGCACATGGTCCATATTAAAGTCTTTTCAGAAGCTATCATCTCTCCAAAAGGCCTACTAGCCATCAGGTTCTTTGGTCAAATGTCTGTCTATTTGGAGGCTTAGTTAGGAAATTACACTGTGTCTAAAATAGGGGTTTAGAGTGGATAATTTCTCCGGTAGTGTTGGCATAGATTTACAAGTTCACAAGGTTTGTGTTCAGTCATGCAAAGTGTAACTATGTGGCCTGCGTTTCTGTAGGTCTGGGATCAATTTACATAACTTGGTTTAGCTCTACAGCTCCAAATCACTGGAGTCCAGTCTATTTTTAAAGTTAAAAATGAGATTACAAATTCAGAAATCCATCTTGAGGTTGCACATTTCAGAAAGAACAAGTTGATTTCTCAGAATCACATCATACAGTAAGTTCGCTTACAGTGTCTCTGTGAATGAAACAAAAGCTTAGCAATTAAAGGATGATAGCTTCATCATTTACTCCTATGAATGAATTGTGTTCAGGATATACAGTACAGTAAGTGTCTGCAATGTGTTACAAATCCTAGAGTTGAGCTATGTTGCAGGTGTGTTACAGCAAAGAAGGTTATTTCAGGGGTTATTTCAGTAATGGAATTGACGTGAATTTTATATAACTGTAACTTTATAACTGTAATATTATACACCATATTGCAAAGTTTGTGCATAATTTTATTTGTATCCACTTGCTGCTAAACAGTTAGACAATTTGTCTTAAAGGCCTTGTCCAGGTAAAGGGTATTGAGGTCAGACAGGAAAGCTGCTGAACAGCAGCCATTTAATCCCTTGACCTGGTCCAACCAACAGATTAGACTAGCTTGCTGTGAGAAATACTCTGGTAGATCCAGTTAACTTTGTTGGTGGCACTTCAGTCACATTCAATTTCGCACTTCCGTTCTCACCTTCGTTCTGTGATAACATAGGTGAACATCACTGCATCATACAGCCTCATCACAGCACACTCTGTTTCAAACAATTAATGATGGTAGCAAACACAGGATGTTATAACAGGATGAGCTCATATTTGATATATGATAAAAACAAGACAAATTTCATTAAATGAAAAAGTATACAGTGCTTTTCTAGCCTGACTGAGTACTCAAAGCACTTTACAATAGCCACATTCACCCTTTCACACAAGCATTCATACCATGTTGGTCACAGAGACTCCCTGCTCTTTAGGAGCAGTAACCATACACATCACATCCCAATTTCCTCCCAGTGGTTGTTCCACTGGAGAAGGTTTGGGGTCAGTATCTTGCCCAAGATACTGACTGCAGTCTTCAACATGTAGACTGCAGGGCTGGGATTGAACCACCGACCATCTGATAACCAGACAACCACTCTACCATTCACAGCCGTGAATTGGCTGGTCCCAAATTGCCCACAGGTGTTAATGTGTTCTTGTGTGTTTGACTGTCCTGCATGTAGCTTCACGGTGCACTGGTGTCACGCCCGGGGTGCATCCTGCCTCACGCCCAAAGTCCACTGAGATAGGCTCCTGCAACCCTGCAACAGAAGCAGGTACAGGCAAACCTCGGTTTCTGACCACAATTCGTTCCGGAAGGCTGTTCGAATAGCGATTTGTTCGAATTCCAAATACATTTTTCCCATTATAAATAATATAAATGGTCTCAATCCGTTCCAAGTTTAGAAAACTACGCTAGAAAACTACTTTTTTCACAATATGTTATTTCATAATGTCATTTATATATCAAATTGTATAGTAATGAAACATGTCAAAGAAATGTAAAAAAAAGAAGAAGCAAACATGAGAAAGAAAGAAGGAAAAAAAAAACCCATCAAATTAATCATCAAATACAGTAAACTAAAATAAAAAGCACGTTACCGTCACATTTTCTCTCGACTTTTCTCGCACTTGGTGGTGAGAAAAAGGCGTTTGTTTTGCGTTTGACTTCCAAATTTTGTTCAACGTCTAAGACAAAAAAATTCAAAATGTTTTGGTCAAATTCCGATTTGCTCGATGTCTAAAGCATTCGAAAACCAAGGTTTTCTTGTATTGAAGCGGGTATGGTTGCTGTTTGGATGCATATGTGTGTGAGTCAGGAGAAAGGCATCTGATTTCGGAGCCTCAATTCCAGGTCATCAAAGAGTCACAATTCCAAAACAGTCATTTCTCCATGAATCCAAAATTCCATCATTGATTTGTTTGTTTTTTCTGTTCAGTACATACTTCTTATTCTTTTGTTGTAACGTCGTGGAACTGGACAAGCCCAAACAAGCAAACCTCTGCCCTATGAGTCATCAGACACACACCAGCCATAATTTCTAATGGCTTCATATATTCTGATGCATCTTTAGCACATTCTGTGAGTCAGTACCATAACTTTGTTTTTTTCTCTATATAGGCTTCTTTTGTATTTTTGCCATGCAGGTGCGTCAGAGCCTTTGCTGAAAGTGAAAGGATTAGAGTTGTGTTTGGTCTATTAGGTCAATGAGCTCTATTAGCTCGCAGCATGGGCGGTGGAGGATTTACCTTGTCTTTGTCAGTCTCATCAAAACAATACCTTTAGTTATTACTGGCACTATTATAGACAGCATTAGGGCTACAGATATATGCAGTAGTACTGTGTATGAGTTGATTTCTACAATAATAACTATGTACTTAAAAAGAGGTTGTTACAATTTTTGTACTTTTCTCTCTTTAAAAAAAAAACTAGCAGCCAGGGACAGACTTGGCTGTTTGACTTGCCTCGATATCAGTTGGCCTGATCTAATCAAATTGCCCATTAATTAATTTCCAACTTCCTAAGTTAAACTGCATATTTTCACAGTGTGCTGATTTGCACTTCCATTATCATGTAAGGTTATCCATGTGGCCTTTCTCCTCATGTCACATTAAGTAAAAATGTCAGGGTAACGGCCATGAAAACCAAAGCTTAACTACAAGTAAAATTTGAAAATGTTTTGAATTATTATTATTTATTTAGGAACTTTAAGGTAAAATTGAAATTGAAGTGTCATAAAAATGTGTGGCTTACTTCCAATATTTTCTGTGCCACATTGGACACATTTTGCACATTTGCGTGTGCACATGAAATTGGGACCAGGTATGCACTGTATGAGAGTGTCTATGGGTCATTTGCATTTGCCCTTTGTGCTGGCTGCTATGTGTTCTGGTATGTGGCTAAAGGTCAGAGCCCGGCGTAGAGCAGGACCACAGGGGCCCAGTTTAGGGGGAATCTGTGGCTGGGAAGAACCACAGAGCCAAAGCAGCTCTGACAAGAGTGAGGATTAGGACGGTGCATTGAATGTCAGAGCACACAGATCCATTGCAGAAACAAATGATGATCTTTTTAATTTGTTTTTAAATTTATCTCCACTGGGTTAGTGTTAGGGGTTATGTCTCAGGAATCTGATTCTAGACAAAACTCAAGAAATGATTGTCATTATCCACTGCATGATTTCTGTACAGGCTGTTAGTGACACCTTAGCAGCTAAGGACACACACACACACACACACACACACACACACACACACACACACACACACACACACACACACACACACACACACACACACACACACACACACACACACACACACACACACACACACACACACACACACTTGTCATTAGTGACCCAGCAGTCCTCCTATTGGTCAGAAGAGGTACTGTAGGTTCAAAAAGTCTGGTATAGGAAGAGGTGACTCTGATCTCTGGTTTGTATATTGTTATGCAAATGTATTATATTGAATCAGTCAATCAATCAATCAATCAATCAAGTTTTATTTATATAGCGCTTAATCATGGCAACAGACATTTCAAAGCGCTTTAACAGACAGAAATGAAAACTGGATTCAAATCAGGAAGAAAAGAAATAATGCAGGGCCTATATGGAATATTTTCCCTCTTAGTTTAATAATGAAACATTCATGTATCTGTGGTAAGAATCTGCTTTGTTCTTTTATATTGTCAGCTTTTATTTCAGCTACAGAACAACTACAATAACAATATGAACACATTTCAGGATGGACTAAAGACCCCTTGTTAAACTAGAGCCTAGATATACTTAAATTAGCAGATGAAATCAATTTAAAGTCCACAAATAAAACTTGTGTGGACAGCTTTCATTAACTCTAATCACTTTAATAAATTAGCCATTGTCTTGGTGTAAGTAAAAAAGAAGAAAATACAAAATCTTCTGAGGCCAAAAGGCGCGGCCTCTTTGAAATGTTCAAATCTGTAGGGAAAATACTCCATAAAGCAAAAACGGTCACAACAAGCTAATAGATAGGATCCTTTCTTTGTCTACTTGTTAAACATCTGATGTGATCAAATAAAATAATTAAAAATAAAAAAAACAGTAGAACATAAGACTACATTTACTTGTTAAAGTAAGCATTCAGTCAGGGGATTGAGACCAAACAGCTGTGTAGACTCAAGAAAACCACATATCAGTGAGACTAATTGGAAAACCTGGCTTCAGTTTGCTACAGTACATAAAGATGGGACTCAATGAAGCACTGAGAAAAGATCATGTGGTCTGATGAATCCACATATACCCAGTTCTAGAGTAATGGGTGCATCCGGGTAGATGAAGTGATGAACCATTCATGCCCAGTGTCATGATCTGGGGTTGCTTTGGTCGGTCAGGTCTAGGTTCATCAACATGATGTATCCGAAACATGAGTATAGCTGACCAGATATTTACTAAATGGATTTTTTTCTCCCTGATGGCACAGTAAGATGACAATGCTGTGATTCAGCAGGCTTAGAAAATTAAAGAGTGGTTCAGAGAGCATAGACTCCATTTTTACTCATTGACTGGCCACCACACAATCCAGATTTTAAACAAATGGAAAATCTTTGGGATGTGCTGGAAAACGGTTGGACCCCTACAGTATGAATAAAATTTTTGGGTGTATGTGTACAACTCCTGATAAATAAGTATGTAACATTGCATCAACGTATCAAAATTATGTCACGGCAAGGCCTGATGAAATAAATCTGGGGGTTTTAGGAAAGTAGAGTCTCAGTCTTTGTGTTGGCATTACGATTGAAAAGGAATAACGTTTGCTGTTTTCATTCATGAATTGTCAGCTGTCTTTTTGAATGGATCAGTGGATATTTACTTCCCTCGCTGATTAACTCTAAGCCTGACTTATTTGATTTGGACAGATTTCCCTTATCTGTTACATAACAGCAGACACGGTGTGTAACTAAAAACAATTTAAAAGAAAAGAAACAAAAAGAAAGTAAATTTGACCTTTTGTGTCTCTTTTATGTTAGTATACATTTGAGTATGATATACATCTGTTAAATTAAAATAATGATTATAAAAAATATGTAATTTCTTAATTTGAATTGGGATATATACAAGCCACACTGACACCTGTTACAAATTCAGACTCATACCATACTATTAGCAGTTATTGGGGTTTTCTCTTGTAATATTACTGGGTCTGAAAGTGTCATTTGATTCATGCAACAACATTTTTAATATTTTTTGTCTCAAAGATTTTTGGGCATTTGACCATGTTAATTACTGATGTCTACCACGTGAAAGAAAAACTGTCAATCATCTGTAGCAATTTACCATGACAGTATTATACTCATTGCTCTCGCTCGCTCTCTGTCTCTCTTTCTTTTTCTCTCTCTCAGAGCTATGAATTTAGACATTTTTATGAACTTGTGGTGTGTCAAAGGTGTCCTACGTTTCGTGTTGAGTGAGGAATTTGTCTTCAGTCAGTGGTTGGTTTAATTCATGTATATTTTCCTTATTTTCCTACTACTGTATTATTTGTTTTTGAAATGTGAATTCCTTTTTGCGTCAATGTGATTGTCTTGTAATTTGGCTTTTGTGTTTTAAAAATCAAATCAAATTTCTTTCTCTTTCCGTGTGTGTGTGTGTGTTTGTGTATGTGTATGTGTGTATGTCACCTTCTCTGAACCTCATTCCCACAGCACAGGCACAAAAGGTTCACACATCCTTAATAAATATGCTGTGTGCATGTGTGCTGTGCGTCATGGAAGAAAAAGCCCTCCCCCTCCGTTATGTAAATGAATGAATTACTTTTACTCAGGGAGCAGCTCCTCCCCAGGAAATCCATGACTGTACTTTCCAGAAATAGATCAGGGTCTATGACTTTCTTTAAGTGGAACTAATGCATCAGAATGGTTTGCAACAGGTCAAAATATGATGGAGACCGGGGCGTAACTCCTGCTGGCAGGAATGTCTGTGGCCAAACTGGTTCTCAAATGCATGTGTGCATAGAGTTCATTAACCTGACATTATGTTTCCCACGTACGAGTGCTTAATTGTAGGCAGAAATGTACCCAGACACACTGAGGCAGTGGAGAATGGAGTAGGTGGGGTGATGCAAGCATTATGAGTCACTCTGACGCAAAGCCCGAGTTACAATACCCATCATTGTCACAGTATTACCTATTCAACAGGTTGGAAGGATGCTGCTACATCTCCCATCACTCCAGGAAAAATGACCAGACGGACAGATACCAACATAAGTGTGTATCACTACATCAAGACCATTCGTGTTAAGCATTAAAGACAAGTCTCCAGTAAGACAGTTCCACGTTGTTTCTTTTTTCATTTTATACTGACAATGACGTATAAGGCTGTAACTATGGAAACGCAAATCTGTCACCCTAAAGGAGTACCCCACCATATGCCCAGTGCTGCTTCAGATAAGGATGGAGAAGGAAATCTATAGAGGGTAGAACAGTTTACCTGATTTTGAATAATTTACCACAAATTTACAGCTATTTGTAGTAAATAGCTGTAAATTTGTAAATCATCCCTTAATCATCCCCAATGAGAACAACTCCTGCTGCACTGCCGACCTCACACACAAGGGAGTGTAAAAATTTACTCATTCCCTGTCCTTAGAGAGTTGCCAGATACATACCAAAATGTTTCCCAATTCTTTCTGTCACATCAGTGGAAAAAAGGCAAACTCAATGTTTCAGCACTTGTCTCGGATATAAATGTTTTATTTGTCTCAGCTGGTGAAACACTGATTTCTTCAACTTGCTGCTTCAGTGCAACACAATGCTCTAAAGTCACACAAGTACTATCAGAATATGTTATGGTGATATCTACACTTAATTAGACCAGAATAAGGCTTTAACACTGAGAAATATTTTAGAATAATTACCACTCTAAACTGCTTGCAGCTTTTGTTAGCAAACACCACAGGAACCTAGATTACACACACACGCACTGCCCATATGGGGGACAGATGTTTAAGACACAAGGTCAAGGAGTCCGTTCAGTAATTGTCTGCTCCACCATTCCTCAGTATTCTCCGCATTGTTCACCACATCCACTTTAATCCGGGAAATTTCCTCTGGAATGGAAACCATGTCCTACTCTTACAGATCTATTTAATTTCTCTCTCCCTCTCTCTCTCTCTTGGTGCATGCTGGGAAAGGGCGTGAGTGTGTTTTTCATTCTGTTTTTTTTCTTATTTTTTCATGTTTATTCACATTTCTGTTACATAGTTTAATCACAGTTATGTTTGGGAGTTTGTGGGTGTTTTGAGGGGGGGATAAGGGGGAAATCTGTAAGCCCACAGGGGTCACATGTCAGTGAGCTCCGGGTTCGAGAGGCTGACACATCGGCATGCCATTTAGATGGCACCGGCAGTCAGCTGCTTGGTGGAAGGGGTGAGTTCAGCAGGGGGAGAGAAGGTCGGGTACGGCAGCATAAAGTCAGCCTCCCGAATGGTGACAGCACTAGAAAGGTGAACCAGGTAGTTGAGAGCGGTGTGGTGAATAAGAACACCTTCACCCCCTTCCTCATCCTGGCAAACCCCGCTAAGGTGATTATATCGGACACCGTTCATCAGCAACGGGGTCCTGGAGAATGAGTTGTCCCAACACCATCAACTCCGGTCTCCTATTAAAATTATTCCGATCGGCTGCGAGTCCCCACTTGAAACATGTCGTCTCATTCACTAGACAAGTTCTGATGGTCCCTAAAAAGACCGATGAAGAGCTGAAGATCGTGTTCAGAGTGGACAACTTCGACTACGCAGTTCATGTCTTCTTCCACGGCTGCAGCGGGTTCCAGTGCTGCAGTACCGGTTCCACGACCACAAACACGTGGGTTTCCAAGCCCGTCCCCCACTGAACATTGATCACCAACACTGTGCCACAGACAAATACGCTGGACATGGGTGACAAAACAATGGCAACACAGGTAACTGACAAACAAAGCACAAATAATGTTAATTATAGTTCACAGGGTGATTTGGAAACGGTTGATGGGGCCAGAGAGACTGCTGCCAGAGTGGTCGAGTCTCTGCTAGAGGAGGAGGAGGAAGACATGTTAATGGATGAGGAATTTTTAAAATTAGCATCAAAAAGGAAAAAACTCTGACACAAGAAATAGTAAAGGTAAAAAAGCTGCTAAGGAAAAAAATACAGACACCGATTTATACCAGTAGCGAATGGATTTTTAAATGTATCCACAAAATTAATGGCACACGTCAACAGTACACATGGGTAGGCTGCAGAGAGAAAATACTATCCATGTCATGATTAGACAGATTTTATCGTTTTAACCACCATTTTAGTGTTTTTAAGAACTGTTCCATATTGCCAGCTGGTTTTACAGATCACGCTCATGTACAGCGTTGTATTTTTATGACATAAAAGCTGGAAGTGCTTTCTGGCATTTTAATACAACACTTTTATCTGACAGATATTTTAAAACAGCTTTTGTTGCTTTTTGTAATATTTTTAAAAAACAAAAAAGTGATTCTAGCTCTCTGCAGCAATAGTAGGATGTAGGCAAAAGCTAGATCAAGAATCTGTGTCTACTGTACACTCAGAATGTCTCCGGTGACTTGGTCAGGTGTATGAGAGATCTGGAGAGACCAATGGCCGAACTGCAGACATTAGTAGAGTCCACAGGAGAAAGAGGGCACTTTACAGCCCTCAAAGACCAAAAGCGTGCTTTAGCTCAACTGCTGGCCATGCCCCCGAGGGGCGCCAAGGTACTCAGTAAGTTCAGTAACATTACTCTGATGGATGCTCCCTCTCACTTTTTCGTTGGACTGAGGAAAAACGGACAGAGGAGGTTGATCCACTCTCTGCGATCCACTGATGGTACGGTGCTGGAAAAATGTGTAGAAATCCATGGATATGCTGCAGGTTTCTATGAGGAACTGTTTCATTCTGAGTATACTGAAAGACCTGAAACACTGACAACATTTCTCTCCGGTTTGCCAAAGGTGTCAGCAGACAGTAATGACTGCCTAGATGCTGACATCACCCTACAGGAGCTGTCTGTGGCCTTGCAGGGAATGAAACCTGGCAAGTCTCCTAGCCTAGATGGCCTAGATGGCCTGACAATCGAATTATATAAAGAATTTTAGGCAGTGATTAGCGAGGACCTGCTCTCTGTGCTCAGGGAAAGCTTGATGACAAACCAGGTGCCCCTGAGCTTACCAAAAAACGACTTGCAGGACATCAAGAACTGGTGGCATGCATGAACAAGAATTGTCATACTCAACACAACTTTCTAAATGTTTTGTTCTTTGTCTTTTCAATTTTTTTTAGTTTTACAGCGAGAGAGATAAGAGAGAGATATAGAGACAAAGCGTGTGTGTGTGTGTGTGTGTCCGCGCGCTTGCACTAGGTAACAGTTAAAATATCTATACAGTATATAAATAATTAATTTGAACTAAAGTGAGAAAGTGTCAAAGTAAAAGCAGTGATTTTCTGTTACATCCGTCTATGTCAGTGGTCCCCAACCACCGGGTCGCGACTCGGGACATTAGGTTCCAGGTGTCACAGAAAATTTGACTTTCTTTTTTTTTTTTTATTGATTACCAGTCTAAAGGTGTTTTATTTTGAAAAGTGACGTCTGTGCGGAATGACGCACAGACGAATGCCTGCGTCTGTCCTGCTTGACAGGTCAAGTGACAGGTTACCAGCCGTTACCCCTAAATTAAGCACCCACAACCGCGCCTGTGTTCTGGATTAAAGTCAAGGCAGAAAACCCTGCATCCGTTTCCATCCGCCTGTCTTCTTGAAGTGGGATTTTCTGCAGTGACCATAAAGAAAACCAAACTGTGGAGTAGACCGGACGTCCGGAACACACTTCAGGTGTCATTGTCTCTCGTTACCCCTAGATCAGCAGTGCCCAACTACTAATTCTCATCATTGTAATTATTATTATTTGATTGACTTGTTCACCCTTTTATTGGAAATGATCAGTATTTCTCCTACGTTGAATGCACTGATTGTAAGTCGCTATATTTCAAAATAAGCCTCATCAGTGCTGTCACTTGAATCGAATTTTTAATATAATTATTTCTTACAATTATTTATTTGCAGAGATGTTGATCATCAATTTATGAAAAAAAGGAGATTTATTGTCTGTTGATGTCTGCATTTTACATAAAACCACTGTGGATGATTTAATATTAGACTACAGCTGTCCTTGTCATTAATGATTACTAAGCAAATGAAGGCCGATCCAGGAAAATATTGTCTTTGATGAATCCAAAACTGCAATAAAACTGAGTGAGGGAATTTTTCTCTCATTCGGTCTTGTTTTTGACAAACAGGTATACATTATAGGTAACGCAGGAAGAATCAGAAAAAGGATTGGCAGATTCTAAATTTCCTTCTGGGCCAAGCAAAGATGGCAATTTATCTAAGCAGGAAGGAAAAGGTTGATGCTTCATCTGACTGCAGTGCAGAAGCCATTTTAAAAAGAATGTGTCAAACAAGAATCAGAATCGATTTGAACTATTTCAGCGCTATGAATGATTTAGACACTTTTACGAACCTGTGGTGTGTCAAAAGTCTCTTATGTTCCATGTTAAATGAGGAACTCATGTTCAGTCACTGTTTGGTTTAAATTGAAGTATATTTTGCCCAACATTTCATATGATATTTTTTTTGAAGTGTGTGTTCATGTTTGAGTGAATCTCTTAGATGTTGTTAATGTAATACCGATTTCATGAATAAATGTCATTTTATTCTCTCTCTCTCTTTCTCTCTCTCTTTCTCTCTCTCTCTCTCTCTCTCTTTCTCTCTCTCTCTCTCTCTCTCTCTCTCTCTCTCTCTCTTGCACTCAGTCGTTCAGTTTCAATGGTGGTTGGATGGTGGTTGGATTCATGGATTTATCTTATCAATAAGATAAGACAACAACAATTGAAAAAACAATCATCCTGTTCCTGTTTCTTTTCTTCACTGTTTCACTTTCTTTCTTGATGCTTCTGGGCTCTGATAGAATTCAGAGAAAGTGCTGATGATGACCAAACAAAAGGATGATCAAGCATTAGGACAAATCTTATTATCCCTAATCCATGAGGAACAACACCTCCAAGTCATCCATAGTATATCATACAACAAAAACCCCATGCATAACATCTAAACCTCCTCAAAAGGTCTCTCTGTATCCGTAATAATTTAATGTGATCCACGCTGTTGAGGAATAAATATGTTGGGCGCACAGGATACGATGTTGCTTGGCTCAGAGGGAATCAAGAAAACCATCCTGCATGGAGGGACTGGAGACATCCCAAAACTCATCACTGGGACAAAGGTAACATTTTATGTACATTTTCTGTTAGGATCACTGTCTTCAGTTAGAATAAAGGGTATTTAATCCAACGAATCAATTTAAAGATGAAAATTCTCCTTGAAGGTCTCTTTTAAAATGCATGAGATGTAAAGAAGAAATAGGTAACATTCTTGTCACTGGTCTAATGAAAAGCAGGACTGTGATCAATAACCTGAAGGTTTGAAAGGCCTTAATTACTTAAGATTTGTTGAATTCATTTCATCAGCAAATTGGTGCAATTTTAAACCATTGTTATAAGGATGGGTGAGAGGTGACACCATGCGGGATATATAACTCAATTCTTTCTTAATGAGGATACTATTTTTCTGAGCTTAATCAATACACTTTGAACCACATGAGAATAGACAATCCTACAGAATACTATTACACAGCTTGTATGAGGAACTTGTTTTTTCTCCTTTCTGTCTGACTGTCAAATCACTCCAAACTTTTAGTCACACTACAGTATGTATTTAAGCAGGAAATTTTTATTTAGTTCTTCTGTCAATGTACTCTGTCCCCAGGTGACGTTCCACTTCCGAACTCAGCTGTGTGATGATGACCGCACGGTGATAGACGACAGCAAAGTTGTCGGGACACCCATGGAGGTTGTCATTGGCAACATGTTTAAACTGGACATCTGGGAGACCCTGTTGTCCTCAATGAGGATTGGTGAGGTGGCTGAATTCTGGTGTGACACCATTGTGAGTACCAGCTGCTGTGTTTCATTTGTTTATGTGATGCATTCATTTGAGATTTAGCAGAGTCTCTGTTGGGTGGTTCTATTGTTCACGTCATGTAAAATATGAAGTCATACTTCAAATGTTGAAGTTATGGACTAATAACATGCATTGGAACATCACAATTAGTTTGAACAGGTTTTATGTGCATCAGTTGTATATTTAAACCCTAAAAATAACACAAATGGCACCTCTGTTAGCTTCGCTGTTCTCGGAATGGAAAAGAAATGCAAAAGTAGCAGATGATATGAGTGAATTTATTGTTGTATAATGTTGGATAATGTGGGATGCTGACAACATTTTCATAACTGTTAAATGGAAATCATTGCAGGATAACAATAATTTAAATGTAGCAAATACACTGTATTGTGGTGTAAGTCACTTTGAGCTGTGTGTGTGTGTGTGTGTGTGTGTGTGTGTGTGTGTGTGTGTGTGTGTGTGTGTGTGTGTGTGTGTGTGTCAGAGAGAGAGAGAGAGATTGAGACGTGCTGCCATTAATCTGCAGGACCAAATATACATAATCAGCTGTGATTCTTGCTAAATCAGCACAACCGACTCTCCTCCACTCTGATTAGATTTGATGGGGCTTAGAGCTTTTATTCCCTCCTCTAAATAACCTGGCTGCACCATTGGCCCCACCACGTGTCTTCTGCAGTTTCACTCCCAACCAGTGGAGGGCAACGTTTGTCAGTGAAACTCAGAGCGATATAAACTGAAGATAATAAACACAAGTCATCCATCCATCTTCTAATGACCACTCTATCCGCCGTAGCGGGTCACGGGGAGCTGGAGCCTATCCCAGCTGGCCTAGGGCGTGAGGCGGGGAAAACTCCAGGCGTTACGCCTATGCTCCGCGGAGCTACACAGAGACAGCTACACAGCTACCTGCTGCGCCATAGTGCCGCCCTAACACAAATCATCTCAGTTTAAATTGTAATAAATCTTTGATTCAAATTAATGAAAATGAATGTCCAGCAAAAGTTGCGTTTGCGCCCTGTAAAAAAAGCACACTGTGTTACTTTTCACCAAGTAAACCTACCAGAATGTGTGAGATTTATTTATTTATTTCTTCTTGTTGATTAAAACCAACAAAATGTCAGGATGTAACAACAAAATCCCCATTTCCTAATTTCCTTTTGGCTTTGTCAGCCTGTAACCACCGTAGGCCGGTCCCAACCCAGGAAAACTGCGTAAGGTTGTTGCAGGAAGGGCATCTGGCCTGAAAAGCTTTGGCAAAAAATATGAGTGTCTTTCTAAAATGGAAAAAGGATGACATGACATGCCATGCCATAGTTCATCTTTTTTTTTTAACATAAATGACCACCAATTTCCTGTATAATATTGTCTGTTAGAAGTCTTATTTATGATCCATAGTCTGTCATTAATTGAGACCAAATATTAGGGATGTCAGTGAGAGTAGAAGTATTGATATTAGTTCAACGAACAACTTACGAGATTTGAACTTCTCATTCACCTGACAGACAAGCTTCGATGTCATTCATTCATTTTGTCTAAAGATACAGAAACTTCCAAAACCACATTCCTCTTTAGTTGTCACTGACAGAGGAAGTTCCTCTTTGTCATGTGATTCTAATTCTGCATTCAATTCTTACTTTACCTCTCCAGCACACGGGTGCCTATCCACTTGTGGCCAAGAGTATGAGGCGCATTGCAGAGGGCAAAGACCCGGTCGACTGGCAGATTCATACATGTGGTATGGCTAACATGTTTGCCTACCATAGCCTCGGCTACGACGATCTGAATGAGCTGATGAAGGAGCCTAAACCACTTTACTTTGTTCTGGAGCTGCTCAAGGTGAGAAAGAACAGACATGACCACTGTGTGTGTGTGCGTGTGTGTGTGTGTGTGTGTGTGTGTGTGTGTGTGTGTGTGTGTGTGTGTGTGTGTGTGTGTGTGTGTGTGTGTGTGTGTGTGTGTGTGTGTGTGTGTGTGTGTGTGAAAATGTCAGTCAGCAAGAATCTAACACATAAAACCTTACTATATTAAAATTCTATAACTTGTGGAAACCTGATGAATGAGCTCCCATAATTCTGTGCGGTTGTCAGGTGCAGCAGCCCAGTGAGTACAACAGGGAGACGTGGGCTATGAGTGATGAGGAGAGGCTGAAGGCTGTCCCTGTCCTACATGGTCAGGGGAACAAACTCTACAAACAAGGAGAGTACGAAAAGGCCACACAAAAGTACAAGGAGGCCATCATCTGCATCAAAAATGTTCAGACAAAGGTGATCAAAAAAAGTGTCCAAAACATGAATTGTTTGTGCTTCTGCTTAATATGATGTAAAAAATACATCCAACACTTTGTCCCTCAGGAGAAAGCATGGGAGGTCCCATGGATGAAGCTGGAGAAGATGGCAAACACCTTAACGCTCAACTACTGCCAGTGTCTCCTGCGCATGGAAGAGTACTATGAAGTCATTGAGCACACCAGTGACATCATCAACCAGCACCCAGGTACGGCACCAAAATAAATGAACAGGATGCTATTTGTGATGAGGTGAGAAGTTATGAAGTTGTGTTTGTTTCTTTATTTAATGAATAATTACCATCAATTTGAAGTAGCAGATTTTTTTTAATCATTTGTGTATTGTGTTTGGTTCAAGTATGCATGGTTCACATTAGTACAGTATGTGTCCATAGGGACAGAGATGAATCTTATTGTCCATAGACATTTTGCTATTGTGTTGATTAAATGCCATTGAGCTGCACATCTTCATGTTAATGGATGTCTTGAGACAAATATATTTTCAATTGTAACGTCCAGGTGTAGTAAAAGCCTTCTACCTGAGGGGAAAGGCCCACATGGAAGTGTGGAATGAGGCAGAAGCTCGGCAGGACTTCAGCCGTGTGCTGGATCTGGACCCCGGCATGAAGAAGGCTGTCAAGAAAGAGCTGGCTGTGCTAAACATGCGAATGGAGGAGAAGAACCAGGAGGACAAGATGAAGTACAAAGGCATGTTTTAACCAAGAGGAACTAGACAGTGGAGAATCAGGGAGGAATTAGGCTGAAGAATAAAACTGTGTCATAACAACTTAGAAGTCCAGTAGAATGTCAAAGTTAAATAAATTCATCTGGGTTTTCAAAAAATTATGACTGAGAAAAGCTATTTGATTTCAATTAAAAATTTTCATATTTACAATGATCTTGTTTCATTTCTTATGGGGTTTTTGTGTTTTTATTTGTTTGTTTGTTTGTTTGTTTTTGGTTTGTTTATTTGTTTGGTTTTTTTTGATTGGTTGATTGGTTTGTTGTTTTTTTTAATGATTTATTGACCCCATTCCCCCCCGGAATTTTTGTTCCCAGCTTCCCACCAATCCCAACTCACCTATATTACATACACCACTCATTACATGTAAGTTTTTTTTTATTTAATTTCTGCACTTTGCTTTTTTTTTAACAACATCAAATTGGTGAGATCTGTTTTCCTGGTGTTAGCAGTTACACAAAATAAAAATAAAACAAATCAGTCCTCTGAGTTTTCCACAAGGCGGCGCCCTAATCATAGTCTTTCTTTTGTGCAGAGGACTGATTCAAAAATTACAACGATCTGTTCTTATTTTCTTGACAAGTCGTAAGACACATACAAATAAATAATTTAGGTTTCTAGTTTCTGCCTGTCTTAGAGTTACTCACTAGAAAGTATTTGTAAAAAAAAAAAATGCTTCGCCTTCGTTTCTATTCGGGCAGTGAGATAAAATATGAATTATTATGTCATTCAGGGAATTCCAGCTCATCGCTGAAGCCGCGCACCTCAGTGTCAAAGGTCACAGCGCAGCGTGGCAGTCAGTTTGGGAAATGAGGCAACAGACAAATGGTGAGGAAAATCAATAGGAGCCGATTGCAGAAGAAAAGGGAGAATCTTCATTTCATATTCAATACGACGGTTTACAACATAATTTTCTGAACACAAAAGAAGAGCAGAAGCCAACACATAGATAACTATAACTGTGTTGTTATAGTGAGGCTGAGTCAGGTTGATGGTGAGCTCATTCTTCAGGGACAGTCTAACCCAAACACTATAAAGATCACGGTAAATGAACATCAACCCTTTTCTCCAGAGGAAACCACTAAAAACACTAAAACACGACGAGGAAACATTTTCACTGCAAAGTCTGTCTCCGGTTTTCCTCCATAAATCCCTGGTGCTGATGGTGAGGAGAGAAGAGAGGAGGAGAGGGGGGGGGGGTGCCCTGCTCAAGATGAGATGCGTCAAAACAGAATAGGAGAGTCGTCTTTTTACCGGATATGAGCTTGTCTTGCATTCAAAATAATAGCGTGTTAAAGTTCACATGTTAATTTTTTGAGTTTTTATTTTAGTAGTTCTGTTGTTTATTATTATTTATGTGGGTTAGTGAGCATTCACTGCCCTGTTGACACGTCTGATAAACCATCTCACATCCAGTCGGCCAGTTGCAAATTATCCCATTCCGCCTTGTTGTTTTGTCAGATGTGGCTTCATGTATTGTTCCTTTATTTCTATTGGGTCAATTTACCAAGGGACAAATTATTTAGAACTACACAAATTTAAAAAAAAGTGGCTCAAAAAAATTTTTGTACTCAAAAAGAGTGTGATGAAACTTTGAATGTTATGAAATATCACAAAAGCAGCCATAATGAAGAGACTTCTAAAAGAAACATAGGTCTAGGATTTAATATTTGACACATATAGAATTAACAGTTATGACATATACATTATGTAATATATGTATATGCATTATTAATGATAACAAATTATAAAATTAAAGAAGTAAAACTTTTTACTGTGACAGATACGCCATAATAATTATGAATCCAAAATACATATTTTACTCAATATTCTCCATGCACTTGTTGAAAATTAAATCTTTTATTTTGTAATGCACAGCGGAAGTGTCGTGTTTAAATGCAGGCATCTTGACCCTGTCCCAAGTTGAGTCCTGTCCTGCGGCTGGTGTACTCAGTGGATGAGGGGAGGAGAAAGCGATCACTCTGGGACCTGGTCTGAAGGAGACGCTTCATCCTCACCCGTCTTTGTTTAGAAAAGAACTCCAGTAACTTTTCCTTGGAAAAAAAAAAAAAAAGTCTTTGACGGGATCAAGACGGGAGAAAGGCGGACTTCTAACCGGATGTGATAGAGTTTAGAGGCTTTCTGAGACAAAACGGCAGCTGTGCATCAAGATGAATGACACCCACACAACTGAAATCTCTCTCTAAACCGATTGCTTCATTTGAGGGAGTTCTATCAAAAACTAACTTTCGGAAATCTACTTTTATACAGCCTCCACACTTCAGCTGGTGATCATCTCTTTTAAATTGATACCGGCTTGACAAATTGTGGATTCCGCTGGGATGTCGATATTCCTTGGTTTCTAATACATTTAAACCCACTTGTGACTAAAAGATAATATTCTGATCTAATTTAAGACACTTGAGACTTGAACATGGCTATCAACACGGACAGTGACTTTCTGAAGTCCGACTTGGGTGAGGGTGGATGCCGGGCACCGCCTGCGGATTTCCATGAGACGGAGAAACTCTTAGCGCTGACCTCCGAGCCTGGGGGGACTGGGATGAAGATGTCCACATCCTTCACGGTCAACATGGACAACGACAAAGGCTTGGAGGCCGATCAGAACGGGCACAGTGTCGCTCTGAGGTCGGGTTCCGCCGGGCAGCTGACCGCCTCGGCGCCCCTGTCGCCCTCCAAGGCCAGCCTGAGCCGCTCCTCCACCGGGAACGCGGCCGTCCGGGAGACCCCGAAGCCCAAGGATTACCTCATCCTAGTCATCCTGTCCTGCTTCTGCCCTGCCTGGCCCATTAGCATTGTCGCACTGGTGTTTTCAATTATGGTGAGTGACGTTTTATTTAATTTTACACGAGTATAAAACTGCTAAAAACACTTGGATCGACAGAGATGGATGCGTAAAGCAGCATGTCAGAGCTGAAGATCAGCCTCATGGATGGAGAAGAATAGTGTGCCATGTAAATAAATACCACGATTGAGAAATGAGTTACAACTGACGTGAGATACGAGACACTCCTTTCAATCAAGAACAAGAAGAACAAGAAGAGAACGTGGCGTCAATAAATCAAAAACTGTAACCTTCTTTTCATTTTTTTTTTCATTTTTTTGCTCTTAACAATAATAAATAGAATGACTGATCCATCACAAGTACAAATCACACACACACACACACACACACACACACACACACACACACACACACACACACACACACACACACACACACACACACACACACACACACAGCTGCTACCTGCTACCACTCAGCTGCTGGTTGTTCTGGTTTCCAGCTCCTGACACCAATCCGCTATTCAAAGTGTCAGGATGCAGGAAATGCTGATATCAGATGCAGCTGAGATGGTGAGGCCATGACTGCCTGATAAAGGGGCTACTCTTCATTCCATTTTGCTATGTTTCACTATTACTGTTGAGTGTGTGGACTCTTCACACGATACACGCTCATAATGCAGGATAGAGTCTGTTTTATGGTAGAACTGAAAGCCAGAGGAGAGAGTTCTGCAGGGAAAAATGATGGAATGCCTCTATTTAAAATTTAAATGAGTGATTTTAAGATTTATAGCCAAACAAACAACATGGTGATCAGATTACATTTGATTTCATTTTGGTTTTGTCATTATTAGAATTAGCATAAATGCTTGTAACCATTCCTCTAGGACAGAGGCTATTCTTCGCTTTAGGGCACATGCATGCATCTAAACTTGTAATTTTACAGTGACCTCACAATGCCTACCAAGGTTCCCAAGAACTAACCAAGTCAACATGTGGTAGAAAACATGTCAGGGTTTTATAGGATGAGATCTGCAAATGGAAAAAGCTCAGTATTTAGATCTGACTTACAGTTTAGTGATCAATAAGATGTCATCATGCTGAGCAGCATATTGTAATGTGTGTAGGTATCTCCTCATCCTTGCAGTAGACATGAAAAACTCTTTAAATTGCCATTTAATAAAAATCCAGTGCTATTCTAGAAAATCTGATTAGAAAATTTACAGTGGAAAGTTTTACAGTGTGGGGCTTCCTCTGACAGATGATACTATATTTAGATGAAGACTTATTTTTAAAATCATTTATTTTGTGACATTTTTGTTTTATGACTGTGGTTGGTGAAAATTAAATTACAGTATGACATTATCAGGACTTCTACTTAACTCTGATGTGAGAAAAATGAAATATTCATGCACACAGAGAAGTCAATCTACTGTAACTGAACAATACAGATAAACTTTTGACTGATGTCTGCATTAAGTACCTTGTAGAATTCTACCAGGAGCCTTTTAGGGAAATCAGTAGTAATTGATGTGATTTTAACTGCAATTGGCTGAAGCAGCTTAGTTGCTGTTGGCATGGCCATCTGAGTTTTTCACTTTACTTCTGATGCTGTACAGCTGCCAGCACTCACATCTACAGAGAAATAAGACAAGGGCAATGCAGTAAAGCCATTAGTTCTGTAATATCACTCCTGTGGGGTACTACACACCAAAGGGAATATCAGGCAGTATCCATGAGACAGCCTTTACTTCCCCAAGCCATCATCATGAACTCACTGACATTCACAAGTAAGCTGCCTTGCTAATGGCACATACAGTGTGTGTGTGTGTGTGTGTGTGTGTGTGTGTGTGTGTGTGTGAGTGTGTGTGTTAAAGAGGGAGAGAGAGAGAGAGAGAGAGGCTTTGACAGAGGACAGAAGGCAGAAAAGTGAAGGAGGGAGAAACTGGAGCTGGCCACTAACTCAATAGAAGGCGAGAGAAGTCAATTTAGCTTCACTGCAGAGGGCAGATTGCAGCAGTTAGCCAACTCTGTGGCAGCCATCTACATCCTCTCTCTTTCCTGGCTGCATTGAAAGGGGATATGGGCCATGCAAAGATTCACTACAAGGGCAGATGGGAGAGTGAGCGAGAGAAAATGGCTATAAAGTAGTTCCTATCACTGGATTAGAAAAGAATTGAAAGAGATACCACAGGGATGTCAGATAACTGCAAAGGAAATCCGAACAGGCACCAGAGGGAGGGAGCATGAGTTACTGCGCAAACGACGTAATAGAGACATGACAAAAACACAAGCATCATAAAATTATAGATGTCACAACTGAAGTAAACAACATTCAGATTATCCAAATTAGCTTTAAATGTGACATTCTTTGGGATGCTGCATCTGTGGAGAAGACTGACACCACCATCGTTGTTTTGTTCAAACAACCACACAGGTTTTCAGTGGGTTCTTAGCTTGGACTCAACATTGGTCATCTGCAAATTCCTCCTCCTCCTCCTAAAATTTCATTTTGGATAATTATATTGTTGTTTGTCCAGAAATTACTTGACTCCTCATTTAAAAAGCAACAGGCACCTAATTTAATACCAAAATGTCCCACACCAAACAGCAAAGCCATGGCAGTGGAGTGTGTAGGTAAAACAACTTCTTGTCTCAGTGTGAAATTAGAGATAGATAGATCTAATATCACAACTATAATATCACAACATCTAATATCTAATATCTATCTCACAACGGGCAAAAATATAAGGCGTCACTATCTAATATCGAAACATCACAACACCTTGGGGCCCCATTACACTGCAGCACAGGCTGACATCTCATTCCCATACATCCCATGACATCTCATAGACCTCGCCACCCCCACCCCCCCGCTCCTCCTGAGAGAGTCATCGTACCCCCTGATGGCACGGGGCACGAAGGAGGACCTCAGCCTCTCTGTGGAGGCGCTGTGTGCCAGCAGTCTGCCGCTGAAGGTGCTCCTCTGCTGGGAGAAGGTGGTGTGCAGGGGGGGGCTGGTGTTGTTCATGATGGCCCTGAATTTAGACATGGTCCTGCTCTCCAGAAGCGTCTCCACAGAGTCCAGGCTCAGACCGTCCACTGAGCCCACTCTGCGGATGAGTCTGTTGAGACGGTCCATATCTCTTTTCCTGGCCCCGCCACCCCAACACACAATGGTGTATGACAGCACACTGGAGACTACGGACTGATAGAACATGAGAAGGAGCTTAGGACAGATGTTGAAGGAGGCCAGCCTCCTCAGGAAGTACATCACATCCTGCTCTGCCCCTTCTGCCCCTTGTACACACAGTCCGAGTTGAGTGACCAGTCCAGTCTGCTGTCTAGCTGCAGTCCCAGGTACTTATAGTTTCCTACCACCTCCACCTCACTGCCCTCGATGATCACTGGCTGTGGAGAGGGGGGTGCCTGCCAGAAATCCAGCACCATCTCCTTCATCTTGGAGACGTTGAGCTGGAGCTGGTTCTGTTAGCACCACTCCACGAAGTCAGCCACCAATGCCCTGTACCCCCCCTCATCACCCTCCCGGATACATGCCAATCGCAGTGTCATCGGAGTACTTCTGTGTGTGGCATGTATACGAGTTGTGCTTGAAGTCCGATGTGTAGAGGGTGAAGAGAATGGGGGAGAGCACGGTCTCATGATAGCGTGTTGTATGGAGACAGTCCTCTCTCTGCTTGAAGTCAACCAAAATAAATTGTCTATGGAGTTGATGCCCCAAAATGCAAAGTTTATGAAAGGAAAAGACAATTTTCATTATGCCCTAAATATGATGGAGAAAATAGGTAATTTTTTCTGTTTTTTGTTTTTTTTTTCAGTTGTGGAAATACCTTTTTTTTAAAGAGGCCATACATCATTCTACAAATGTAGCCGCAAGAGGGCACAATTCAGTGTCTTATTGTGCCGGTCCCAAGCCCGGATAAATACAGAGGGTTGCGTCAGGAAGGGCATCCGGCGTAAAACTTTTGCCAAATCAAAGATGCGAATCAAACCTATGTCTTCCATACCGGATCGGTCGAGGCCCGGGTTAACAACGACCGCCATCGGCGCTGTTGACCTACAGGGCGCCGGTGGAAATTGGATTATGGATGTAGTGAAAGAGGACATGAAGGTAGTTGGTGTGAGAGAAGAGGATGCAGAAGACAGGGTTAGATGGAGGCAATTGATTCGCTGTGGCGACCCCTGAAGGGAAAAGCCAAAAGGAATAGAAGATACATCATTCTACAAAAAGTCAATTCACAGCGCTTTGCTGCATTAGCTGTGGAACATATTAAAATGAACTACATCTATATTTGTCTTTAGAGTTTCTCTTGGTCCTCTTTTTTTATATTAATTTTATTTCAAGCTGATTTTGTTTCGACGGAATCGTGAGTGAATAGGCTTTACGCAAAAAGGATGCAGCAACACTCAAGATCTTTTCCAATAATAACACAAAAGTTTGCACAACTCTGTTGGACTATTTTTGTTTGTTTCTAATTCCTGTAAAAATACTTTTACACTATAGGTTGAAGAAGACTAACTTCCTTTTTAGGTCATAGCTTCTGTCTTTTCCTACCAATGATTTTTACTCATGAGGCGTTCATAATGAATGTAAAATGTTTAGGCCATTAAAAATGTAAATAATTTAATGTCCGTTAGAATGATATTTAACTGTTTTTCTTCTTCTACGAGCAAAATTACCTTTATACATATTGTGGTGATGGCACAAAAAAAATCATAATTGTATCCTCTACATGGCCAAAATAAACTAGAATTACGTCATATCTGCTGATACCTCTCTTAGTTTTGTGAAGGAGTAAGCATCTTTCTGTGCTGGCAGATCCCCAGCTAATAAATAAAAAGTTCATCATCATTCACCAGTGTGATAGCAGCAGGACTACCTCGAAGGGAGCTTCCTGCTGGCTGCTGCCCACGGACCTCTGGCAGATGTTCTGTGGGAAAGGCTTTTGCTGGCAAACACAGCCTTTGTTCAGTCAATTATAGGATGGAGAGGCTGGGCTTTGCTGTGCAGACCTGCTTATCCAAGTAATGGGAAGGCCCGAACTGCAGGAGCATTATTGCACACTCAGCAGATTTGCTTGTGAAATATGGACTTGTAATGCAGTACTGGATTAATGACTGTGCATGTGCATTTATATAATAGTGTGTGGATGGAAAAATTCATTGTTATTAATAGCGGAGTTCTTCAGACGATGTGAAGTCTATTAGAGAAATATTTACTGTATCGTCATATTCAAACATATCTTATTACAACGTTAAACCTATTATACCGATAATTTTATCAGTTTGAAATAAAATAAATGGATTGCTATGACTATCATGTAATGAATGGAATGGTGTTGGAGCACCATCCAGCTTTATGAGAGTTGGGGGATGGGTGTTATCAGCACTTTACTGAAGGGGTTTTATTAGCGAGAGGAACGTCAAACGTAAGCTGCCTGTTGTGTTCATTGACATGAATGTTGGCTGAAACAAGTTCCCCCCAATCAAACATTCATTTTTCCATGTTTTGTAGTTAATGAACCCAGTAAATAAATAACAAATATTAAATTAACAAAAAAGACTGCATCGCCAACATTCTGTACAATTTATCTCTTTGCTATTCCAGTTTCTTTTCATTCATATTCTTGAAGGCGAGACAATCAGTAATTGTGCCGTTTCAGCAGTCTATCTGGATCCAGGTTGCGGGTTTATGCCGGAGCCTATCACAGCTGTCTATGGGCACAAGCTGGATCAATTGCCAGTTCATCATAGGACCTCATAAAACAACAAAGTGAGGCAGCAGTGCTACCCACTGGACCACCGTGCTGCCATATTCCAGTGTGCTGAAGCTTACATTTTTTGTAGGTGTTTATTCTAATATATATTATCATTTCAAGTTATTGGTATTTATTTTTGTTTTAACACACGCTACAATAATATGTTGCAAGAACTTAAATATTATGCATTCTTATTGTTGTAGGTTTAGTGTGAGCATAAGCATAGCATAGTGTGCTATTCGCTTTACTTCACTATTAGCTTTACCAGAGTGTAGCTATTGGGCCTGTTACCACCGCTGTATGAATGTTATTGTGAAAAGGGTCATTGTAGGGTGGTTGGGGTTGTACTATAAATGTACTTTCCATTTAACATTACTGAAATGGCAGTGTTGTGTTCGGCAGTGTTGTGTTCGTACATCTGCCCACTTTGCAGATGTACAATTCACTTATAATTTTATTTAGATGAAAACGCCCCAGTTGTGTAGATAACAATGTTCTCTATTATGGACAACAGAATGAACTTATTACTGGTGTGGGAAATGGAATAAGGAATAAGGTATACGCCACTAAAGACTTGTGTTTTTGTGGTCCTAATACTGCGTTGGTTTGTTTCTACTGTGTTTCCAGTTCGCAAGCCAACTGAGATATAAATATTGTACAATTAAAATGCACAAGCTTCAGCATCTAGAATGCATTTTTTAGCTTCAAGATGGAGAGCTTTATTTTAATGGGCTGGCAGATCTGACCACGTTGAGTGGTTTGAAATTTTAATGGAGATTCTAGTGTAACAAGACCGAGTCTGAAAGCATGTTTTGCTGCCTCTAGAGGCCGAGATGCTTCTGTCACCCAACAAACCCAAGGAGAAGACCAGCAGACGTACAAAAGACCAACCAGCACCCTTACTGTCTCTTAAAATTGACTCCATCTGCTAAATTATAAATAATTCAACTTTAGAGTCAAAAAAACTTTTAAATTAAGGTTTCTAAGGTTTGCTTTTTTGTCACAACAGGGAAAATACATTATAAATTAAAATCATGCAAACAAAATTTTACTTTTTATTGGGACTAAGGGGTGTTTTTGCAAGTACACATCTTTAATATGATTAAGATGGACAAACAGAGAGACAGACAGACAGACAGATGGACGGATACGACAGCTCCTGGTTGTGCACTTTTTCTCTGCATCAGGCTGCTGCTGCCCCTTCATTATTAATGACAAGAGAGAAAGAGAGCACTTAATGACTCTTGTGTGTGTGTGTGTGTGTGTGTGTGTGTGTGTGTGTGTGTGTATGTGCATATACAATGGCAGCACAATGAACACTTCAAAGGGTAGAATTTCCCATTCAGAAAACAAATCTAACCAGTCTTATCTGGCTTTGAATCAATACAGACATTTATCAGTCAAGAGAGGGGTGCCCCCCACAAACTACACACACACACACACACACACACACACACACACACACAGTCTTCTGCAGTATAAGAAAGGGTAGCTGTATTGAATAAAAGCGATGACATAACAGCTCAGTTTTAGATTACATGAAACTATTTTGGCACTTAATGAAAAAATATTTCTTTTTTGTTAAAATTATGTTTTTTGACAGTCGATTTTGAAGTCCCGGTGGAATTTGGATGAGAAGAGGTTAGTCTCTATGACTGTCCTACAAATTTGTGTATTCTTATAAAGAACATTTACAACACGGAACGTACATCAGTGGGACGGTTACCAAAAATGATGTTTGCTGAGAATTTATAATTTAGTAGTGTAAATATTCTTATTCAGAGGAACCCTCTGGGTTGTACTGTCCACAGCCACATGCACCAAGTGCATTATGGGAACTTATTTTGGAGAAACTCTTTGTCATTAAAAGAAGTCACTCATATCGGGAGAATGGAGCGCTCTCTCTCTCTGCAGTGGAATTCTATCTCACACTGAAGCAACCTCAGCTATGCATCCTCAGCACCCACAAAGTGAGTAAGGTGAGAGGAAACACATACTGTATATACACACACACACACACACACACACACACACACACACACACACACACACACACACACACACACACACACACACACACACACATATTTTTACCTCCTCTTACCTCCTTCTGTTTGCTGTTGGTTTATCTGTCTGGATTCTTCAACGCTGCAGGATAAGGGAAATAAAAAGTTGTCACGGGATGACATTCTAATTAGATCTCCCACACATCACAGCAGGATTGGGATCCAAGTAATATTCCAGATAGACTCCAAATAATGTCCTGTCTAATCTAATTTATTATCTAATTACACCCCTCCCTGTATTTTGTCTTTGCTGTGTGTTCAGCACCAGGGACAGTTCCTCACATGTCCATCTGACAGAATCATTAGTGGTGATTTAGAAGACGAGCTATGCTGCATAATCTTTATGGTCTCCATGATCACGTTCTGTCTTCTACGCAGCAATAAAAGCTCAGTAACACAAAGTTGTGACATTTTTCTCTTGTCATCACAAAGGATCTAGGGTTAACTTTAACAAATAAATAAACCACTGCAGAACGTAATCCAACCTTTCATGAACATGCCTGCTTGGCCATATTGGAATGGTCAGTTGTTATTAAACATTATTATAAATAATATTATATTAAAAATATTTATTTGTTAAATATGATATTGTCATAAATGTTTATTATCCATTTGCAAGAAATTGAAAGCTTATGTACACAATGTATTCCACATTGTAAGGCTACAGTCTTTAAAAAAGACTACAGTCTTTTCTTACATGGATGAGTACAAAATGGTGAGATAACGTATATTTTTAAGTGGTTACAGAAAAAAAAAATTTTTTTTCCACAACAAGATCATTTTTCTATAAAAATCAAAAGTAACGAAAAAAAATGAAACAGAAATTCCAAGAAACTGAACTCAATCCTTGTGGCACGGTGGCGCAGTGGGTAGCGCTGTCGCCGTACAGCAAGGCGGTTCTGGGTTTGCATCCCGCTCTGTGTGGAGTCTGTATGTGTCTGCGTGGGTTCTCTCAGGGTTTTCGGTCTCCCTCCCACCTCCAAAAACATGCGAATGAATGAATTCCATCAATCCATCCATTTTCCCATCCTCCTTGCGGGTCATGGGTCACCTGGAGCCAATCCCAGCTACCTACAAGCGAGAGGCGGGTTACACCCCCGGTAAGACGCCAGCTCGTCACGAGCCCACACAGAAGACAAAAAAACATACATGCTCACACACTCTTTCAGACAATTTGATGTGACCAATTCAACTCAGGTTCATGTTTTTAGAGACTGAAGTCACAGTTTAAATCGATCAAACAGTTCAAGTCTAAAGTTGACTTTTATAAATTTAATCTATTTTTTTAATTTAAAACCAGTCATGTGTCAAGAAACACTTACATGTGTGGTAGCATGTTTTTTTACACAATAAAAGTAATGATTGACATCAATTTTGACATTTGTTATTTCATGGCTCACATGTAAACGGATGGAGGATCCACCTGCACGCACACACACATAACTCATCCTGTCTACTTATCTGCAGTGTACGAAAAGCAATACGCAAACAACATTAGGTTGATGTATAACCCCTTCACTCTGCTGAATCAACTCCATCCCATTTGAAACATCCCATCATTCCATCAATCCCAGTTTGTCATTCTGAAAAAAGTCAATTTCACCATTCACAGCTCAAACAAGGCAGAGACTACAGCATCCTGCGACACCCCTGAATTCAACATTTTACCCTGACCTACACATTTTTGTGGTACGACATAGCGACGAACTATTTATCTTATTATTTACGGTAATTAAAACGTTTATGAACCCATACTGATATTAAACCACCTTCGATTTGCATTAACTTTTCCCACACTCTTATCGACTGCTTAAAGCACTTTTGTGTCTCATGGAAGTCCGAGACTCACAGAACAGAGCGCACGTCTGGATGCCGTCAGCCAATAGAATGCGAGTACGGTATTACGTGACTGCCTTCCCAAAAATCCACGATGAGTACAAAAGCTGAAATTTGACCTTGACCTAGTTTTTTCAAGGTCAAGATAATCATCTCATTTTCATCCCCTTTGCCAAGTTTCATGTTTCTATCTGCAACGGTTGCGAAGATATTTGGCGGACGGAAAGACGGACGAACACTGAAAATAACAATACTTCACCGCTTCGCAGGACGTAATAAATTATTGCTTATATTTTATCTCACAGACCTAACAGACAAGTCGCCAGTACCGTACTGTAGTGTCACTTCCCTTTTACAAAAAGATGTAATAAATGTTATAAATAATGAAGTGTAACTCATGCAGAGTTATATAAAGGAAACACATCCTGAACCTCCCTTTACTTTATAGGGTATTCCTTTACTGTATTAGCACCAAGTCATTTTATGCTTGTTTTTGATTGTTATTTTAATTAAAGACCAAACCAGAAATTATTTTGCGTACTAAGACAAAGCAGTTTTCCTTTTTCAAAAATATGATCATAGTGTTTTACAATTCATCCACTGACATACACACAGTCATGGAAACGGTGCTGCCACGCATTTCCTGTGCATCTGTTTAGGACAGGAGCAGCCACGGACCCAACAATGTGTAAAAATGTATAATTCAACCTTGTGAAAATGCCAGATTCATTTCTACCGGTTCATTATGGGTTGATCTGTTTTACCTGGAGTTTTCTTGGTGACATAAAATTATGCTGCTTTCATGTGGATTCGAGTTGCCGTCATTCACCTGTTAGCCAGACAGCAAAGATTTTTCCTCTGAAGTTCTCAATTTTAGGCTTCATTTCAATGTTTTAATCTAGTATCTCACAAAGATAATATTTAATAATTATTAAAAATAATTATTATCCTTTTAATTAAAATAGACATTCTTAATTATTGTGTGAAGAAATATTGCCATTCCTTTCTTAGAAAAGAGGAATTAAAGTCTTTTATAAGCTCGTCCCATTCAAGACTTCTATCAAAACATTGAGTCTTCCTTATATTTTACCATTTAAACTTTCCAATAAGTACTATGTTCACATTGAATACTAAGAGTATGTACAATGACATATTTTTATCTTTAAATGCTCTCAATTGTACATAGTGAAATTTGACATTTTTTAAAATTAACAATGTATTATGTACTTTTTTGCTTAATTTCCCCAAGGGGATGATAAAAATGTTTCTTCTTTCTTCTTAAAGTCAAAGCATTACAATTTACAGAACAGCTGAAAAATACTGTTTTATTTCTGCATAGTTTCATTTTCATTTTTTTTTTTTGTAAAGTCTTCAATCTTTGAATATTTTCCTTATGGTAATACCAGTGCTTCTCTGTGTCTCCAGTCCAGAAACAATCTCCAGGTGGGGGATGTCGATGGGGCTCGGAGGCTTGGCCGACTGGCTCGTCGGCTCAGTATCGTCTCCATTGTCCTGGGCATCGTCATCATCACCGTCTGGGTCTCCGTTTCAGGTACAGTAAGAACAATATTTTAAAAATGATTTGACTCTCACTGGAACCAGAATATCTCTAATCTCATCATACACCTAGTAAAATAACAGTAAAGGGCATTCTTTTCTATTTTATTTTAGTCTGAACTGTAAATGATAAATGTAAACCTGCTTGCCATATATCTCACAAACACCTGTTTTAATGTTTGTAATGAGGACTCACATTTAAATATTGAGATTGCTGAAGGATGCAGTTTCCTGTGTATAAAATTAATTGCATGTTTTTATGTTTAACAATATGCAAAGGGTTTTTAACATCTGAAAAATGTGGGTGGTGTGTATGCATGTTCTTTTTCACAGAGACACACACAGATATTGTGTTCAGCAAGAAAGAATACCTACTGCATTACATTTACAGGGTGATACATGACACTAGCTCACAAGCATGAGATATGTGTCCAAACTCAGCACATTTGTGCGTGTGGATTGATTTATCACTGCAGCGAAGACAGTCAGCTGACTGTGCAGCAAAACGAGCCCGGCTAGTACTCACTGCCTTCGACAGCTGAACTACACCAGCCACAATAAAGAAGTGGTCTTTTTGTCTATTCTGACTTTTTCTCATGATGCTGCACTTGTCCTCTTTTCTTTTCTAATGAATAATGATAATAAATAAATCCTTTATTATTAATCCTTTATTTTTTTACAGTAAGCAAATGATGGAGGACCTGAGGGAAGAAAATCAAGCGTGAAAGCCAAAACATGGATGCAACAAAGAGCAAGACTCTTTTTCCCCAAAAAAAAGAGAGAAAGGAAAAGAAACACACACCATAATTTATATGCCATGTGATATTTACATCATGACCACCCTCAGAATGCAATTATAGGTAACTTATGAACATTGGTACTACAGAAAGTAAATAAAAGATATGAATCATTCAGAAATGCATGTCTTAGAATCCAGTAACAACTGCTTGACAAACATATTGACAAACCTGACGTAGAAGAGTTCAGGTTAATAGAGGAAGAAGAAAATGAAGATTTTTATGGGGACAGAATGATTCACAAATGCTTCATTTTGGACAAATGAACTTGGACAATGGACGATGACCTACAAATGAGGACAACAGATGTTTTCAGTGTCAGAGACGGGGCTTTGGAAAAATAATGGATTAATGAATATTGAAAGTTGCATATAATCCTCATATACTCTTTAGTGATCTTCATGCATTCAAAGTATATACAGCTGGAAATGTATTTGAAATATGGATATATTAATATATATAGATGTACATTTTTTAAAAAGTATTTGTATGGTGCTGGGTTTGTTAAGACACAATGAACATTTTATCAGCACTTGCATTCTCTGTTGAGGGTTTGTGAAAAGGGAGGGGAAATACGTTTTTCCTTTTTGTTATAATTTTCTTCTGCAAAAAAAATGAGACCAATTGCATGCCTCCATATTGATATCCAAAGCCCTGCCTTTGTTTTTGTGTATTGATGAGAGACTCTGAGAGGGTAACAGATTTGCACACGGACATTTGAAGTATTGTGAGTTCTGCCAGTGTTGAATGTTTGAGGACTGTGATCATAGTCCTCAAACAGCTTTTAGCGGCAGCTCTTAAGCGGTTGCTGTCTTTCAGTTTTGTTCTTTAACTTTATATGCTGGGACCCTGTTTTATAAATGACTTTGTTCCAGTTCTCTAAATCTTTGTTCACAATTTTACAATACAACCCTTATGTTGTTATACATGGAATGTTACATGTCTTTGCTCACTGAATGCCTTTCTGATTCTTCTGGTATAAACTGTATTTAAATGAGATAATATATATATGCAATATGTACGCATGCTGTGGGCCAAACGGGCTTACACACACTATTTAATTTCATGAGATTGAGTAGCAGCAAAAAGCATTTAAGTAATCTTCCTTTAAAATGAAAGCCCGACAAATTGTCTGTATCCATCAATTCACGAGTCACTGTATTAAAGGCCTCAGGATACATAGGACAGTTAGTGACACATTACAGGATTATAATAAAAATTCAATCATTACTGTAAAGGCAATGTAGCATCATTGAAATCCAGTGCTTTTCTTTGGTCATTAGTGATTATTGATTATCTTATGCAATTTAAATCAGTAATCATTTGATTGAAGTCCTTCTCAAGTGAGAATTGCTTATATTTTTTAAGAATACTTTACTTAAAAGCTCATACAAGTATAAATAGTGAAACACCAGCTAGTTAAGATAATAAACTTCGTCTAACTATGCAGCTAATGCGAATCTTCCAAATCCTAAACTGAACATTAATATAAAGCTGAACAACTGCAATCATATTGAGTATCACAAATGCACAATGTTTTATGCAAAATGAGTTTATATCAACTTTACATTTAATTTTCAGACATAATGGCACTGTTTATCTGAACATATGAAAGCAGAAAAATTCCAAGAGTCCTCATTTTTGTGACCAATTAATGATGCATGTTACATTATGTTTTCCCTGTCAGTAAAACAGTTAAAAACTTCATTTCATTCCTACATATGACTGTTTCTTTTTCAGAATACTGTATGTGCCAGTTTTCATCTCTGTGGTATACATTTTGCATGTCTGGAATAAATGTTACTGTGCATGGTCCAAGTTTTGCCTTCTAATGATGCTGTTGATTAGGAATGCCAAAAACGGATAAAAAAGAGTGTATTAGAAGCCCCCACTGGAAGAGTCGGTAACCACAAAGCAGCTCTGTGAGGCCATGGTTAGATAACATTTATGTAGCAATGATAGCACAGTGAAGTATAACACTGATAACACCAAGTAATATATCAAATATCAATAGAATCCAATCACAGGTGAACTTCAACTAGAAGGAAAACTGTGAATGTAAAAGTGTCATTTAAAGAAAATCACGTTTGTAAAAACATTATTATCCATTTTGGAGACATTTCAGCCTGGACCCAAACTTGGACTAAGTGGACCATTGCCCTCATGAGCAAAAAGCTAATCAACCATTAAAGCAGAATAATCGCATGTTCATATCACTTAAGTCATAAGACATGCAGGGACTGGACACGACTTGAGCTTCATTTGTGCAATGTAACACAAAATATACAAAATTTATGAGTGTCAGTCAGTCTTGTTACTAAGTCTGATTATTAAAAGTGTTGCACTGGAAATTTTACAGACGTTGGTTTTATGACTAAACCATTGTGATCGGCCCCTAATATATAAAACATCAGGGATACCACAACTACAGGTGACAGATGACCTGGAAAGAAAGAAAATAAGCAATTCAGGAGTCAGCTTCTCTACCCAAAGGATAATGTAAACACACCATATCTACACAACCCAGCCATCTGTTTTCTTCATAGACAGAGAATGTACTCTGACTTCTGCGGCCGACTTTGTTAGAAACCTCTGCAGATTGACCTTTCTAAGTGAGAGGATCTGGTGCTTGGTTCTGCAGCTGCACTGAGTTTGAGCAGCTGAAATATTCAGCAGTTCAATGCATCAGCACCTCTGCAGGACAGCATGTACACATATCTGAACCAAATTTAGCCTCCAGCACAGGCTTTCCAAAAGGAAGACAGGCATTCAAGGAAAGATTAAAATCATTTTCTTCCTGCTGTACAAATAAATGCCTCTTGAAAAATTGAAGATATTGCAAGTTAATTATGTTATTTTGGAATAACTGAAATTGGCTAGCTTTTCTTGTGAAGAGGTGTCAAACAAAGGGAGAGAAGACAAGGAAGTACATTCATCCTCTTCAGTCCAATGAAGAGAGCTTGTTTTCTTCAATCGAGTAACTGCCTGAAACCATGAGAGAAAACATCCAGTATGTTTCCTACACCTCCTCCAAAGAAACCTTCAAACCCAATCAAGCTCGGTTTTGCAGTGACTCCTGTCCGAGGGGAATACTTCAGCTCTCACACTCACTTCACAGTGCCAGTTATCAGTAATAAAGTGAAACAAAATATACTCTATATATTTGAAAACACATCTCTTCTGTCCTTTTTCAGAGAATGCCTAATTTTAAACTTTCAAATTTTAAGCTTAAATAAAACTTGTACGTTTTGTGATTGTTTACAACCACATGAAATTCCCATGAAGTAATTCAAAATTATGACCTTGTTTAAAGAGCAGGAAAAATTCAGTGCAGCATTTCTTTCAAGCTAAAAAAACTTTGTTTTTCTTATTAATTGTAATTTTTTTTTCCATTTCAAAAAAAGAAAAAAAAAATTTTTTTAAATTCCAAACTTCCTCTCCCGATACACGCTCGATGTTTACACAGGGTTTTTGTGAAATAGTTTCAATGACCTTATTAGACAAAAACCCATTCAAATCATGAGAATAATTGAATCTTCTAGCTGTGGAAAGGAAGACAAAATGCAAAAAATATTTCCTAAATACTGCATCTTGCAATAAGTACTTTGTGTTTAGTAGACATTGTGAATAAAAATTATAGTTTAATGTAGTTATAATTGAGAATAAAACATGACAAAATCCATCCCTACAACCCCACCCTTATTTATGGGTGTGAAGCCTGGAGGAAATGTTTTCTGTACAAACACCACAGCAGAGCAACACAACAGGATCATACAGTTGACACGCTGGGGGTGATGAACGCTTTCCATTCCACAACGGAGTGCAGTGGAATGAATATGGATTAAACATACCTTGGTCAGTCGTATGTCAACGTAGTAGAATCAGGATTAAGATAACCACCTGCAGCACAAGACGAACACAATAAGAAAACAAAACAACGACGGACTTGGAAACAGTTATAGAATGTTCAACATTGAGCCTTGTTAAAGTTCCATGAGTGAGCTGTGGGCCACCATCCCACTGAGGACATCACTCAGATCGATCCATCTTCTACCTGGAGGATTACTGCTGTAACCAATGTTGATGATGAACACAGTAACAACTGTCTGAGAAATGTATTTGTGTTTAAAAGTTCTCTTGGTCTTCTTGTTTTTGTCACTAAATTTAGATGATCATTAAAAGTTAATGAGGGACAAAGTGCAAGTTACTTTCATACGCAAAACTACCATAGAAAACTTAAAAAATTAACCTGGTGTATTTTAGCATCCTTCTTAGCCAATTTTGTGAGATCTATACACTCACACACTTAACAGCTGATCTCATGTTTTTTATTCAGCAAGTTACCTGAATTTAAATAGGCCTGGACCTTATATTTTATTATTAATTCATCTACTATTTTTTTCCTTTTTGTCTGTCAGAAATAAAAGGGTGTGCATTAAAATTGTGCAGAGCCCTGTGATATATTCACATCATTTGTCTTGTTTCAGCAGCAGTAAAAGATATTTGGTTTATTGTACTTTACAAGAAGTAAAATCAACAAAAAATACATAAAATAACAATGAAAATGGTCCATTGTGTCTTCATTTATCCCATGAACCAGTTCTCCACTACTTGAAGAGAAGCATTCCCTGGAGGATATCACAGTGACCAAAAGGTTCAAATCCTCCCTGCAACATTAATTTCCTGTCATGCTAAATCCTTAGGAACATAAAACAGAAAAAAATAGCAAGTGCATTTGAGTTCTGCAAGTGTAAAAGTAATAATCATTTTTATGAGCTCTACTGTAGCATCACAGTGGCTAACCTTGTTCGGAAAAGACAAAGCCCACTTAAACTGTTTAAATCATATGCTCTAAAAAATAAAGGATATCTATTTGTGTTATACACCTTTTTACTGATGTGAATAATTTATTAATTCATATTTTACAGCCCACAACAAAATATCAATCCTACTCCATCAATTAAAAAATACAATTAAACTAAAATGCTTCCACCTGTGAAAAAAACATCACACATTCTTAAGAGTCTCTTCAGTTTTTTCTGATCCAGTTTTCAATACTTCGGTTTTTGTTGTAATTCCATTGTTGAGAGAAGAGCACCCATCTACCTCCTCTAAATACGTTCAGGAGTTCATGTTGGTCAAATTTGTTCCCGTCTCAGAAATGAACCAACTCAATGTCCTTCTATTCAGAAGCCTTCGGGATCCTCCAATCACTGAGATGAATCTCCTCGAGGTCACCATGCTAAAAATAAAAAAGGAGCAGAGTCCCACTCCTTCCAAGATGTCATCCAGCTGGTGCTTTCAGTGAAAAGCGTAGAGCAGGAGGAGAATGGTACACACGCCAACCACAGCGCCAAGGATGAGAGAGTCCCGTCTTTTCCGCAGGTTGATTCGCTGGATGAGATTGTTGATGGTTGGGAAACGATCTGTGAAAGTCAGAAAGCTAAGGAAGACCACAAATTTTGTAGTTTTTGATTTCCAACCTGATTGGAAACATTTTTACAAATTGCTTGGCTTACATTTGGTTTCTACGGTTTAAATTCACCTCACAGAATAACCTCTGGGTGGATGAAACAATGTGAAAGCCTTTAATGTTAATAGTTCTAATATAATCTATCAATGCTAATACATCATTGGTGCATTTTAATTTAAAAACTCCAATGCAGCCTTTCTGCATTATTTAAATTAATACTTGGTGCATTCCAAGGAATCATGATAACAAAAAGTCTCATCAACACTGAACCAATTTGATTACTGATATCTGAAGGATCAGCAGTGACTTCATAACCTCCTGTCTTCTGTTCAGTTCAGTGGACGTATATCACATAAAGGATACTAGCCAGTGTGTTGACCCTGCTCTGTATGGATTTCAGCACACCCCTTTGAGAGGTCATGTTCTCCTTGGTTGCCATGGCAATACTGCAGGAAAAAATTAAATTAATTAATCACACAATACTGTGCCACATGTTTTTGCAATCATTTTTAAAAATTATTTTATGTTATTATTATTTATTTATTTTATTATTATTATTATTATTATTATAAATAAATTTTATTTTCATTTTATTATTTCATTATTTCAATATTATTATTTATTTGTTATGTAATGCCTCAGCAGTGGATATGTGCAATTTCCTTCAGGATTAATAAAGTATATATCTATATCTATTAAGTGTGCCTCAAAAACCAGTCAATCCACATTGGATTAGAAATTCAAATCACTTGGGTGGAATGAAAAACACACTGAGATGGAACTCCTTCATCAACCTCCACCTTACCATGATGGAGAGGTTTGAGTAGTCTAATGAGTCAAAAAGCTGTGCTGTCTGGGGGACTTTGCAATTGTTCTTTTTCTTTTTAGATTTGAATGGACACCGGGGGCCGTCCTGGAGCCAGACTCCCTTCATGTGCTAGGGGACTTCAATGGTCACATGGGCAATGACAGCATAACCAGGAGGGGTGTGATTGGGAGGAACAGCCTGCGGGACCTGAACTCAAATGGGTTTCAGTTGTTGGATTTCTGTACTAGTCAAATTTTGTTCATAACAACATGTTCCAGCATAAATCCACTTGGTACCAGAACACCGTAGTTCGTAGATCAATGATTGACTTGTAGTCGTATAACCCGGTATACAGCCATATGTTCTTGACACTCAGGTAAAGAAAGGCACTGAGCTGTTGACTGATCACCATCTGGTGGGGAGTTGGATTGGGTGGTGGGGGAAGATGCTGGAGAGGGAGGCACAAATGGATAGTGAAGGTCTGCTAGGAACATCTGGCTGAAGACCCAGTCAACTTGGTCTACAACTTCCACCTTCAATAAAGCCTTGATAACATTCAGGGGGTGGCGGGGGACATCGAATCAGACTGGTCCATGTTTTGTGCTGCCATTATTGAGGTGGCTGCGTATAGTTGTGGTGGGAAGATTGCCACTGTTAGTCGTGGCAGTAATCCCCAAACCTGCTGGTGAACATCAGAGGTGAGGGATGCCATCAGGCTGAAGGAGGAGTCCTCTAATGTGAGACTATGCTTCCCAACCCAAAAAGGGTGGAGTGCCCACTTTGGGTAAGACAGGAGTACCTCCCTCAAGTGGAGGAGTGCAAGTATCTCGGGGCTTACAGATGCACCACTCTTTCTTCACACAATATCCAATCAAATGTTTTGAAAGCATACTTCTAATGAAAATTACATTTCATAGCCAAAAGTACTAAATCAAGAGAAAACAAAACCCGACACTGATATTTTTAATTTCATGTATTTAATCACTGTTAGTGGATCCGTCTCAATCCAGGAAGTTGCCAACCAAAATTAATTCAATATGGGACAGTAAAAATAACAAACCTCTACGTTGGTGCCCATTGAATGGGGGGAGTATACTGGGCCTGCTCTAATTTTGCCCCTCTTGCAGCTGACATGAAATGTTTTGGGCTCCATATACACTGTATGTCTTCTATAGAGTATTTTAAATTATGTAATAAAACTAAGAACAGAAAACCGCTGTTTGACCTTTAAAAGTAAAGGCATCTCAGTAAAACACAACACATTTTGTTTTTGCTCAAAATACAGTTGGAGTATCAGTATACCATGTGATCTCTTTGGGATATGGTGACAAGAAATAAGCAGTGGCCCAAAGGGAGAGAGCAGGCGAGAAAGAGCGAGAGACGTGTTTGTGTGTGTGTGTGTGTGTGTGTGTGTGTGTGTGTGTGTGTGTGTGTGTGTGTGTGTGTCAGGGATCGTGTTCTCCTCAGTCAGGAGGAAACCCTTTGCTGACTGCAGCAACCTCAACACGTTTTTTTCTTCAGCATGAACTAACTCATGATAATCAGAGCTGGAGGATTATTATTGCTTCAAAATGATCTGGAGGAGGGGCCTCAATTTGTCCAATGCCCTGTCAAGTGAAGTCATTGTGTAGATTTATAGAAAGACAAATTACACATAATATGGAATTTTTCTTTAAACAAAGATTTGCAATTTTTTTGTCTGATGGAAAAAAGAACATTCTGGGTTCCCCTATAGCGACCAATCATATCGATATGAACTTTGCTGCTACACACAAATAATCTGTAGGACACGTAAAAAAGCCAACTAAAGGGTTTCTCACAGATTTATCCATTGGTGGTGGTTACCAACCTTGTTATTACTCCAAAAGAGCTTCAACAAAACAACTGATGGCATGAAAAATGAAAGTGTTTAGCTTTTTGCATTTAAAAAGACCATCCAGAGAGGCTCAGTATATCTGACATGAAGATAGGGAGCAGTTCTCACCTCTGAAGAACCACTCTGGCAAATAGTAAAGCAATTAAGAATAATGTTTGTCGGTGGAAAATGACAGAATTTGGGGACGTCATCATCTCAGTTTAAAATGGCATTAAAAGATTTAGCGAATCTGAAGAAATCTCTATGCATGAGACAAGGCTGAAAACAAATACTGGATGGTTGTGACTTTCAGGGTCCTAGAAAGCAAAAAAACAGACATGAACCTGTCCCAGTATTATTTTTAAAAAATGTTTTCTTTTCTGACATTTCTGACTCAATTTGTTTTGAAATTTTTTGTGCTGTTTTTTTTATTTATATTTGGGGTTTCAGTGATTTGCAAAAACGTAAGTACCATTTATATTCATATTTTAAGAAACATCCCAAAGCTTTTTAATTCTGTTGGTTCTGTTGGGTTTCTCTACCTGTAAAAAGCTCTCCGATGTGATTGATGTGATTTTTACAAATAAAAAGGTGATTGATTGTTAAATGTAGATGGACGTGGGCATATGCTATAACAATAAGTTTAATTGGAAGCTGAAATAAAAACAAAACAAATGTGAAAAATAGAAAATGAAGAAATGAAAGATGGAAATGTTTTTGATATCAAAGAAGAGTAAAAAAAGAGCAACAACAGAAAATGTTGCAGAAAATAAGTCAACGGAGAAGAGAGTGGGAGCTGTCACATAAGTAAATATATGTATTCCCATATAAACAGGACAGAGAGTGGGTCCTACCTTATTGTGTCATCCATTAGCCGGTCCGAGCTATAGACAGGAGGAGAAAAAGAGGTTGAATATTGACAAGAGGGAGTACAGAAAAAACATTAAATAGACTCCATCCAGCCTATCTGCCATTCTCTCTCTTTCCCTTGCCCTGTCCCTATCTATATTGTATGTCTTTTCCACCCAACCGTTAAAGACAGATGGCTGCCTTCCAGAATCTGGATCGTGCCCAGAGTTGCTTCCCCAATGAGGGAGTTTTTCCTCACTGCTGCTGCAAATGCTTGCTCTGGAGGGTTCTGTTGGGTTTGTCTTTCCTTAAAAGCGCTTTGAAATGTCTGTTGGTGGGACGAAGCACTTAACAAATAAAAGATGTTTGATTGATTGATCGATAATAAACACAAGAGATAGGGGAGGCCATCAATATCAGTTTCAGGGATCAATACTCAACTCACGTTCAGTTACAAGTCTAATCCATGTTACTTTGTGACAGTAACCTATGTAAGAATTTAGTCTCAAGCAATCAAGAATTCCATTTTCCTTATCTTTCTTCCTCTCCATATCCATCCCATCAGCTCCCACATAGTGAATAACTGAACAAAACACAAATTATTTCAATCTTCATGGGAACTTCGATCAGGAAGGGTGTCCAGAACCAGGCATGAATTAGTTTTGCCAGTTCCTGAACAAACAGTGTCACTATCATTACTTATGTGATGGTAATTAATTCTAACAAAATTGGCATTCTCAAATGCTTCAGTCTAAATTGGATTTATTGTTTGAATTAGAAGAGCAGGTAGACTTATCTGCATCCTCGTGGGAGATAAGGAGAGACAGTCTTGTGTTTGCATTTTATAAAATTGAATGAAAATAAATATGAATGCAGTATCTGCAAAAAACATTGCATCTTTTGGGGTAACACTAACAAAACAAAGAAAAATGAGCAAATACCATTTTAGACCAATGATAGCCAAAATGCTTATAGCTATGGGAAGTCTGAAGTCTAGTGAGCTGCCCCAACAACCTTAGAAAATAGGAAGAATATCAATATGTATTGTTTTTGGAAAAATCCTAATGTCAGTCTGCCCCATGTAGTAACACATCAGCGTATAAACGCCACTTTCCACCATTAGTTTCTAACTTATTCATGTCCAATAGAGAAAAAAACATAAAACCTTATTTGCATCATGCAAGTCGATGTGAAAAATATGCTACTGATCATGAAAGACACTCAATTGTTAAAAAAACAAATTGCTGCAAGTTATTGCTAAGTTCTCCAGAGACAACCCCCCCATCAGAGATCCTAAAGTTTATCCCTTTGGCTACATTAAAGGGCGAGATCCAAATGATTGCTTTTGTCCTACAGACAACATTGGAAGGTGCACGAACATGCACACACATACACAGCCACACACATACAACAAAAGAGGTGTGTGTAGTTGCGTAACACCAGTTTTGTGTCTCAGGTTGCTCATCAACAACAATACCCTCAGCAGTTTATTCCCTAATTGGAATCAATTTGGCTAATGTTCCAAAGAACAGAAGGGAAACAAACAAACAAAATTGCAGGGATTACATTGCATTGCTCAACAACCATTCATGTCCACATCCTTACTGACACGCTAACATATGCAGATTCTATATGTTAGAAACATACTTCACACCTTCACTTATCTTTAATTTATGGACTGGATTCATTTTAAAAGTCTTAGATTGTCATTGTTGAAGGCTACAGAAATCTCTCACTTTGCTCAAACTAATGGTGTATTTTAGTTGGTTAAATTTGATTAGAAATTGACTTGTGACTTTTTTTTTATAGAAAGTGGAGTCCTCCGATGATGAACAGTAGAAAGGAAGCAGGGAAATCTAGAGCAGTCTTATTGTGTATTCACACTAATCAAAAGCAATTATTTGGGCAGCATAATTAGATAGCAGATATCACAGACTTAGAAAATTAGAGAAAGAACTACATTTCCTACTGTGGATCACTGCTACGTCAAAAACTCATTTTTGACAGGAAGTCCTGATCAGAATGACCACTACCATTATAGTGGTTCCAGCTTGAACTTATAATGAACCTACCCCTCCCTACCTCTGGTTTATTCATGAGCATTGACCTTTATAACAGAGAGGGTTGGGGGAAAAAACTACAATGGAAACATAAAAATGGATTAGGTAAATTTAAGGCAAATATTAAAATATCAACAATACCAAATTTAGCTGCCCCAAGTTTACTGCTGCCTGCTACAGTATTCAAGCTGCTTGTAAACTTTACTAAAATCATTATCACATTGTTTGGACTGGCTGCTCCCTTCCTGTTACCTACCAGCCATTAAAACAAAATATGCTGTTTTCCATTTAGCATTAACTCATTATGAAATGTATTAGCTACCCTAGAATTACCGTGTTATAATCCTCAAAATAACTAGATATAAAGCCAAAGGTTCTCAACAGCTTTTCATCACAGGCTGACCTGCTACTACACATTCATATTTTCTGTAAAAAAAATTTAATGTAAACTTTAGAAATTTCATAAAACCTTTTCAGATATAATGAAATCACCTAAGCCCTAATTATTTATAGAACTGCCTTTTAGAAAGCAAGCATCGCAGAACATGCAAGGAAGAAATTTTAATTGGAATGACTCCTCTTTATCGAAAGACTATGCCCTGCCCTCAGCAAGCCTTCAGACAATTGTTCTAGCCACTAACACATTTTAGCTCTTTTCTCTTAAGGCCCTCTTTCCTGTTTTATGGCTCTAATAGGATCAATCAAATGTAACTCGATCCTCAGCTCCAATCTCCTCTATCCCCTCCCGTCTCGTCAATGGCCTAGGGATGCCCTCTATTATGGGTTGTGGTTTAATTTCATTGTCAATATCCTGATAAATTGTGCTGGATTGGCACAAAGGCTTTCCTGCTAGGAAAGCTGGTAGCTGCAGCAAACCAGAAGTTCAGTGCGATGTGTTACTGGTGAATCCTGTTCTCACAAATACTTACTTTACAATGACACTAACAACAAATGAACATAAAGTCCATCCAACTAGTATTTGTGTATAATTACATTATTGATCTCTTTCTACTGTAAACATAAATGTATTTGCGTTGGACTGCTACTTAGAAGAAAATTGTTGCTGAAAAACCCCAATATGAACAGTTGTGAAGGAGAGCTTAAACGCTGTTGTGGTGACATAATTTGAAGGAAAACAGAAAGGTGAGTTGCGTGAAAAAAAATAAACAAATCCCGATGTCAACTTCAACAGCAACCAGAAAATCAAGAATATCAACAGCTTGATGCAGCTATTCAGAGAGCACCATGCATATCTTTAGCCATTGATGAGTCTACAGATGTTACTGGTAATGCCCAGCTTTTCTGTGTGTCAGGTTCCTTCACAAAGACAAGGAGCTCTGTGCTAGCAATTCTTTCAGCATTGCTGTCTGAAAGGATTTCCGGAAGCCGTTGAGGCAAAAGCCTGCTACCGCACAACAACGTGAGTGAGTAAAGGCAATGCACTGGAGCGGTTCTTGTCTATTTGAAAAGAAATAGCAGCTTTTTAGCAGGGCAAGAGTCAGAGAGCACCACAGTTTTGAGCACAGGATGAATACGGCTGCCTTTTTGGTTGACATTACATCCTATCTCAGTGAGATCAATCTAAAGCTACAGAGCCAGAATAATTCAGTTGCAAAACTTCACTAAAAGGTTCAACAGCTTTGGGCTTAGGCAGCAGCTCCTCCTGCTAATCCAGAATCCCAGTACTGTTCTAGACTCACCAATGAACAGCTACCTGTCACGCTTGTCATCTTCTGCTATTGAGATGACAAGCAGAAGATGAGGAAGCAACTGTAAATTATAAAGAGTAGACACACAGTACCTTCCAAGATTTAAATGACTGGCAGGCCAGTCTCATGCCCCTTTCTCTCGTGAAGAAAGTTCTGTTTGTATTTTACCCCTCAAAGAGACACTTTTTATTTTTGCCTTCTGAAGATGTTAATGTTTTTTTTTTTAAGTGTAAAAAAACAAAACAAAAAAACATAAAGACATTAATTAACAAATAATGCATGAGGATGCACAATTGTCTACCAAGTCTTGGACTGGGGACCAGAAGTCATTGGTTTAAGACCCACGTGGCGTGTGAGCTGGCAGTGGGAGGTGCCAATAATCAGTAAATGAGTAGCAAAAAAAACTTCCACAAATGGGATTAATAAAGTACATTTCTTCTTATTATAAAGACAGAACTCTCATTTTGTTGGCTAACATTATCTATCTGTCAATCTTCCAAGTCTGGGGAGCATTAAGAGTTCTATGGCAAAACCTTTTCCTTTTCACAGGAAGCCTCTCACATCTCTAACATATTTTGCAAACCTCATCCGTATTCTGTAGCAGTGCCTGAGAGTCAGTCAAATTATGGCAGGACACTAATGAAGTTCCTGGCAGGTCACACTTTCATCTACAGTGCCTGTATGAAAGGTTTGCCTAAGTCTTTTACAGGTTGAGAATGCGTGTTTCAGTGCAGTGTTGTTAGGCTGGAGGTCAGGTGGACCTAAGCACCATAGGAGGCTGTGTGATGAAGATGAGTTAATGTACTTGTGCTTATGTTATGTGGTTACGCCAAGAAAGACTGAAAACCTCTAACTGAAGAAATGGTTGCTATATTCTGTACTGAATTATGGGATTGATAAACCAAAATCTATTCATAAAAATCCTTGAAAATGAGTGTATTATTGAAAGAAAAAATGATGGAGAAGACAGGGTTAGATGGAGGCAACTGATTCGCTGTGGTGACCCCTGAGAGGAAAAGCCGAAAGGAAAAGAAGAAGATTAAAAGAAAAAATGACAGGTAGAGTGAACTTACTTTCTTAAGTGTTCATGCTCCTTTAGAAACAGCTCTGTTCTTCTGTTGTTCACACCAGAGCCACTCTTGTAGGTCCTGAAATGAAGAGGTAAACTCATTGACTGCCAAAAACATGCCTTTCACATTGAATAAACCCATCACAAATTTCACAAAGTCATGTTAGAAAAAATAAAGAGTCGACAGTAACTCAGTCCAAAGGGACTTAGTCCCATGTTGGTGGTATGGGGTAGATAGTTATACAACACACATGGGCAGTTTTTAACATACTGCTTTGTGAATGTTAGCAGTAATAAAACCTAAAATAAACTTTTTAAATGGAACTGCGCAACCTGTTCAATTACGCTGTGATCTGGCAGCATTTACAAGAAAGGTGCAGGCAGAGCCGTTATAGCTATCTCAACAGAGCCTGATCAAGAACATCATTTCAAGTAGACTCACCTCAGTGGTGGCTGGTAAGGCCTTGCCACCACTTATCCTATCATTCATTTCTCTGCAATCCTGCTTAATAAACTTACCAACTAAAGAGCAAAGTTGAGACGGGTTGTGAATTTCCCAGTTTGGGATCAATAAAATACATCTATCCATTTCCACTGTACATCCATCCAGACAGTATTCTAACTACTGACTTTTGCACCTTATCTGGTACAAATTACTTTATTCCTTTTTAATTAGTGAGTACCAGATTTTTTTGGTAAGAGAAAGCTTTTTCATTTGCTGCCCATTTCATATCAAATTTTCACTTTTCTTTATATTACTTCTTTGACATCATCATCAGTGAGGGTCTTACATGTCCATCAAAACAACTTGGCCTGGTAAAAGCTCTCATTTAACTTAATGATATAGAATAGATTTGGTGGTTGACACCAACTAAAAAAACATACACCTCTTTGTATTGCTTGCTCTGTTGAGCTTCTTCCCTTAGAAATCCTTGTGATATTTAATCTGATCCACTGACAAATATCACTTGCATAATTGCTGTGTAGATCAATTTTTATCAAACAGCAGTCGACGGCAGTTCTAGTGCCATTCCCTGTATTTGCTTTACAGTAAAAAGCCTTCCTGTGGTTCACAAATGGAAAGCTTTTAATGTGGAGCAAGCAGCAGCGGGAGCAGGAAGTATTCGGATTGCATTAGCAGCAACTTAACATAGTAACAGTGTGGTTGTAGAAAACAGATCAGAAAACCAGCCTGATATCGATGGGTAGAACGAAAGGGTCAGATAGTATAAAGTAGACTGTGAAAGTCTTCAAGATCAATCATCAATCAATCAACTTTTATTTATATAGCATGATTTAAAATTCTAAGGTTGAACAAAAGCGCAGATAATTCGGAAAAATAGACTTTGTCTTCTTTTTCCAGAGCAGGCTTAAATACAGAAGGGAAGTCTGTGATTGAATGGTGCAGAAATTGAAAGACCTAAAATCACAATTTTACATGAAACAACATGGCTTGAAGACCCACAATGGAAAGTGAGAAAGGGCCAAGATAAATGGCCTGATCCAAGTGGTTTGGTAGGAATCTGCATTAGAGCGGTTAATAAAAGTACTGATTTTTTTCTAGATGGCTTACAATTCTTTAAATATAGTACGCATTATCTCAGTGAGATTTTCTGGTAACATTATATTTTAGAATTTAAAAAATCCAATGTTAATAAAGGAACTATGCTCCTTCGCTGACCTATCTGGTAGCAAAGTAGTCAAAGTTAATGGGGAGAGTGTTATGCTACTCAAACATTAAACACATCATTCTCTTTTGTCTGTGGCAACTCCAACTACCAGAATAATTGAACAGCTGACGTTCAGTCCTCTCCAGAGTTTCTGGTCATTTAACATAGCCCCACCCTGCTACTGGAGAACAATGAGATGAGATGAAGAAGCAACTGTAAATTGTAAAGAGTAGACACACAGACATCCCATAAACAGCCCACCCACTAATAACGAGGGGTGCAAGAGATGTCTACTTCAAAATAAATATTCCATTCAGTGTTACAATGGTAACCCTGAGCTCAAACTGGATGCCCCACCCGAAAAAGTCAATGCCTTAGTGGGGACAGAATTGTATGTAGTGACAGCTGGTTTCACTGCTCCAGTGAGGCCCTTTCAAAAGGGCAGTGATTTAAATTATAGACTAGATGTCATTTTTGTTGCTGACATTTAAAATCAAAGCAGGAGCAGAGTGAGTGTTTGATCTGAGAAGAGTTTTGCTTCATTCTGCTGCTATGAATGGTGCAGCGGAGTGTAAATGACAAGGTGTGAGAGGACACACATGGATATTGATAAAAAGTCATATCGTTCTTTTGGGTGCCAGCACGAATGACATTGTGCACTACCTCTCTTAATCAGTATGGATGTTATCCTGGTAAGGTTTACGCCATAGCCATGATCTATACTGCCCTCTGCTGGCAAAGACAGGACCACAGGAATGACCATCATTGAACGTTAGCAAATTTCAATATGATCTGATTTAAGTACTGTATTTCTCTCCCTGTAAACAGATTGTGTCAAATTGATATGTCTAACCATGATGTATTACAATAAGATGTTCTGAAATTACTATTCACCAATTTGATTGTCTTGCTGTGGTTATGATGAAAATTCTGAACAGTGTGGGGCTGGCCTCCCAAACTGGATAGGCAAAGTTTGCACAATCTCCTATTAAAATAAAGAGCGCAGTTCCACTTCATCAAAGCAATGTAATGCCCAGTGCAGTGTTTTGACTAGTAATAGCTGGAAATTCACATCTTTATTGATGATTGCTCTGTTCCACTTAGTAGTTTCTCAGTTTAATGGAAGTGAACATCCATTAGTGTTATAAAGTCCACCGATGTGTTTCCTGCTGTGATAAATCTAAATATCTGCTGTGCAACCAGTCCATTACTTAACAGTAGCAGTACGTTTGACAGACTCCCTACACAGCAAAGTCAAGTGTATTCAGGGGGATTTCTTGTACAGTATTTTAAATGTGGGGTCTTTTCAAATAAATGTGTTCTAACTACTTTCCTCACTTTAACATTAACAATAACAGAAATCTTACTTACCATTTAGCAATTCCTAAACTCATGTCTGTTTCATACTTGTCATACCCTACCCTGTCTCAGACACAGTATCATATTTTAAGAAATTTAGACAAGTAACTAAACTTTCCTTAAATGGCCATTTAACCCATTAATACAGGGAGGGAGAAACTAAATTTTACTCCTTTACACCATGTCATCTTCTCCAACAGAATCTGACAATTTCTCTTTAAATAGCCACTCAATCATATTTAAGAGTTCATGCATGTCCCCCAGCTTCATGGTCAATGCCATATTGCTCTGACAACAGTGATAGATTTTTTTTTTTGTTTTTATCTAGGACATCCTAAATTGGGAAATTCCTCAAGCAGGCTGTTCAAACAGGATTTATGATATGAAGTTTCTGTAATGAGGCTCCTGGGCTGCTTCATACAGTACATACATCCATGTTGGTAACCATAATGACTGCATTGCCTCAGCCATTAGTCTGTTTATTGGTGACCTCAGGATGGAGAAGAATGGTGAGCTAATTAAGAGGGACACATTTTGGTCATTTTGTTAACCAGGGGGATGGTATTGACCATTAAAATTTCAATTACTGCTAATTTGTTTTTCCAAACATAGGCTGATATGATAAATTGATTACCGAACAAATTTAAAAACTGACTTTTTGTTTCACCAGGAGCAGCAATTACATTACCAGCATCAAGTAAGATAAAAATTATTTAACCTCTCATTTAGGAGTTGCTGGTCTACTGCGTCTGTGAGATGGAAGTCTGAGCTATCTTCTTATTTGGATAATTTAAGGGGTTAAAACTCAGAATTTAGGGTCAATCCTGTACAAAAAATAAATAAAAATGAAAAATGCCCACAAATTCTGACAACCTCCAAGCATTAATTACTCAAGAATGCATTGCCATCAGTTAGGATGTTGTGGCCCAGAAGTCACTTGACAGCATGCTGGGGTGAATTCCAAAAATCTAGAAAATGAAGGGTCAACAGTACAAATAGTGGTTCAATTGTCAATAAAAGGCATTGACACAAAGTGCTTGTAATCATACTTCCGTTTAGCATAGTAAGATGTGACAAAAAGATCTAGAAACACTAAGGCAGCATTCTTTGTGAAAATCAATATTTCTGACATTCAGTACTTTTGACATTCAGTCAAAAGTACTGAATGTCAGAAACAAAACTGAAAGGTTTTAAGGGTTCTGCAATCGTTGTAAATCTATACTTATCTTCCACTTTTGTTTGCTATTACAAAATTTAGAGCATTTGTGTCTCTAACATATAATCCAAACTGTGAGTTATATAGTCGAATAAATTTTTTTATTCTTGTTAAAAACCTTCCTGAGTAAACTTGCACTTATTTTACCAACCACCCCTTCTGAGAAGATCTGAAGGAAAGTGAGTCATTAATAAAAGTTGGTGATAATTGAGCTCACAGTTTTCTTATTTCTCACTATTTACAATTTCAGTCAAAATCATTACTGAAAATTAACAAGCTAGAATTCCGTCTGGCAAGGACATGAATGCCTTCATGATAAGAAAGGTAGGAGAAGGAGGTTAGGGTCATATTGCCCTCATATCAAGCGTGACAAAACATTCCATTGCACATTCCCAAAACTGAAGCAGTCATTGTAATTCTTCTACTTGTAAGTTTGGATGGTCCCTCACGAGTAGCCCCTCTGCACATTAGTCATTGTTAGGCTGAGCACTGGGTCATTTCTATGCATTGATTGGATTCATCAGCACTGTGCCTATTAGCAGGGTCAGTGACACTCCTTGATAATTTGATTTAATGAGATGATGCATGCCATGCTGATACTAAGGTATAATATACATTTACAAATTCAGTTATGTACAGATGACTGCTAATCATGGTATAATAATGCATCCGTATGTTCATAAAAGCTGTTTTAACATAGGCAAACAGTGTTAAGTCACATTTCGATGTAATGCAGCATATGAGCAAAATAACAGTTAACTGTCGAGCTGCATGATGTGCATCATCTCACTGAGTCACTCCTTGACCTTGCTCACAGACTCTGTCTCGAGCACATGGAGAATACAGCAGTCTGAATTGCCGTGTTCTCTGAACACAACAATGATCATGCATGGCCCAATTCCTGAAAAGAAAAAAACAGCATGTATATAGCTGATGAGGAAATATCCATATATATAGCGCGCTCTCGTGCATTCGCGCATCAACGCTCGCGACTTCACCTCATTGTGGATTTTTGGTAGGCAGTCTCATGATACCATAACGTGCATTCTATCGGCTGACGGCATCCGAAAGTGCGCTATGTTCAGTGAGTCTCAGACTTACGTGAGACACAAAAGAGCTTTAAACAGTCTATTAAAGTGTGGGAAAAGATAATACAGTTATAAGGTGTATGGGGAGGTTCATAAATGTTTAAATTACCGTAAACAATAAGATAAATAGTTTGTCGTTCTATCACAGAATTTGTTAATCGCGTGTAGTTCCTGGAACGGATTAACCGTGTGAAACAAGGGCGCACTGTATATATATAAAAAAATGTCCCTCTCACCCTTGTAGGGTGGTATCTGTGTGTCATCCTCAACCTCGGGTCCTCTACCAGAGGCCTGGGAGTCTGAGGGTTCTGCGCAGTATCTTAGCTGTTGTTGTTCCAGGAATCTACTGGAGCTACTCTTCCAGTTTGGGGGTCACTGCCCCAAGTGCTCCTACTACCACGGGGACGTTAGCTTTGAACATATGTTCCAGCTGTTCTTCAACCCTTGATACTTCTCAATCTTTTTGTGTTCCTTCTTCCTGATATTGGCGTCAGCTGGTATCGCCACATCCATCACCACTACTCTCTTCTGTCCACCACCACTATGTGCGGTTGGTTAGCCAGGAGCTGTTTGTCAGTCTGAAAGCTGAAGTCCCACTGGATCTTAGCCTTGTTGTTCTCAACCACCTTTGGCGGTATTTCCCATTGGGATTTGGGTACCCAAGTAGCCAAATCCCAATGGGTGTACAGGAACATCTGGGTACAGATGTTCCTGTACACTATCACAGCTACTTGGTTGTGCCTCTCCATGTATGCTGACCTGGCTAGCATCTTACACCCTGCCACATGCTGGACTGTCTCTGGGGCTTCTTTACATTGACTGCACCCTCGGTCAGGTCTACTGTTGTAGATATTGGCCTCGATTGCTCTAGTGCCTGTTTTTGTGCTACTATGATCAGTGCCTCTGTGCTGTCTGTCTGGCCAGCTTTGTCCAACCATTGGTAGGTCTTCTTGATATCAGCCACTTACTCTATCTGACGGTGGTACATGCCATGTAGGGGCTTGTCCCTCCATGTTGTCTCCTTCTTCTCCCCCTCCTCTCATCAGGTTTCTGCTGTCTAAGGAATTCACTGAGCAGTTCATGTTTTGGGGCCATCTTCCTGATGTACTCTTAGATTTTCAATGTTTCATCCTGGACAGTGGCCCTGATGCTCACTAGTCCTCGGCCTCCCTCTTTACGCTTAGTGTACAGCCTCAGTGTGCTGGACTTGGAGTGAAATCCCCCATGCATAGTGAGGCGCTTTCTATTCTTGATATCTGTGGCTTCTATCTCCTCCTTTGGCCAGCCTATGATCCCAGTGGGGTATCTGATGACTGGCAGTTCATACATGTTGATGGCTCGGACCTTGTTCTTACCATTCACCTAACTTCTCAGGACTTGCCTTAGTCTCTGGAGGTATTTGGCTGTGGTTGACTTCCTTGCAGCCTCCTCATGATTGCCAGTAGCCTGTGGGATTCCAAGGTATTTGTAGCAGTCCTGGATGTTTCCTATCCTGCCCCCTGGTAGGTAAACCCCTTCAGTTCAGATCCTCTTGCCTCTTCGATACCATCCGGTCACATGTATAATCCGAATGACATCCCTCTGTAGATCCTGGTGGTGTGGATCAGTGAGTCGATTTCTTGCTCATTCCTGGAATACAGCTTGATGTCATCCATGTAGGCTGTACGGTAGTTAATCCAGGCAATGAACAGGTTGGTCTATGGACTGCTCTGTCTACCAGTAGCTTGTGCCTGGCTCCCCTAGTGTTACTACCAACTCCTTTCTGTGCCCCCCCTCATATATTGATCCATGTACCTACTCATCTTAACCACCATGATGCCTGACAGGAGCTTCCATGTTGTACAGAGACAGGTTATTGGCCAGCAGTTTAATGAGTTGGATCCCTTCTGTGGGTCTTTTATGATCAGGACTAGACGCTCATAGAGTGCTATCAACGTCTTAAGCCAGCATGTATGGATCATATCCGGGCCTAGTGCTGACCAACTCTTCATCTTTGACACTCTTTCTCGGATGTCTGCCATTGAGATGGTTACTGGTTCTTGTTCTGGGAGGCTGCTGTGGTCAGTTCTCAGGTCCACTAACCACTGGGCATCGATGTCGTGTGATGCTTCCCTTTCCCATATGCCTTTCCAGTATTTCTCCACCTCGGCTCTTGGTGGGTCTAACAGGCTGCCGTTATCTCCCTGCCACTGAAAGTACACCTTTGCTGGTTGGGTGGACAAGGTCTTGTTTATTCTCCTGGCCTCCATCTCCTTGGTGTATCTCTTCAGTCGGGTAGCCAGAGTCATTAGTCTCTGTTTGGCAGTTTCGAGTGCTTAGGGTATGGAGAGCTTGTTGTATTTCGTGGGTGCCCCTTTATTCACCATGTTCCCTTTCTGCCACTCAGCTAGCTGGCTGACTTCTCTCCATGTCGCCTTTATCTTGGCCTCTTACCGTCTCTTCCATGGAGGGTATCTATGTCTCTTGGGGCTTGGTACCCAATCTCGGATTGTGGGGGGGAAGGTGAAATCCCCCCGCTGACCTGGCATCCTGGCTCCCCCTTGCCGCAGCATTTTTGTAGTATTTCATCGATCTCTAGTGGTGATAGCAGTTTTCAGTTACAGATGATGGAACACTGGGCTAACAGCTGTTTCTTGATTGTGGGTTTCGAAGCATCCATTGGTCCCACATCCGCCTCATATATCCCCTCTCTCTGGGATTACTTGTATAGTAGCATTCCAACAACTCTGTATTCTCCGCCCTTGTCCATGTGTGTCTTGTTTCAGTAACCCATTTCTCATCAGATTGCCCTGGTTTCCTAGCAACTGACGCGGACCTAGTTGACCCAGGCAACGTTCGAGCCGGTATGACTCTGTCATTGTTGTGTTCGCTCATAACTGAGGTAGGCTGGTATAGTATTTAGGGTCTTGCCTAAGGACCCTCACTGGATAGTGTTCGCCATGACTGGGGTTTGAAACCACGCCCTTCCTGCATTTGAGTAAGTTGACTGGATAGTGCTTGCCCTGACTGGGATTCAAACTCATGACCTCCTGCATTCAAGTCAATTGTATATATCCCCTGTAATATACCTTATCTTTCCCAGGTCATTATATGTGTACATAATTGAAAGCACATTTCTAGATTTAGCAACTTACAATGTTAGCTGAACAATGTTGCAAGGTCTGTGTGAACTCCAGTTTCCTACTTCATAAGTCAGTTTATTGCATTTAGGAACAAAAAAAACATCATAGTAGCCTGTTGAAAAAGGCTGTTATGTAAAATAAAATCAATGAGTACATCTAGTTTAAGTCTGTCTAATTTTGTAAGTCTGATTTACCAGGTAAAATTCTATGACAATTGTAGGAATCACATTATTTTGTAATATGAGGATATACCATGGTATAAGGTCTATGGAACAAGGATGACAGTGAGACACATCTGCAGATCTCCATATTAGTCGGATGGAGGGGGAGTCAAAGGAATAATGTAGTGCTCATCTTAATGATCAACACACCATTCAAAAATAAAATTGGCATGTTTCACATTCTAGGGGAGTCTCCAACTCATTTTAAAAGACACTCACAATTGAGTCAGTTGTAAAATAGGACGCACTTTCTTACAGAGACTATGAATCTTCTTGGGTTTCAATGGCCACCTTTGTTTTTCAAAGTGGATAACACATGGAAGTGACGGTTCAACCTTATGTTCTAGGTAGGAGTAAGCTCTGCAAGTTAAAAGCAGTACGACAACAAGGAATGCTCGGCGGTTTTTATTCCTGCACGGCCTATGAGACCCAACACATGAAAAATCCATGCATTTTCTATGAAGGACTGTTTGAGGTGAATGTGAAAGTGTGCTGGCTCTGACCTCCTATTTACTGTAGCGTTACCCGTCAATGCAATTTACTGAATCATCAGTGAGTATGAGTACAAATATGAGACATGAGTAGCCCTTAGTGTTTGGACAATAAACTGTACAGACCATCTGGGAAACATGCTTGTATATTGACAGAATGATTAAAGTAGTCTTTGAAGCGGTGTGAAGTACTCACTCAATGTCTTTCCTAACAGACCCCAGCAGGTCTTCCCTTTCACGGATAGCCATGAAGTTGCCTTTGGTTTTGTGGAATTCATGTGTGTAATCCTAAACAAAAACAAACATCCGCACAGTGTTGGAAGAACAAACAGTTAAGATCAACAAGGGTCAATGGAAACACTGTGACTGATGTGCATCAAAAAGAAGATGCGCTCCAGGTGTTCTTTAAATAAAATTGAAAGATATACAGTATATCTTTTAAGATAAAAAAACAGTGGGCAAAAATGTACAAAAAAAATACAATTTAAAACAAAAAGAGGACAAACCTGTAGGATATCTCTGTGTCTCTGCAGTGTGTGCATGAGTGCAGCATTGAGAGATGCAGTGCCCGGGGTGTTGGTGTACTCTGCCATCTTGTCATTCACTGCTGTTAGCTGGCAGGGAAACGGAAATAAATTAAAACCCTAAGAAATCAACGATTCAAGATGTGGCTTATAGACCAACTCAGAAATCCAGTACAATATGCCACATATACAAAATGGTACAAATATCAACTCAAGTACAGGTAGTCTTCAAAAAACAAACACATTTGGTGGTGAGAGGCTGTTCGTAAACCGAATTATTTGTAAGTCATGAATTATTAAATTTTACTCTACAATCGCCATTTGAGGTCATTTAAATTCCATTATTACTCTAAATATGAAAGCACAGAAACAATTATAGGACATTAAAAAAAACAAAGGTTGAAATAAAATACTGTAGGCTGCGGACCGGGGTAACCAGTAAACAATACATAACTTACATTACTTCCGTTTAATTTATTATCTGAACATGAAAAATGTTTCCTTTTTCAAAATATGACTGGATTCTGTCAGTCACATCTGTCTGAGTCACTCTTGACACATGCCAAGATGCTTGCCTTGGTCACATGGCTACCTTCTTAAAGAGGCCGCCCTGGCCGGTAACACAGAATAGATTACTGCCAAAATGAAACTCCCAGGCTAGCAAAACAAAAAAACAAAACAAAAGTCTTTGGAAAGTTTCTTTGTGCAAAGAAAAAGAGCCAGAAAGGAGACAGAAAAAGAAACTATGACTTCAAATTAAAAGAAAGCCACATAATATTTTTTTTATGCTGGTTGTATCATTTTTTTTCATGGTTTTATCTGCCACACCTTAAATGAAGGTCTGTTAAAATATTGTCTGACGTTAAATCGGTCCACAACATAAAAAAGGTTGGGAACCACAGCTTTAGAGGAGGAAGAGTAGCAGGGAGGAATTATTGTTGGTAGGAAGCAGAGTTGTCATCAAAGAGATTGTTGCATTTCTGTACCACTATCATCACTTTCCTTATACTTCTTGCCAATGCCACTAGCACTAGCTTTTTGTTTTATCAGCCATTATAAATAGTGAAGTATCCATGGGGGTACGAAGCCTGACACGCTGAAATGCTAACACAAAACAAGGACAAGATGGGGGAGATGAATGATGGAGATGCTCGAACACAGTGGCACTGCTCAGTGTGGGTTGCAGCAGGAGGAGGAGGTACTAGAGTGGTTAGATATGGCAGCACGCGGTTATTCGTATCTACGAATGTTCATAAGTTGTATCTTGAGAACTACCTGTACTCACCCTTTATAACACATCGTTCATGCTAAAGAGTCAAATGATATTACACACTAGAGAGTCGAATGTGTACTTTCCTTCTTTGTGATAGAACTGTATAGAACTTTTATAGTGTAGTCACTGGCTTTGACTTGAGTCTCTTCTACTTGTGTCATTAATTTTAGATACTATACTGTATAGTTAATACTGAATGAAATAGTTCATTCAAAATTAAAACAATATGAAGGTTAAAAGATTGATGCGAGATGGACAAGTGAAGTCTGCATGCTGCTATTCCCATGTTGAAAGTCAAGAAACGTGGCTGATGTGCTGTTCTTAAATTCTGTTGCCGTTGTTCTTTGGCCACTAACCTGTGACATTTTACTTACTTTGGCCAGCAGCTGTTCAATCTCCACTGACATAGTGTCAAACATCCTGTCCTGGGTAGAGTTGTTCAGCAACGGAGTGGTGTCGGACCTTTAAAAGGAGAAACGGAATCATTAATACTAATAATGAAATAATAATTGAAATAATAATTGAACCCCACAAAAGAACATCATGTCTTTCAGTGGGAATATTACATAAACTAATATGGTCAGTGTATCTGCTGGCATTGTGTTCACTTCCTACTTCTACCACAGTCATTTCAGTCCACAGCCACCTCTCCACTTTTATGTTAACATAAGGCATTCTGCTAAATACATGGGCATGTTTAGAAATAACAGAATGATGCATTTAGCTACAAAAAAGTATCTGTCACATTTTGGAAAATCACTCTTGGAAAATGACAATACTGTGATTTTTTTTTTTTTTTTTTTGCGCTAATTTGCCCACGACACCCCATTTATTGCTTCATATGAACACCTTGGCAACAAAAGTGTTGAGATGATTAGTTGTGCATCTCTGTCACAGATGCGCCTTTCCATCCCGGGTAATCTTATTTCAGGTTTGTCCTAATGCCTCTTAACATAAACTCTGCCAATCTACAGGGAAGAATGACTCGGGTTTGAAAGAAGACTTGATCTTACGTGTCGCCTCGTCGTCCATCCCGTGAGCTGCTGTAGCTGGTGCACAGCTTACTGAACGAGACCAACTTCAGGTCAAGTTCGTTCTCAAGCTGTCTGGCCTGCTTTCGCAGGTCTGTAACACAGACACGACGAAACAAAACATTTTTACACAATGAAAAAAAAAAAATCTGACGTACATCATTCAACGAGGCACACAGCACTTTGCTGTGGCGACGTTGCTACTACTAATTAAACAGTTACGTTATCGTGGATGACGATTTGTTAGCTTGCTAGTTGTTCATGATACGAAAAGAACGTTTGAACGGCGAAAAATTGTCAAACACGCCGAATGACTATTGCTTGTGAACTGCTGGCATACGGGACACTCAACTTGAAGATACCTCAGAGATATTTAACGATATCCAAGCATACATTTGCTCCCTTACCTTCCCAATAGGTGCTACCTCCTATTCCTGCCATCTTTGTTGTTTCAGCACGTCACACTTCCGGGTTGTGTCACGTGGCAGTAGAAGACGTCTATTTACCAATCAAAGGGGCTATTTTTCGCCCTCAGCTGAGTCTCTCAGGAGGAAGAGCGCCCAATCAACACGTACACTAACAGCGGTCGTACAACCAGTGCCATCTATAGGCCATCTACAGTTCACGCGAGAAGATCCAAAATGAACTGCAGTCATTTTCAGTTGGAGTACCTGAATTTAAAAAAAAAAAAAAAAAAACCTAAACACATAAATAACATGTAAATAATCTGGTATACAGTGCTGTTTTTTTTTTACACTGTGAACAGAAGAAAATACTGTGCGTGAACCCGTGGCTCTACATTGTCCAAAGATGTGAATGTGAGGACAAAGGCCCTGTGTGATAACAACCTGTACTGGGATATAACCCTAAAATGGATAAGTGGTTAGAGGAAATAGATGGATGACCAGCAGAATATTAGAAACAGTCTGACCAAGTCAAATTTTTTAATTCAAATTTTCCTCTTCAGTGCAGGGTGAGGGTAAGGGTAAGGTGTTACATGTGCCATCAAATATGAAGAAACATGCAAGAACTTGAGATATTTTATTTCACCGTTTTTGTGTATGTATGGCTAACATGAATTGCACTTCTCATTCAGCACTGGCAAATATTACTTACATCTGATTCCAGTTTGTATAAAATTTCATCACCAACAATGCTCGACACTGACATACTTGAATTTCAAAATTCACACTCTCATTTAGTTACACATGAAATATATACATAACTACAGATATAAGGCTTAACTCAAATGACAGCCGCATTTGTTTAAAAAAGCAAAGTACTATTTTCAAAGCAAAATGAAATCAATGCAAATTCTTGTGTGCACCTGTTTGATTAAAAAGCATACATCATTCTCAACTAAGCCCTGAATTTAATGATCCAGTGCAATAATTTTAAATTGGGATTATTTTAACATGAATTCCTGATGTAAAGTCAATCACAATATAAGTTTGTGGGAGTTTGAGGTTGCTTAAAGTTCTAACATCACACTTTAAAGGACTATCCACACTGCTTGCATATCTGATGCCTTGATTTGTCCACTTACCAAATCATGCAAAGACTTTGCAATATCTGCAATATCGTTCAATATGAGTCAACATTCTGTAAGGACACTGAGGCCATCCATCAATAGTCTTTTTTAGTATCACAATCCTCTGAATGATTGTAAGCGATTCTATGTGCATATTAACCCTCAATATAAAGCAAGTAACAGTTATGTGATCTGGCTTTAAACCTTTTTCTGAGAAGAGCCTCAATTGGGGGGTTCACTATGCAGCAATTCTGCAGCCATCATTTTAATGGATCTGCATTTGATTCATACACAGTACTGTAATCTTTGATGGTCACACCTCTTGTATTCCAACAATTTCAGTAAAAAAAACAAAAAAAACAACTAAAATATTCAAATAAAAACAGAATTGAGGCGTATTCAAATTGGACATGGTGAAAATTTTTTTTAAAATTACTCAATGTGACATGCATGAATGTCAGCAGTATGTACACAGTTGTAAATAAAGGGAAAACAAATATCTTCATGATTAGATTTACATACACATGGTTTTTCCCTGAACAAATGATATGGGACAACCCTTGCTTTCTCATCAGTGTAAGTGGCCTCCATGCAGACAGAGAAGAACCCTACAGTTACAGAGAGGAGATTAATGTAAGCAGTTTATTTGTAAAAGATCCTTTTGTGAAGCTCGACCCTTGGTGATTTTGGATAACAATTGTTTCAGAGGAGAAATAGATAACTAGTGAAGTCAGGCCTACCAGCCTAAAATAATCGGTGCAGAAACAGTGCAACACTGTAACTCAGCAGTTCATTAATCATAGTCCCTATAGTTTCCTACCTCCTGAGTTTAGGATGAATCAAATATAATCAATTCACTATGCTGCTTTCTGCCACATTCTACACACCAAGCTCAAACACTTTACAGAAGCAAAGGCACAGTATAGAATTCATTCTTTCAAGGAACTGACACTTCAAAAGGGCAATGCTCTTCATGAGTAAAACAGATATCAATCCCATTTCCAAAAATCAATGAGCACTTAAAGAAATGCACGGTATCAGTTGAGAGATTCTGTGAGACTGGACACTTTCAAAGTTCCTTTCACATCCACAAAACAAGACTTCATATAGAACCTTTCAGCTCGGCCAGACAGAACAGTGTGGCCATAAAGAGCACTCTAGCATGGCTCAGAAAATTAAAAGTTGTGAGCCTTAAAAATTGGACGGAATTCCACAGTTGTAATTCTTCTTTTAAAATGTCACTTTGTTCTGATCCTGTCGTGTAGGGATGGGGAAAAAAAAAAAAACTTTCAGTCCAGTCACCGGAATGATGTCTTCACATCTTTAGTAGCAATAATTGACTAACAGAACGAGCCTTCAAAACTTCTTGGTATGCCAGAACAAAGTTGTCATTACCACTCTTGCATCTGAGACACAAATGCAGCATACAGTTCAACCTAGTCCTCGTGGAACAGCCATGACTTCAATTATTGGGGGACATAAAAATAAATTATTAGCCAACAGCCAAATTAGTGCAACATTTGTCAAATTTTGTTGGCATACAGGGTGTCCTCATCACTTTCACTCTCATCCTGAAATTCATGGGCAAGCAGTGACTTCTTGGAACCCATAGATGTCAGCCGGATCTCATCTTCGTAATCATCTCGGTGCTGCCGCAAACGGTGGAAGCCATCTTTTTGATAATTAGATTTGGCTGCGCACACACACCAGATGATGCATGCCGTCACCACCAATGCCGTCATGGAGGCCGCTGCATGAAAAGAGGAGGAATACTCAGATAGGTGCATGCTATAAACACAGCCTACTGCAGGGAACAACATAAGAGGTCTTATACACCGGACATAAATTTCCTACTCTTCAAGTCTCAGTCACAAAGATCTTATAGAAAGATACTATCTTCAGTGTTGACAAACATTTTCTTATTGTCAAAACTAGTTTTAGAAAGATTTTAGCAATATTTGACATAGCCATGAAACTAAATATGGAAAGCACATTTGAGCAGAGTTCAGCAATCGAAAAGTCAAGAAGGATCAAGCAACAAAAGTCAGACTATTTGATTTAGGTTTCAAGACCACAAGTCTCGATAGAATACAAAAAAAATTTTAACAGACGCACTTACCTGCACTGGCCACCACAAATGCTCTGGGGAGACCAAAGATGCTGTTGTCCATGTCAAACTCAATGACGATGGAGGAAGCAGCTTCATAGGAAGATACAACCACCTGCGGCACAGAAAACAAAATCCTCAATACACCTAAATGAAAAACACCTATACAATACACCTAAAAGCACTACCAAAATACACTAAATACACAACTAAATCAAAAACAACATTCCTCATTCAGGAAATTCATTTTTTAAAAAAAACTGGGATCCTTATAACATTTAAATGAAACAGCTGCATTCAAGGAAATATATGTATCTTCAGAAGGGTAAAGTGGATAAAGGTGGGTTTTGTTAAATCATTCAGTGTTCCCAAAGATTAGACAGAAGTTAGATAAAACAACAGAGGATAAAATGCTAAGATTTACCACATCCAGTTGTGTCATTGCAGCCTTCTGTCAGCTGAATCACCCAACAGAAGCGTGTTGTCAATGACCTTACCAACAAGCTTCATTTGCAGGTGTGACTGCTCAGTGGAATCTGGAGCAGGCTGCTTCACTTGTCTAAAATGGGACTGGAGCACTGGATCATGAAAATCCTAAATTCCTTGGCATTCATCTGAGAGGTCAAATATAATAATCTCAGCAATAGTATTTGGTTTGGTTTTTTTCCAAAGGAAGTGAATCATTTATTCCAAGTACTAATTAAGTGAGGTTTAAAAATAGGGAAACTAGACAAAAAGTTCAAGAAACAGGGACTTTTAACCTGATTCAGGTATATGGTCTAAACGCACATCCACTCATTTGTTGCCAGAAAGTAAGTGCATCTCATCATTTCTTCTCTTTTTTGCATTATCAGCATGAATTGTTTGCCGTTTTCTGACAGCAAGACACACAAAAACTGAGAAAGATTCACATCCAGTGAAATTAATGTCACTTTAATTTCTTTAGAAGAATGAAATGCGTCCCTGTGGCCTGAGACGGAGTATTCGATGTCCTAAGAAATATGGGGAAACTACTAAAGAGAGAAATTACATTTTAGGTTCAAGCAATGTTACTGAACCCATGTGTGCGCAGAGTGAAGCAGGCACAAAGAAACCCCTGCATGACAGATATATAAGGAACGCTGCTGTTCTTCCAGATCTTACACTGCCCCACAGTGATGGAGCCCTCACTGTGGAAGTGAACCCGTGGAGCGTGTCAACTAACCAGCCAGGACCTCTGACGATCCACGGCTTTACTGTGCCAGAGTACCAGCAGACGTATCACTCAGTGGTGGATCCTCTACTCTTTAGCCCATGTGGACAGCCTGCAGCCTGCAGCTGGGCCGTAACATCAAGGAGCATCTGTTCACAGAGCTGGCCTACCCTAATCTTCAAATTTCAGAGCTGCAAAATGGAAAGGTGGAGGTTGTGGAGAAATTTTGTTTGCTCCACCCTACACCTTTTATAAACATAAAAAGATAGGGGGGACCAAAGCAGTATATTAAAGACTGACAGGAGTGTTTTTCTTTTGTCTCCTCAAACTTGATTTTGACAATTTTCATGTTCTTTGAAATGTGCTATAACCAAACTTGTATTTCAAATGTTAACGAAAAAATGTGTTTGACATTACAATATCAAGCTCCTCTTTAAAATCAGTTTAACAGGCCAGTTAAAAACAATGATGATTAAATCTTAAATATTAAATTTTCTGATGTGATCAGTTCAAAGTGATCAAATTTATAATCAATTGATGTCATCCAGTAAAAAATGCAGTGTACTGTATGTGTATGACATCACCAGTTAATCAGAGCAGATGTTAAAAATCTACACCGAAAACTAGGCAATGTAAGCCCCTTATTTTAAACTGCATTATAATTCCTATTATCTGATGGAAAATTTGAATGTGTCTCTAAATGATTAAAATACAAGTGAAAACTACAACATTTACCTGGACTATCGGTTCATGACTGAGTGATGAAAGACATTCCATTACCTCTTGACGTTGTTCTTGGTAACCATCAGCAATAGCTTCAATATTGTGGTTGCCAGGAGCCAACAGAGCATGGAAGTAGCCACCTTCTACAGAAAAGACCTTCACTCCTCCATTCAGCACAATGATTGCTCCAACAATAGGCTTTCCATTCTTGTCCCTTACTATGCCACGCACCCCTTTATGGGCCTGGATGGGGTGTAAAAAGGATGGTTAATTACAGGTGACTGGATAAGAAAGCTTTAAGCTTAAGAAAGCTTATATATATAATTAAACATTGGTTGTACATGTTAAAGTTGTCTGTATACAACATTCATATACAACAGTGTTATACAAGTACTTCAAGTAGCTCCATGCTGTGCTAATATCTTACCTCCACTAACATGCTTAAGAGAGCCTTCTTGTTCTCAGTCCACAGTGTTGCCAGCTGATCAGCAGGAGGGAACAAACAGCAACCAGTATACACTGTGATTTCTGGACAGTGACCAAAGTCCACACTGAAGTCCTAAAGGACACAAGATGAGATTTGAGACAGGGTTTGGGAACATTTCCCTCTCTCCCATTCAGGACCTGGAAACTGTTAACATTATCACAGAGCTATTATTCTAGGCTGGTGCACTCACAGACCCACTGTGGTGGAGAGACTTACCTTCATGCTGCCTAAGTGACTCTGCCTCTCTGCTGCCCTCATAACTCCATCTGGAACATTACCCACTGAAAAACAGAAAAGTTCTATCAGCTCTAGAATACATTCATCCTATTGGTCACTATTATTTAGTACATAAACGCAAACATATTATTCATAGTATTTAAAATACACACTCTGCCCAGTATTTGAACATCCAGTGTCCCCGAGGTGCATCTTGGGGTGGTTGTTCGCATAAACACTTGCCAAGTACTTCAGTGTGCCCTCGTTTTCAACTGGAAATGTAGATGGACAGATTATACACTAAGCTATTTATACACAGGACACCTTCAGAAGAGCAAACTGGTAGCTAAGATGATGGTCACACAACCTATCACTAGCGGGATAAATTTTTTCTAAGTTCAAATTGAACACTGTAATTAGCTGGAAAGTGACTGACTGAAACCTGCAATAAGGAGTCAAAGAAAAATCTGCTTCTATGACATTACCAGACTGGACAGGCTTGTCATAGGGGTAGGTAGCAACAAGGGAGCCTCCATCAAGGGCTACAGACAGAGTGTAGCCCTTCTCAAGAATTAAGTCCATCATCGCTCTGGTCTCTGGTTGGGTTTCCACTACATGCTGAGATGCATTGCCTAAAAATGGTAGAAAATAGGTGGAAAGAAAACAGGTAAGTCTGAGACGTGCATGTACAAGCACTAGTATTTATCAAACAGAACAAATCTGTCTTGATTGAACAGATTGCATGTTGGTTTTCTGCCTGTGAACCCTTTTCAATTAAATTCAGCACGAATGTACACCCACACACACAAACAGGTCTGACCAAAGAATTCTGTGTCCAGATCCTTCCCACGTGCATTGGTCAAGCCCTGGGTGGAGGTACACTGCTTCTCAACTGCCTGTTCTCGTCCATCCGGGTTGATGGAGGGCACAATGACAATCCTGGTCTCATTAATCAGCTAAAAAAGGGATGTGAGAAAGGAGCAAATAACTTTTAACCATATTTATTTTCCGAGACTTACTAGTCAAAGCAAAATTACAGAACAAACTGAAAAGAAATTTTTAAAAGCAGAAAATATATTGCTGTGATAATAACTAATTTTTACTTTTTTAAAAAAAAAAAAAGTTAGTCTTAATTATATTTTTTTTTTCATCATATTTTCTATCAATTAAATGACACTCCTGGATCTGATTGACAGTTTGGTATCAACCTCAGCGGATTCTCAGAAATGGCCTTGGAAAGACTCAGTGGATAATGATCTGGATTATTTACTGTTGTGAAGATATAGTGACAGTTTTAGCAAATATGAAAAAATATATTTTTAGAAAAGTTTCAAATTGCAGCTTTAGCATTAATGCATCTTTAAACACACATGATTCACAAAATATAACAAAGCCTCCCAAACAACGTATTTCCTGCTGAGTTCCAAACTCACTCTGGTTATGGCTGGATTTTTCCCATAGTTTATACAAAGGAAAGCAGCAAACTCCAACAAAAGCTCCGTTCCCACTGGTGCATTCCCATGAATCCCTGCTGCAAAGCGAATCTTTGGCTCAGATGGTTCAGCTTCACCTGGTTTGTTAGAGATTTCCAAAGCCCAAATGGTTCTAAACTCTACACTTTGGCCCAAACTGGAACAAACCAGAAGGTCAGTACTTTTAGTCAATGAAGTTATGAACACAAAGCAAATATGGACATTTACCTAAAATCTCCTTACCTGCGTAAAGATGTAATGTTGGGAAAGTTAAGTGTGAGGCCTCTCAAAAAGGCAGACAACGCTTTATAGCCTCGGTAACGGAAACTACTCTCTGTAGCTGTGCTCTTGACCAACTGATCCAAACCCTGGCCAAGTGAAAGGTCCTTGATTAAGTTCTCGAACGCCTTCTCAGATGGGTTCTCCGTGGGTTGGGGACCATCGAAAGACTGGCCGTTAGGGTCCGAATGCAATCGTGTCAGCCGGAAGTCGACCACCTCTACTCTGTCCTTTGAGACTGTGGCGTAGGTCCTCACAGGTTTATAGCTGGACACCCAATAAAGATAATGTTATTGGAACTGAAAATCAGGTGAGAAGAAAAAGCAGCAAGTAAAGAAACAGAAAATTCATGGCAAATACAGTTCTGTTCTAATACCCACCCGTGAGCAAAGGCAGTGACAGAATAAGTCCCTGGAGTCAGCAATCTCCAGTAGTCTCCGGTGTGAGCGGTGGTGATGTTGTGATCTATCTCCGCCACACTAATGGTGGCATTTGGAATTCCTGTGCCATCCCTGCTGTCAGAGACGCTACCCTTTATGCCATTGTGGACCTAAAGAAAGACATTAAAATATAAGTGGATTAAAAAGTAAGTAAGTTAAGTAAGGAGAGAAATTATAATAACATTTGTTTTTATTGTTACCTGGTGTATAAACTGGAGCAAGGCTCGTCGGTTTTGCTCCCAGTATTTCGGTAGGTCTTTGGCTTTGGGGTACTTCACACATCCCAGCTCAATGGTGACCTCAAAGCAGTTGGTATTCACGTAGTTCCAGTCCTGCATGCCACCTGAAGGAAAAAGTTGATCTTGAAACCTGAAGGCTTTCACTGGAAGCCAAGAATAGGATCTGCAGGGGATGTAACTAATTACATGTAACTAATTACATCCACTGCAGGTTTACTATCACAGTGACTCCAAACAGGACGAGAGACTAAATGTGGTAGATTTACTATAAATCAGAACTGCAACATTGTGAACATTACTGAAGTCTGTAATGGTAACAGTCACATAAAATAATCTCTTATTTTCTGAGGCTAAAGAAGCTGAATCATACTATTAATAAACATATAAATAAATGTAAATCCTACTATTGTAAATAATAAGATTAACTTTAGCTATGTCTCCTGCAAAGTAAATAAACTAAATATGGAGCATTGCAAAAGGAGGAAGAGGGAAGTAAACCTACCAGGAACATTGTACCATTTGGCACCATTGGTGATGCCGTCTGCAAAATATTCATCAGGGTAGAGGTCCTCACAAGGGTGTCCATTGTGCATCAGAGGATTCTCCTGCACTCACATCACACAAGTGACAATGAATACCATTTTCAAACCTTATCTCTGTGCAGATTTGACAGAATGCCAGCATCAGCTATTACTCCACATTTTGTGTTCAATTACAGCAGGAAAGCACAAGCAGTCATTATTCCAGCCTGAGAAGATTCAACAAAAACAGTGTTCAGTTACCTGTGAGTAAGCTCTAGACACCTGCTGAAAGACTTTGTCATCAGGTGACCGACTATACTGGGTTTTCAAATCTTTGTCGTCATCGAAGGGGTAGTTTACCACCAAGGAACCTAAATACACAATAAGAAAATACAAAGAATTCAACCAGTCAAAAAATGTAGGCTGTTAAAAAAGCATAAAATATTGTAACAAGTAATTTATCCAGACAATTAGATTTACAGTGGATGTGCTCTATAAACCGTTTATAGGGATTGAAGTATTTTTAATTATGTGACAAAAGTGTAAAGAAAAATTCCAATCAAAAACTAAAATAACTTTTAAAATCATAAACTATCATCATTAAAATAGTGCATTTTTTTTACAATAAATGCTCAAAAGACCATACCTCCGTGGAGGTTAGCTGACAGGACGAAGGGAATGCTCTTCAGCCAGTTCATCACGGCTACGGTCTCCGGCTGTCTCGGCGCTGTGATTGCAACAAATTGGTCTGGGAAGTTGCGGTTCAGGTCAAAATTGTTGCTGTTGTTTCGTCCTTTGTAGCCCTTTACATCACCTGAGCAGAAATAATGATTCATGTGTTTAACCACAGCTAGATTACTGCTAGATTGAACAATACAACCGATTTCTGATTACCTCTGCTGGAATGAAAACAGCACTGCCACTGTCAAAACAAAAGTACACCGGGATCTCCACTTCCTGCTTCTCAGATAAAACAAGTTTGTGACCAAGCTGCTGGTGGCTTTTTTTTTTAACCATGCAACCATGAAGAACATACTAACATACTGCATTTTAGTAAGACATGCATGCTGCAGACAAAGACGCCTCGCAGAGAGTCACAAACAGTGCAGAAAATCATCAGCTGCTCTCTGTCCTCCCTTTGTAACACTGCCACTTCCCACTATCACACCAGAGCCACGACTCCACATATTTCCATCATAGCCTATTTAGGCTGTCGCTTTCATCTGACATCTTGCCCAAACACACAACCCCGGGTTTCGAGACTGGTTCTTCTTAAACACCACCAACAATCAACAAAAAAAAAGACTGAAATTCTCACACAAACTCACATGTTTCTACTCATTTCGTTCTTAGTGGACTCATATACAATAGAAATGTCCTTAATTCTTTACAGCATATCATTTGGTGCTGACAGCTACATTTAGCAGTATACTTATTTCAAAGACTGCCTGTTGTTTACTTTGTGTTCCAAATTAACATTTGTTTGTTTTTTTTCACCAGAAATGAGCAGCAACATTGTATCAGTGACAAAACAAGTTTTAAAAACTAAACAGAGGTTCCAATTTACCACCTCCTTAAAACTGAAGTGGTTAATGAACACAGGGTATTGCACCATATGTTTATGATCACACGGGTTTTCCCTTAATGTGAATCTAGCTGGACACCATGTTGTTGGATGTAAATTTGATAAGTTTACTGAAAAACCTTCAAGGATTATTCTTCAGCTTCTGTAACTTTACACCACTGCTCACGTAACCACAAAACATTTGTAACACCTGTGAGACCTGTGTGTCTAAATAACCCCAGATGTAGATTCATGTCTGGATTTCATATCGTGATGCATAATTGAGTCACTTGATAATTACATTCTCAGTAAAAGTTTGTCTTACCTTCAGTGGCTACCTCATAGCCATCAGGATTCATAGAAGGCATTATGTGAATGCGAGTATCGTTGACCAGCTTGGTAACCTCTGGGTCAGTACCGTAGTTCCGACATAGATACTCAATGAGGTTGAGCATCAACTCTCGGCCCACGACTTCATTGCCGTGCATGTTGGCTATGTACTTAAACTCTGGTTCACCTGACAAGGAAACCAAAAAAACGTCAAGGTAAAAAAGTCCAATTATAGATACAAATAGTTATAAATTAAGATGACGTAAACCTGACTACTTTGAGTAGTCACTTATGACATACCATGTTCATGGACTTTGGGGTTGTCAGAGATAACCATCACATAAAGATCACGTCGTTCCTTGGAGTGTCCAACTGAGTAAAGATGAGCAATAGAGGGGAATTCGCTGTTGTAGTTGCGTAAAAACAGTTCCATGTCGGCGTAGTGGTGGTGTCGAAATTCCCGGGGCTGGATGGGCTGGTGTGGTGGAAGTAAAGGTGGGGGAGTCTTATTAACCTCAGAAGGAACCACTCTGGTCTGGACGGAGTTCAAATAGCTGGTAGTAGTGGAGACGATGTTTTGATCATTGGTGTCTGACACCGAGTCTGGAGTCACAGTGGCGCTACCCACAGTCTGACTCCACAGAGGTGTCAGGGTAAAGTTTAGTTCTGTAGCTTCACTTTGCAAAATCTCTACACCGTGGACTGTCTGTGATGTATATCTGTGAAGGGAAAAAAAAAACACAAATCTAAGAGCCTCAAATCTTCCTTTAATTTCCTCAAGAAGTACCAAAATTAGACATCATCACCAGAGTTAATCTGCAACCCTTAAGAGGAGGTAACTAGTTTTATGCTATTTCTTTAGCGCAGCTCTGGGGAAACATGTAGAAGAAAACTGAGCTCAATCATTGTAGTCAAAAGGCAGCAACAAGAAAAACGAGGCAGGAAGAGACTGCAACATCCTGCTATCCTGAATTAAAAAGTTTACCCTGACCTACCTGCATAGGTCAAAGATCAAAGCTGGTGCTCTGTCCTACTTTCATAGCTCAAAGCACTACCTTTGATCTATGGTCTTACTCACAACTGGCCTTCTCCCTCGTCTTTCTATCTTATCTAGCTCCTGAGTGTACAAAAGTTGAAATTTCACCTTGACCTAGTTTTCTCAAGGTCAAGGTCATCATCTTATTTTCATCCCCTTTGCCGCCCGAGTAATGTGTTTTTTTGTTTCATCTCTCTATCTGCAACAGTTGTGAAGATATTTGGTGGACTAACGGACGGACAGACGGAAGGTCGGACAAACACACGAACACTGACAAATACATCACCGCTTTGAAGCAGGATGTAATAACACACACCTCGCTCTGTCATCATTCTGATGAAATTAGAAGTCCGTTACTCCCCATTTTTTCGTGTGTGATACAAATTTCCCTTTAAGGCACAATCTGTTTTTGAGATTCTATTCTGAAAAGGAAGTTCAGTAGCGTCACTCACCCTGGAGCCACAGACGTGATGTTGTAAGAGCCTGGGAGGAGAAGCCGGTAGTAGTCACCATATTTACCCGTGTTTATGTTGTGGTCAATGCCTGCCACGACAATGCTCGCCTCAGTCAGACCAGTTCCACTGACAGCTTCTTTCACATAGCCACGGACACCTATATGGACCTGAACAGTAGCAACGGCGATAATATTGTTGCTTCAAAAGTATAAGACAGGGTTTGAATAACTAGTAAAAGCTGAGCGTCATCACTCCTGTTTTAGCTTCACTCTACCTTTTCTATGTACGATAGTAGAGACTCTCTGTTCATTTCCCATTCTTTATGGAGCTCGGTAGCCAAAGGATATTTGCAGCAGCTCAGCTCAAAGGTGATTTCCAGACAGTTTCCATGGAGGTAGTTGTAGTCTTGCATCCCTCCTAGTTAACAAATCAACATCTTAGTAAACCCATAATGTTAAAGATGCCATATCGCATATAAAACCTCAAAGAACAGAGAGTATATACACACACACATGCTCTTTGTGTGTGTGTGTGTGTGTGTGTGTGTGTGTGTGTGTGTGTGTGTGTGTGTGTGTGTGTGTGTGTGTGTGTGTGTGTGTGAGAGAGAGAGAAAAATAAAACCTCACATCATATCGGAGGTAAAAATATTCTCTGTGCACGCTCTATTAATGACGGTTTATGGCACATTACATGAAGACGTGAAAGTTCTCCTGCCACCTACTGTAGCGGATGTGCAATTCCACTTTATTCTGTTCCGTCAATGAAAAAGTGAAAGGTAGTTTCTCCGTGCACACCTCCCACCTCCACCCCACCTCCACACAGAAAACCCCCTCCTTGGACGGCGCACCTCACTATTTGAGAAACAGTTTTATGTGAACGTATCCACGCCAGCTCAAATGACAAAGACAGGTCTGTCTAGAAAAGCGTGATACCGTGAAGAACAGGACAAGGCCCTGAGAGCTTATTTTGAATAAAGCTGTTCTGTAAAGATGTGCTGGACTAATTCATTAGAGGTTTTAGGCTCTGGGGTGGCAACAGAGACAGTAGGGTCCTATGTCAACCAAACAAATCACACAAGTTAATGATGAGCAAATAATGAGACAATGTGGAGACAGATGCAAGGCAACTATCCTTTGTCTGGGTCGTGGTTTTAATCATCATGTAGTGCTAGAATACTTTAAATACTGTCAAGTGAAACAGTTAAAGTCACTTCCCATATAACAACAGCGCATGAGGAACAAACAACTCGAGCAAGAAAACCTTAAATATCCTGCCTATATACCGGATCCAGTGACACACCCTGACAATAGCACAAAACCAGAGGTCAGACAATGGAGCCAAGATTAGAGCTGGTAGCTGAACATGTGGTGCTGTGTACAGCAAAGTGAATTTTATGACGTGTGTATCATATCAGATTTAGCAAAACGTTCAGAATAATGATACTGTTTGAAAAAATATTTTAAGAGAATTACAGTACTGTCATATCATTGTCTGTAGCGTAAAATGGAGTAGCATGAAAACCAGTGCGCCGCTCATCTGAATTGCTCACAGGTGCCTCTGGGCACCGGCAGAGTATCACAGCAATAGAGTCATATCCTCAAACAGTAAAGTTATATATTTGATATATTATATTTCATGTTTTAAGGAATTAATCCAGATTTTCACACAAACACTAAATTATGATAAACTAGGCCCTGTACAATCTCATCCATGGAACTAAATTTAGATTCTGATTCAAATAACATTAAAAAATATTGACATAATGCATTTACAAATTTGCATAACAGCTAGGAAAGTATGTAACCAACAATGTGCATTTTCAAAAACACAAGGCTGATTTAATGGTATGTGAAGCAAAATCCATTTCAAAGTAAAGGACGTTCTACTCTAACCTCCAGTGTTGGACACAAGGATGCGTCTCATATTTAAAAGCTTAAAAATGATTTAAGTCACTGTTTAAAGTTCAAACTACAACACACACACACAAAAAAAATATTTTTTTATACCTAATACTTTATGATGTCACAGAAAGTTTCAATCACATGGCACCAAACCAGTTTCATCAGACTTCAAGACTGCACTTCCTGCACAAGCATTAAACTGTCTGACAGCACTCCACACCTCTTTAGGTCAGACTACAAATGCAAAATTTATTCCACAATGGATATCAGACAGCTATTCACAAGGTGACAAATGACGAAAAACCAAACAAGGTTATAGCTCTGGAGAGTTAAGAATAAGTCAAACAAATTAATCTAATCATGGTAAATACAGTGATAATTCAGTTGAACCAACTGTGTTTAAGTGATTTAAGTTTGTTTGAATTCTTGTTAACGTCATATTTCAGAAGAAAATTAAGAAACAAATTGCTATTAAAAAACCAAATTATCACATTTCACTCCCACATTGAGTTTAAATTCAACTTACACGTTTTAAATGTTGTATTTAATTCATGGTTTGCGGCTAGATGGCACCTGGATTCTTAACTGCTTGGATCCATGCACACGGGTTGTAACACACATAAACATCAAACACTACTGGAATTCATCTGCATGCTGGTTTGGCAAATAAAGTTGTTCTGTTGCTTTTTAAAATGTAACTGCTCTATGAATAAAACACCATCTTACCAGGCACGTCATACCACTCTGCCCCATTGGTGATTCCATCTTTAAAAGTTTCTTCCATGGTATCAGGACAGTTTGGCTGACCAGTCTTCATCACAGGGTGATTTTGGGAATACACCTGGGCCAAGTAGCGAAACAGGCTGTCATCCGGCGACGGGCTGTAGTGGCCCTGCTGCTCGTGGGTGGCTGAGTCATCAAAGGGGTAGCTGGCGACGACGGTACCGCCGTGTATGTTTCCTGACAGCACAAACCTGGAGAGACAATTTCACATTTAAAAAAAGCATGCAAAACCAGTAACCGTTAAGTCCGTCTTAAAAACAAAACTCGCATACAGTACTCGTATGCAAGTTAAAAACAACTTCATGCTGTTTGTGTATCACCAGTTTTACACAAGCATGGGGCGAGCATGCCATCTGCAAAAATGTCACACGCGAGGATCAAAACTGGAATAAGTTTTATGAAGGGGAGAAATACAAGGAAAGATCACCCACGCCTTGGGTAAACCCTTGTAATAATCTAGAATCTATTATACATGTTTAACGAATACATGTGAGGCATGACGGAAACACCAACCACTGTTTGGAGAATAGATCTGTATTGCCTATCGATGAGCCCTGACCTAATACTGACTATGTTGAATGAGGGAACGACTCCAGCCACCTCTGACATGAGGGGACCACCTTTCCACAGGACATCCAGTGGTTGTACCAGGACATGAGGAGGAAAGTTGTTCATTGACAGAAACAATGACTCTGCTGTGAGACACACGCTGTCTGAAGGGTTTCTGATTTGTTGATACATACATGTTGATAAAGACCGGTGTTTGTACATATCATTAAGAAAAGAGACTTACTTTTTCTCTTGGATCCACTTTATCATAGCCATGACTTCAGGGATTTTGTCGGGTTCCAAATTCTTGTCAGCATACTGATCCGGAAAGCTTCTGTTGAGGTCCTTATTTTTGGCATTTTGTCGACCACCGTTGTCACCGCTGCAGTCCCCCTCCACCGACTTCTCAAAGCCATCAGGGTTCATACTGGGCATTATGTAAATATCTGTATTGTTCACCATCTTAGAAATACGTGATTCCTTCTCATAATTGCTGACAAGGTACTCCGCAAGGTACACCAACATTTGCCTTGACACGGTTTCGTCGCCGTGCATGTTCCCTACGTACTTAAATTTAGGTTTCCCCGGTGAGTCTACGTCGGGGTTCTTGGTGATCCTAATCACCCAGAGCTCCCTGCCCTCCACAGATTGACCTATGCTCGACAGGTTAGCTATATGCGGGTATTTCCGAACCAACGACTGTAAATATTTGGTTAAGTCAACATAATTGTAGTATTTGTTGTAAGTTTCTACGATATCCTCCGCCGTGGAGCTGGCGCTTCGTGTCCGGAGCAGTCTGGCGTCACCGAGGAAGACAAGAGAAAGAAGAAAGGCGAAAAGTGACACTCGTAGTTTCGGCGTCGTCGAAAGGTGAGGCAAAATATGGACCATATTGATGTATCCTATACTTCGAAACCATCTGGAATTCAAAATTAAAGAACAAACATCCGGGACGGGTATTTTATGATCCAGGTCCTAACGTCAGTGGTCTCTTGCTGTCAGAAACAGTCTGGCCTGCAGGTTCCCATCTACTTCCGCTAATTTCCTCGAGGGTGGGACTAAGTGATGACGTCAACGTTTAAGGCGGGCCATTGGAGGTACAGTAATCCTATAGGATCAGCATACTTCTTCATCAACCCGATAATTATATCCTCTTTCAAAACGGTGATGTATTGTAATTGTCAGCGTTTGTGTGTTGCTCTGTTGTTCCGTTCATTTATTATATTTTTTTGTAAAAGGGAAGTGACACTACAGTACCGTGATGGTGACTTGATGGTTTGTGAGATAAAATGTGAGCAATAATTTATTAAGTCCCGCGAAGCGGTGATGTATTGGTATTTTCAGTGCTCGTCCGTCTGTCCGTCCATACGTCCACCAAATGTCTTCGCAACCGTTGTAGATAGAAAGGTGACACAAAAAGCACATTACTCGGGCAGCAAAGGGGATGAAAATAAGATGATGACCTTGACCTTGAGAAAACTAGGTCTAGGTCAAATTTTAACTTTTGTACACTCAGGAACTAGATAAGATAGAAAGACGAGAGAGAAGGGCAGTGTGGGTAAGACCGTAGATCAAAAGCTACTGCTTTGATCTATGAAAGTAGGTCAGGGCACTAGCTTTGATCTTTGACCTAGGCAAGTAGGGTAAAATTTTGGGGTGTAGCGGGATGTTGCAGTCTCTGATTGCATTGGTTCTTGTTAAAATAGGTATCTACTTGCACTCGCATATTCATTCATTCATTTTCTTATATATTAGTATTAAAATTAGATTTTTTTTATTTTTGTTTTTTTTTGTTTTGTTTTTAGTGCACACTATGAAAAAAATTTGATCAAGAAGAACATTGTTGTACTGTACCAACAAAAGAAAATAAATTATGCTGTTATTAATTTGAAAATGAGTCTCTTGATTGGGATGTCTAGGGAATTTTGTAAGGTAGAGCTTTTGTGTTAATTCTCAGTATACAAGGTTTCCTGAGAATTAGTCAGATTCCAGTGATTTTCTTCAGTGGTTTTTGTCAGTGTTTCTGAGTTTGGGAGCACAATTTGTAGAGAACTATCCACTTTATCCATTTAAATACATATGACCACTCCCTTGCTAAACTAACCCACCCTTTAAAATAAATAATATAAAATAAAAGCAGGGAGAAAATGATCCATGGAACGACTGCAGCAGTGTGAACTGAATTTTGTGATTGTCCTGCTATGAACACTCAGTGTTCCACAAACACACCTATGCTCTGGTTGACCAGAGAAAACAGCAACAAATAGAACATTTAAGTCATGTTTGACCAAGAGCTTCAACATCCTTGTATATTTTATGTGTTTTTTTCATGCTGCAATAACCTGTGTTTATGTTCCTGTTGCTGTTGTTGTGTTGTTGTTGCCCTGAGTTGGTCTACGTCTGTACTGAGCTGTGCGCGAGTTCGCAAGACTTGGAGAAAGGTGTAAGAGTATGGAAATGAGCAGTGAGTTAGCGTCTGCTCTGGAATAATGATTGTTGAGCTTTACTCGACTTCCAGCCTCCAGCTTAAAGAAAGTGTCGTGAGTTTCATCTTTGTCCACCATTAGACAACACCAGGGGTGTTACAAGATATGCAGTACTCTCTAATTCATGCATGTGGTGAGTTTGATACTTTTGCTCTGCAGTTTGTCCTAAATCCATCTAAATCCACCCAATACCAGATTTTCTCTCTTGAAACTCCTGAAAATATCTGTTGCATTATTAGTAATAAAATGGAAAATGTGTAAATAATTGATTAAAAAGAAAAGCTAAACTCCAGCACTGTCCACAATCTTTGACAGTTGAATCATTTTGTCTCAACTTTTCACTGAAAGCTAATGTGTGCTTTAGGGATTCAATACCCAATCCCTTGTATGAAATTACAATCTCTGTACATAATAGGAGTATCACAAAGACCCTCATGTGGAGATCTCGTATTTAATTTGAGATTTTTAATCATTATCACTCTCTAATATAAACATCATGAATCAAAGTGAAAATGAAATGAACTGTTATTTTGGTTTTGTTAAGCCATGATCTGTTATCAGTGACCTTAAAACATTGCTCTTATTATGTGAAAAGACAGAATGTATCAATTTTTTTAACTTACCTGTTATTGCCTGATATAAATAATGAAGTATTCTTTCTGTGCTAAAATCAGATCAGTCAATGTATTTTCACATAAATCTGTCACAACAAACAATAATCGAACTGTTACAGTCACTAAATGCTGGTGATGTAGACTTCCTAAAATGAATATATGCCAGACAACACAAGAATTATTATAGAGAATACCCCTCATCTTTGGAGCAAGTTTTATGTAAACCTGTGGGAATCGATTTATGTTGGTGGTACAAATCAACATTCAAAGAAATCACAACTAACCACCATGGAATTTAGGAACAGTCTCCTCTTTATTGATCACTGCACCATGATTCGGACATTGCCACAGTGCCACATGAGGCCTTTAATTTCCCCCTCATCTCTCCTTTCTTCTGTTCCGTGTCAGGCAGGGGCTGCTCAGCAGTGGAAGTTTTCTTTTTAAACATTTATTCTTTCACTTTATCAATATTTTCTTTATTTTCGTGGAGAAACAGAACAAGTCAAAAGTATTATTAAAAGTATTGTAAACCACCAGGGAGAGTCGGCCTCTGTTCTGTAAGGTCTGATGAGGAAGTTTGGCATAACTGGGTGAAAGGAGGAGTTGATGGGCAAATAGAGGAGGAAATGGGTGAGTTGTCAGGAGAAGAGCAGACAGGTCTCATTGTTGGATCCGACGCAATGACTGCACCTGGAAGGACTGGGCATGGGAGCCCCACTCTCTGTAATGTTTGTACTCTCCGCCATGTCGATCACACTCCATGATGTACTGGTAACCGCGGTAACCTGGGAACTGGTAGCACACCCACCTGAAGGAGAAGCAGAGGAACAGAAAAAAAAATAATTGTAAAACATAGTTTACATAGAAAGTGAAATGACATCTGCATGATATGATGCATTTAGATTAAAGATGATAATACTTTAATGATACATCTCAAGAGGTGTATCATTAAAGCAGCCTTTTATTGAGAGATAAATTATCAGACACAGATTGAAAGAAATAAGTTGCAATTAATAAAACAAATAAAATATTTGCACCTAAAAGAATGGGTTCAGTTCGTTTTTAGGTTCAGCATGTCCCATGTGTTTGTTGAATAACATACAGCTTTACATTCATGACTATCCACAGTTCAAACACTACCTTTGAATTACTTTTTTTCCTCTACTAATAATCAGATTACGTTGTGACCTATATTGTGACAATGGCACTTCTTTTTGCACCAGCAATCACATGGCAGTAACTTGAGGACTGATCCGTCTGAGTGCAGAGGACGAGACTTACGAGCCACCCTGAACCTGCATGGATCCAATCTCATTGTTGCCCCAGCCCATGGCCTGCAGAGAGGGGTAATCATCATTTATCTCCCACTGGCATCCCATGAAGTTCTCCTTCTCATAGAGGATGATCTTGGACTCCTTGTGGTTCTGTGTGCACATGAGGCAAGAAATACAATGAATTATTCTTAAGGCTGGTAGTATTGAAGACGCACTTCTTTATCCATCTTTCACAATGTAAGGAAAGTTCATTTTTTATAGGATTTCCTTTTATATGTACAGCTGTCATAAAAAATTTGTAGGTTGTTGAAAGTCTTCCCATCCGATATTCTTCGTCTATAAAATCTCCTTGCACCACAGCCTATTTTTAGGTCCCTCTTGAAGCTTGTATAAATTACTCTTGTAGGCTTGTCACACAAGAAACCAGTTCTGATCCCAAGTGAGTCAATTTAGTGAGTCAAAATTAGTACTTTTCAACTCTGAAGGGGAAAACCGAAGCTCACAGCAGAGCAGATGGGGCGGAAGGACATCATCCTCTCAATGTGGTAAGCATTGCTGCCACTCCATGACTCCCAATGTGGATACTCTCCTCTCTCCAGCACAAACTGCTGTCCACAGAAGCTGGAGTGCTCATATCCTGCCCAGCTGATCACAGGAAGCAGACGGACATATAAAAAACAGGGCAGTGAGGACACTCAAAACAGATTTAAATAGCTTTTTTAATGAGATACATACATCTATATCAGCAGTCCCCAACCTTTTTTGCATCACGGACCGGTTTCATCTAAGACAAGATTCTCACGGACCGGTCTTCATTTGCTCAATAATCGTTAATGACGCCAGGACAGCTGCAGTCTAATAATAAATCATCTGCAGTGGTTTTATGTAAAACACAGACATCAACAGACAATAAACAACCTTTTCTTTTCCATAAATTGATAATCAACATCTCTGTAAACCAAATAATTGTAAGAAATAATTATAATAAAAACTCGATAGTGACTTACAATCAGTGCATTCAACGGAGGAGAAATACTGATCATTTCCAATAAAAGGGTGAACAAGTCAATCAAATAATAATAATTACAATAATGAGAATTAGTGGTTGGGGACTGCTGATCTAGGGGTAACGGGAGACAATGACACCCGAAGTGTGTTCCGGATGTCCGGTCTACTCCGCAGTTTGGTTTTCTTTACGGTCACTGCAGAAATTCCCGCTTCACAAAGACAGGATGTTGGAAAGAGAAGTAGGGTTTTCGATACTTTTTGAGCGATTTCAGGATAATCTGCCTTGACTTTAATCCAAAACATTCGCGCAATTGTGGGTGCTAAATTTAGGGGTAATGACTGGTAACCTGTCACGTTACCGAGACCGGTCAAGTGGGACATCTGTGCGTCATTCTGCACAGATATCACTTTTCAAAATAAAACTTTAGACCGGTTGTCAATAAAAAAAAGAGAGTCAAACTTTCTGTGCCACTTGGTACCTAATGGACCGGGTTGCAACCCGGTGGTTGGGGACCACTGACATAGACAGATGTAACAGGGAATCGGGTAGTTTTTTAAAATGAAATATCTTTCAGACTCCTGAATAAATAAAACGGTAGTGAAGTAAATTATTTTTTCTTTCTGTGCGGCCGGGCACCAAATGATCCACGGCCCGGAGGTTGGGGACCACTGATCTAGGACATTTTACATTTCAGAATGTTATAGAATTGTTATTGCTAGATATCGCAGCTATAATATTTGACTTACGCGCCACACTCCACCTTCAGGGAGCGGATGGTGTCCACACCATACTCCATGATGTTCTGGCAGGATGCGGTGAACTCCATTCGCTTTCCCTGGAAGTTCTCCTGGTCATAAATTGTGATCTGAAAAGGACACAAATGCATACATGTAGTATGCACATGCAACACAAGCACACTGATGTGTGTACAGGCACACACATCATTGACATTAGGACAAGCATGAAATAAAAATGTGATATCTTGTTTTTTTATCCAAGGAAAGACATCGCACTCACTTTCCATGGCCCCAATGGGTGGGGATTAGTCAGAGCCATGTTTTTGTGTTTCTTAGTGCGGATTTACCTTCAGAGTACAGAGTGGGGAGAGTCATTAATGTCAACAGTCAATGAAGTCAAACAGTACACAAGTTAAACACAACCTGTCATATTTTTGTCGCTGTATGTTTTTGGAATGGATTTGAAAATGTATGACCTGCTGTAGCAGCATCAGAAAGAGCTCAGAGCCTGTCAGTTTATAATCTCTCCTCATATCAAACCATTAAACAATATCATTCTCACATATAGTGGAGCATGCTGTTGACATAAGTACATTGCTGCTTTCCCTGCCACTACCTGGACAGTATCTCTATACTTTACATGTTTGATCTCAGTCTGTACTTTTGCATGGCTCAGCAAAAACAAGAAGACAAAAGACAGAAAAACGCAATTTGACAATGGTCTGCACACGTCTATCTATAGGCTGAATGTATTGAGATGGAGGGCTTAGCAGACCTACCCTAAAGAATAGCAGTGCAATACTCACAGGGGGCTCCACAGAAGTGATGTCCTGACCCCAGTAAACTGACCAATTTATACATGCTGGTGTTGGAAAGCAGCAAAGACTGTGGATCAGGGCAGGAGTCAGCACATTGCTGCTCTAGTCATTGTTCAGCCCTGAGCTGCTGGGCTTTAGTTTACTGCAGTGGGACTGGACAGAGGGCACTGTGCCCAGTCCAGATAAGCACAAGTTCCAAATGTTCCATGACCAGTGGGCTGGATGTCCTGGCACTACCTGGTGCAGGGAACAGCTCATCCTAGATGTACATAGATTTTTCAATGACTCTGGTGAAAAAAAGGGAAATGCATTTAGTGGTTATGCATAGAAGCAAAAACAGCAGATACAAATATCATATTTTTTCATCATTTTGTGCTCATTTTTAATTGCTGAAATCAGAACAGAAAGTCATCAAATGAAAAAAAATATGTAGTAAGAAAAGCTAAATTATATTTTATTCTAACCACATTGTCTGTGCTCTGTCTCCATTCGTGCCTCATGTCCTCCTCACCAACCCCAACATCTGTGGTTCTTTCACCTTTTCACGCCCTCCTATATACACAAAAGCTCAGTCATGCACACACACACACACACACACACACACACACACACACACACACACACACACACACACACACACTCATGAAAGTAGAGAGCCATGCAAGTTCTTTTCATGGTGTCATATGTAATTCAGAGGTACTCAAATACATTTACACAAATTCACCATGCACATTCGTTGACAGCTGACCTTATAGTGTACAGACAACTGTTAAATTCCATATTTCCAGCAATGCCATGTTTCTCAATGAAACAACTAACAATTAAAACTTAATTTTAAGCCTAATGGTAATGAAAATATTCATTCAGTCATACAGCATAACATTAATGTACATAAACACAAATTCATGATACTCTATTTCATTTGAGTATATGAATTACTTCGTATTCTTATGGCACTAAATCTCAAAGAAAAAATAAACATTGATTACCACTATATTTGTTTTGATGATTTAATTTTAATTTTCCTTATTTTTTTATATGTCTAGTAGTGACACCTTGTAGCTACAACTTTGTAAAACACATTATCAAACATTGTCATTTGAATAGTTTGGCAAAGTGTTTCTGCTTTTACTTATGTCAGTTTATTTTAAATAATATTGAAATTCTTTCACAATTTAAACATCAGTGCCACAGCTGCTTTTCTAAACTCTAAATTTATAGTAGCTCATGCAAAACATCTACTATACATAGTCACTGTATATAAATTAAGCTGTGACACGTTGCCCCTGCACTTAGAGTTGTCAAGGAAATAATCATCCTCCATCTGTGAACTCCTTTTAGGCTAGTTTGGAGACAATTGTACAGTCTGTACTGTCTAAAATCCTTCCTTCTGATTAACATGAAGTTTTAATGTAGTTTTAACCTTTTATCCCAGATTTATCAGCAATATCGATCTCCTTTTAATGCTTAAACGACTTTTATATGATCTGATGATCCTTTAAAATGCTGCAAGACAATTGTAAAACTAGGAACAGATGGAATTGACGGTGTTTGCAAGCATTAGATTGGAGTACTACAAATGAGAAAGATTTGTAAGAAATTGCTCATTTATCTTGTAATCATCTTGTACATTTTGACATGTAGTGATGAGGAGGAATGAAGCAGTAGCAAATATGTGTATCTGTACATATGTTTGTATATTATTCAGTCTATTTATTCTCTTATTCATCTGTCATCTCCTTTGCTTTTTATTTCTCAATTTTAAATTATCTATTCTTGGTCTTTTTCAATGTTCTGCAAAGAAGCAACTGTAATGAAAGCAATTTCACTCTGATTCTGATTTTAAAAAATTCAATCAAAAGTGAAATCTTTCATACTGTCTATAGATACTGGAAATGACTTAAATTTCTATTACATTTTAAAACAACATGTTAATGTGCATGCATGCATCTGTGCATGTGCCTATACACATGTGCATAAGATTACATGGGTGTGGCTGCATGAGATTTGTATACAGTATATGGTTAATGTCCACGCAGCACTAAAATAAAGTAGACCACTGTGTTCTCATCTGTATAAACAACAGAGATGGATGCAGCTCTTGCAGTCAGCATATTACACACAGGGCTCAAAGGCTTGGACAGGCTACACCAAGGATCAAAGAAAAGAGAGAAACGAAAGAAGACCAATCAGATCACAGGAAACAAGAGACAATGGCAGAAGGGAAGAACGAAACAAGAGAAAAAGAATTTAAAAAGAAAGTGGCAGACAGAGCATGAGAGCAGCGTGTTTGTGTGAGGAAGAGCAGGCAAACTTTCTGCTGATGCAGTGACTGTCTCTGGTCCCCCACAATGGTTCTGACCAACAAAGAAGGCAGCTAAGTCAGCACAATGCATCTGCAGATATGTGGTGTGACCTTTGACCCTACACCATGCTCCAAAGAGCTCACAGCCAATGAGGAGTGAGAACACTGACACTATCCTCTCAGGTTTGTTATGAATGTATATATATATATCCCCACTCACAAGCCCTGCGTCCATCACTTTCCACAAAGCTCGGTCCATTTCAGGCTTCAATTGTGAGTGTAAGTTTCTATTGCCTTCAAATTTTTTGGTCTATAGCTAGAATTGATTATTTTTAGGCAGATAGTGTGGTTCATAATTCAAAATAGTAATTTGGCTCTTCTCCCAAATTAAATATAGACATACAATATAGTGTCATAATTGTCAGACATTTTAGTACTGCTGTCGTTGGATCATCCTGAGATAAAATGGATGAAAGGTCAAGAAGTTTATCAGAAAGACAGATTAAATTCAAATAATGATTTTCAAATGCTTTGAGTTTTAAATTTGGTTCATCATACAATGAAATAATTATAAAATGGCTCTAATCATTAATCAAACCCCCTGTGAATTTTTATTTTCACAAGTTCATTAAAAAGGTTTGTTTTAATATAATTAATTCTATTATGTCAAGTGGTTGCACAAAATTATTTATCTAGTTAAGGTAACATATATTTTTAAGTTGAATTTACATTTCATTTTGTTATTATTTTATATATTTATATTATGTACAAGTGACTGTTAAGGTCACATAATCCCAATGGCTGATTGTTCTTGTGTTTTACATTTCAGTCGTGCATTTGAGTGCAAGTTGAATTGAGACAGTCACGCTCCTCATAAATATGATGACTGAAAATGGCTTTTGCTCTCCTCTCTGCAGATATCATGTCTCACGCTGGTGCTCAGGGCAGTATTGGCAGCCACTCTGCCATGGGGCTGCATAATCACAAGGTACTCATGCTCTTCTATTTCAATCAACTCAACCCGAGAACTGATGCACTGAAAATAGGATACCAGCGATAGATGCATTAAGGATGTTTCATTTTCCAGATATACCTCTTTGAATATGAAAACTTCCAAGGCCGTAGGATGGATCTCTTTGGAGAGTGCCGTAATCTGAATGAGAAGGGCTTTGACAGAATCGGTTCCATCAGGGTGGAGTGTGGCCCGTAAGTCAACGCGCTGACCATCTAAATGTGTGTCGCAGAAATCTGTATCTGCTGCCAAACTGAATAGAATCAAATATTTCTCCATTTATCCAGATGGGTGGGTTATGAGCAGCAGAACATGAATGGTGAGATGTTTATTCTGGAGAAAGGAGAGTATCCCCGCTGGGACACATGGTCCAACAGCTATAGGTGTGACCGCTTTATGTCGGTCAGACCCGTCCGTATGGTGGGTATCAGTCTGACTTGTTGTTTTGTGGGTTTTTTTTGTGGAACTTTTGCTCTTTATTGTGGCTGATTGGATCAATATCAATATTGACTACCTCTTCATCATTCTTTAAACACAAGGGATAATGATTTCAATACGTATAGTATTAACAATTAAAGTTTAGCTGACATATTCGTGACAGATTTTAACACAAAAAAATACTGTATATAAACTCTTCCAGTGTTTCCCCTACTTTTTGAGCTCAGATTAAAAAAAATAATAATTGTGGAACTTCACTGATTCTGTCCGAATATTTGTTTAAAATCTGTTTATTGGCTAAAGTTTGTTACTGTCCAGAGAGTGAACAACATAAATAACCTATATTTTTATTTATTCATTAGTCTTGATATTTACAGATCTATTTAATTAATATTGTATAATGTTATAGTGCTATGCACCATAACACCATGGCAAATTCCTTGTACAAAAAAACCGATGTGACCACAAATCTGATTCTGATCTTATATTACAGGATCCCCAGGACCACAAGATTTGTCTGTACGAATGTCCAAACTTTGAAGGTCGTAAGATGGAAGTGTGTGATGAGGATATTCCAAGCCTGTGGTCTTATGGCTTTCAAGATCGTGTTGCCAGCATTCAGGTCACCGGTGGAACGTGAGTTATTTTCTATGTAGCTGGCTCATAGAATTATATTGTTAACCTTAATAATATTTAAAAGTTAATAACAGTCAATACCAAAGTTAGCAAGACAGATGTGGGAGAAAGGCTAAAAGCAAAACAACATACTGCTGCTGGTCAACATGTTTTTTTTTTTTTGTTTTTTGTTTTTTTTTTTAATCACACATGCTTCTCTTTCCCAACAATTACCCACAGTTGGGTAGGCTACCAGTACCCTGGATACCGTGGTTACCAGTATGTGTTTGAAATGGGCCCTTACAAGCACTGGAATGACTGGGGAGCCCACCACCCCCAGATCCAGTCCATCCGCAGAGTGAGAGATATGCAGACGCACCGCCGGGGCTGCTTTGAGATGACTGCATAGAGAACTCCAGCAGACTGTGGACCAACAAGAGGGAATGGTGTTTACAATGCAGCTCACCATCCTTGGAAATTCTCCAAAGCCGGTTAGCCTCTGAAGCTACTGGCTTTTGAATATTGTTAGTGCTTTTACTGGTGGGATCATATATATACTGTATATCTCCAGGAATTTGTTCTGTCAGTTACAGACTTCCAGAACATCTACAACACCTGTAAAATCAGTAGCAGTGTCAAACAGACCTCACAGGAAAATAATATGGTTCATCATATTTACGAAAGTAGGATCATGGGGGATTAGTACATTTAAGTTGATAGTTTGTGTGTTTTTTAGTTTGTTTAAATGCTATTATACCCCTTTGTTTTATTTTTATTTACTTGCCTGTTTGTTTTAGTTGACATGATGCCAATAAGCCTGTTTACCAAAGTCCAACCTCACTTGGTATCCAAAGACTTTAGTGATAAAAAAAAAAAGATCACTCCTTATTAAATATTGCAAAGGACGGTTCTGCGATCTGCACAGGCCCTGCAATAATTCTTCCAAGCTGAGGGAGGCACTATCCCCTCATCAAATAACTCATTTCAGTGAGGAGAGTGGAATGGGGAGTGTAGTGACCCACACAAAACTAAACAAGAGAAAGATGAGAAAGCAGGGTTGTGTTTTGCAAATAAGAATATATTTTGGTTGTTCTTATCATCTTATTAATGGGGCTGTCCAGACTCACATTTTACACTTTCTCAGGGATGCTGGCATCTGGAAATCAACTTTCCAATTAAAAAAAAAAAAAAGAAATAAAGACATTATAAAGCTGAAAATTGGTCTGATGTCCAACTTCGTTAAAAAGTTTCCGCAAGTTTTCCCGGAATGTTTTGGATCTAAAGGAAAAATGTTGCTTGTCACTGAAATTGGCTGCTTGTACAAGTTCTACTGTGCCTTAAGGAATATTATTAGAGAGAGAGAGAGAGACAGAGAGAGAGAGAGGGAGAGAATGAGCAGGTAATCCAAGGCAATAAACAGATGGCAATAAAAGGATAAAGGAAGTGAAAAGCACCAGACACCACCGTATACGGAGAGCTCTGTTTTCAAAAGTAAAACAGGAAATAAAACTAAATACAGAACCATAACAGACAAATTACTCAGCTGTTGTGATATTTTGTTTTGTTTTGTTTTTCAGCATTAGGTTTTAGTTCTTTCTGCTTTAATGCATTATGAAAAACATTTTATACCATTATAATATTTAAACAATAATAATATTTTTTTAAATAATATTTTTCTTGCTACACTCATCATCTAAATGTGTGTTCCGACACTGTATTTTATGAAACTGAACAAAACTAAATATTTGTCCATTAATCCAGCTGGGGGGGGTTTGTTCCAGCCATTGTAAAAACACTTTTAATATAATATACCTTGATAAGACCATCAGTTGTGGTATCACAGCCATATCATGACACTGTGGTGATGTTGTCACAATGACATTGCTTACTCAGATCTGACCCATGGCAAAATAACACCTCATTTCTTTGCCCAAGAATTTTAAAAGAAATTTATGAGGAATTTATGAGCTATTAGCAAAAGTTTGATTTTCCATAATGCCTTTTACAAACGCATGAAACCTGTTGAAAAAATGTGCATTTGAATATATATATTTTCATCTTCCAGATCAGAATGAATATTCAAATAGAAAGAGAACATCATCATTTGCCCACGCATGTTTCTTGTTTGTATTTGATTTCACCTATTCTTTTTTTTTATTTTTCATGATTATGACAACAACAAAAAAAAATGTTTGTTTGTTGTTTTGTTGCTTTTTATAAGACCCAATCTATGTTGATCAGAATCCACATTTGTATCTGGATCCTCCTTTAAAACGCAATCAGCGCGTCATTGGAATAAAATCCTCACCTGCGCTCACTTTCATTAAATTCAATAACACGTTTTTGTAGAGAAGTCATTGGCGGTGGTGACAATGTACAGTTTTATGTTATTATTCCTGACAGCTGTGAACATCAACACGTTTCCGAGGTGTGGAGTATCGACTAATCGGTTATTGCCGCGCCACACACGCACGGCTGTAGCAGGTGACGCGGAGCGCACAGCCACGCACCACTGGTAGGTTTTTAAAGCCACAGGATTTGGATTAACTAGCTTTTGAGAGATCCGATGAGCCTTGTGCGCCGAAGGGAGGGATCTAGAGGACTGATTTTTATCTTTCACCGGATCGAGAAGGGGAGGAGGCACCGAGAATGAGTTATTCTTGTGACACAGAGCCCGTTTGCTTTACGTCGTCTTAGCCGGCGCGCAACGAAAAGGCTGCGACGCAACTAAATCGGTTCCTGCGGCGACGACGCCGAGAGCATCAGAAAGCCTCAGCTCCTGTCGGGTTACACACCAGACAACCAGTCTTCTTCTGTTGGACATGAAAGTGCAGCAAGGCTGCAACTCATCAGACATGGGGATCCCAGTTACAACTGAAGAAGAATTGCGCAGAAATACCGTAATAACACCTGAGGATGTGCTCGGGCTACAGAAGATCACTAAGAGTAAGTCACCAGCACGATAAGAAGAGTAGTTAATAAAGTATTTTGCTGTGAGAGACTAGTGTAACCCATCTGCTGCTGCTTACTTGTTCGTAATGTCTTTTATATTGGCCTATAAATGAAAGTAACACATTTCCTGCGTGAATGTACTAGAAACTAAACGCAGACACCATGGACAGCGCCACAAACTGAATCTGAAGGGACGGACAGTCCACTTTAAATTAAGAATAGTATATTCAGGTATCCGGTTATAACCTTGAAGTCGTGTCCTTTTCTAGTGTACGTGGTCATAGGTGTTCACATTTTTCTAGGTATTGTTCAAATCTCTCTAAGTGTTTAGGCATTGGAGAGCTGCTAACCACACTTCTTGGTGTGCTTCTCAAATTCTGTTGAAGACAATCTGGCTCTTCTTTCATTCTCAATTCAAGACACCTGTGGCTCTGAGGTACCAGATGGCCAGAGATGTGATCCACTGATTATTTATAGCTTATCACAAACCGTCCGCTGCAACAAATGCAAAAAGGAAGCTGCCATCATGGAAAGTGGTTCCATACTTTGTCCAGGCAAAAGTACAGTGCAAGATGTTACAGGCTACGAAAAGACCTGACGTTAAAGTCAGTGGAAATAAATGTAGTGTTTCTCTTTGGGAATTGATCTCATAGGTGTTAAATCTGACAGACTGTCACCTGGATTATATGGTTTTATCCCTCCCTGCCGTATGAGGCCTTGAGGGTTATCAACATCTCCTTAAAAACAGAGGAATTTAATTTAGGAAATTTTTTTCCAAAACTTAATATCCCTGAAGATGCATGTTTTATAATCTTTGTCTTCAAATAGATTTATATTTTATGCACATTTGAACTTAAAAAATATATATTGAGCTCATTTGTCATCATCCACTAGTTAAGTCTAAACACAAGAGGCTGCAGCCAACGAAAAAGTAAAAATAGAAGACTACAAGACCGGGTTCAAGTGGGGATTATGGACAATACCTTCATGTCAATCATTTAAAGAGGCAACAAATTAATCGCAACACTAATTCAATTTTATGTCTGTTGTGGCAATTATTTATCCACATCAGCACAAAACTGATTTTGTCTGATAGCAGTAGCATCTCTGTTTTCAGAACCAGCTTTACTAAACTGTTAAATGATGTCTTTTCTCACCAAGATGATGTTCTAATTGAAGGTGTGCCTGGGACTGAATGAGCAAATATTATGAACCATGCATGAATCTTAGTAGCAGATACCAGAGGCCTAGATATTTTAATTTGATAAGATGAATGAGTCAGTGATTACTGGTATTGAATTGTATCAAAGGGTACACATGTTTATTTGTGGCTACAGAAATATTAATTTGAGTTTTGTTAAGAGCTTTCAACCCATGTCAAGGTCACCTTCATCTAACTCCATTATTAATGGTATGGAAGATTTTGAAAGTAGTGTTACAATTAGTAAAGTAGATTTTTTTTTTTTGCATGTGACATCAAAAGTCAAATAATATATTGGATTTCAAGGCAGAAATTTTGTATTCATTCCCATTTGTTATAAATCAGAAGAGACACCTGAAGAAAAACTGTGGGCCCTCTTCTCTCCTCACCGGCCATCACTTCTGTTTTATTAGATAAAATATTTCTAGAGCTCAATCTTTGCAATAAAACCAAACCCACCCATCATGTTGAGGGAATCTCAACCTCTGCTGACATCTAAATAGTCTTGATAAGGTCAAAAGTGCTGTTATTCAGCATTCTAAAATAATTTAAGACCAGGTACGCGTGCAGCTGAAATGTGGTTATGAGATTCAAAACGTAGCTGTTCATTGACTTTATTTACATTTCTGCAAATGGAAAGATATTACATGGGAAACTTCCAATAAACGACTAGGTGCTTTATTTAATTTTAACAACTTTTTGTTCATTAGAACCATACCTGGGATGATTGCTAGGATTATATGATTAAATCATTTTTAAAAATTCTTTATTTTCAATGAAGTGATGACAGCTAAATTCCTCTCAAAGGCTCAGCCGTTTTAAATGGCTGAACAATACTACAAAAAAAAAAAAAACTTTCACAGAGAGTTTCAGGTAATCATTTTCAGGTAATAACTTTTTCAGCTGCAACAGAAATCACAGCTGCACAAGAGAGATGCAGAAAATGTCTCACACTCAAAATTAGTGTGATTTTTTGATGTAATTTCAACCATTTGAAGGAAAACCAAACTCTATTTTGTCTTATCTGTCAGAGGGTTAAATGAAACAGAGTTTAATGAGAGAAGCATCTGCACTCCAGATCCCTGACCTAACATTGTAGCCCTTTTGGGAGGAGAGGGACACAATCTGTGATGTCCTGTTAGAGCAGGGATGTCAAAATCAAATACACAGACGGCCAAAAAACTACATTTGCTTCAAGCCGAGGGCCGGACTGGTTCAATGTTTATTAAAACACTGAAATGATTGTACATATCCCATTGAACCAAGAATGTATATTTTTTAATGATTAAATGAATAAAGCAATATTTTCTAATGGCTCCGTCAGTAATTTCAAGTAAAAAACATTTTTCAACATGCGCACAGATAAAAATTAACTTCCCTCAAAGAAAAATCACATCTTGTCTGTGTGTTTCTGAGACATTTGATGGAGCCTTCTTAGGTTATATTCTTTCATTACAGCCAAACTTTCTCCATACAGAAGACACACAGGTTTGTCTTTTACCTCCGTGAACATGTCCTCTGACTCCCACCTGCCTTGGCACCCCTTGTTCTCAGCATCCACCTTCCGTTTAGCCATTTTTGAGGAGGGAGGTAGCTGAAAAGTTGGTCTCCGCTCTGACTGCTCATGAATAATGAAACCGAGGCCCGCTTGCTGCAGTGACTTTGCAGGCTACCGTTGCATTGTGGGGCATGTAGTGCTGGTGCGTGCAGAACACCAGCGGCTGTGGCCTGGTAATTAATTAAATTTTATCAAGGGGGCCATAGAAAATTCACTCACGGGCCGGATCCGGCCCCCGGGCCTTGACTTTGACAGATGTGCGTTAGAGCAACAGATTGTTGTTTCAAGGCATATCATATAATAAATGTAGTTAGTAGCACTCAGTGACATAATCCTTTACTTAGGAGAGTAAACACAGCTATAATTCTTTTAATATTTAAAGAATTGTTAAAAAATAGAAATGCTGAGCTCACCTTTATAAGTGGGTACAGGAATAAACACGGACATGCATTTGACTGGCCAAGGCTGACCCTGGTTTGTCTGAACTTAAAATAATTTAGTTTCTGTAATGACTGTGATTTCACTGTGTTACACTGTATTGAATCTCTATCCCATGCCCAGCTCATGTACTGTAATGGTGTCTGACGTCACTTTTCTTGGATCCACCTGATACTACATGAAGTTGTGACACTGGAAAAAAAAAAATCTTAATTACCAGTGTGATGAATTCAGATCTATTTTATTTTTATCAAGTAATAACCTTTTTGTTTCACAGACACATGAAAACCATTTGAATGTCTTTGAGTGGGTATTGCCTCAGTCAGTGGTCCCATGTCTCTTTGTGAGGGTGTCGAAACCAGATAAACTCCCCTCCAACTATATAGCATGAGAATAATAGACAATTACAACACAGATGCTTCTAGAGCTAAAACATAAAATAGGACTTATAATATATTTGGATGTGTTGTACTATGTTGGATTGTCTGTGGTTATTCTTAATTGTATTGTCTATATTTTACAGTCTGGTTCCTTTTACCCTGATGGTATATCAACTATTTGGCATTAATAAGTGTGGGTCACAGAGCAGTGTTTCATCTACATGGGGTGGGATTTCTACTCTGTAATGTCTGCCAACACAATGGCTAGAGTTTTAATTAAAATTGATTGATGCAGCCACCTCTTAATCTTCTATGCACAGCTGTCACAAAGTTGCTCTTTCAGAGTGATTTGACATGGAGTGGGACAGCTTGTTAATCAACATAATCTAATGCTCGTGCTTGGGCTCTGAGTCAGGCACTTATTGCTGCATTCAAGAGCTAAATGACTCAATTTTACTGAGGTGAAGGTGAATTATGCATGAATGCATTGTCTGAATATCTTAAATACGTACATCTGAGAATGATTATTATTAGTCATTGATGTAGGAGTTTAGTGATTACTTAGAGATTAGAGATTGACCATCTCTATTTTGGAACAATCTCTATTTTGGAACAATTTGATACTAAATCATTGACCAACATGCATTGTTGCTGCTGGAGGAAAGATGTCAGCTGTTTGTTTTCAGCGTTTGTATTTAATCATCTTGATGATGTGATCTACAGAAATCAAATACACACAACCAAAAAGTGTAGAATACAGAGAGTTGCGACCTCTGTACAATCAGATCTTCCTTTTTGGCAAATGCAGATCATTTAGTGGATTATTTTAATGGCTTGTGCATAATGACAGTATGTAAGCCCACAGGCTTACAATAGAAACAAGTTTCAATATCCTAACCATGATTTTTGGGCTCATTGAGCAAATTTACAACCCATCTCTACACATTTTATAATGTAATTTACGTCTGCAAGTGTGAGCACATATCTTTGTTTGATTTAAAAATCATTTTTAGGATTATAAAGAGGTCATCTAGTAAAATAAAACCAAATAAAAAAATGTATCAGATTAGAAAACATCTTCAAAAGCAAACCATCTGACTCAGTAATAAATTTAAAAAAAAATCTAAATAAATACAATTAATTAAATTTAGCACAGCAAGACAGTATACATAACATTTTTCCCTAAAATTGGCACCTCTTCCCAAACAAGAATTTTGATGTGTATCACATTTTATGAAGAAATAGTTTATCTTTTTAGGCTTTTGATGTCTTCAACTTTCTCTTCCTCAGCTGTCGGTGATTTCTAGTTTTCTCATAGGACAGACAGGTTTCCTCGTTGCGGCTGTCACCACCTACTGCTACTTACTGTTGCTGCTGTCATCTAGCTGGCTCAGTTAGTCATCCATGCAGCTTAGTTGTTCTAATACCTGACACCAGCCACCACCCTACTGGCACCCCCCTTTTTTTGAGTTGCTCAACCCAATTTAAATAGAGTAGTACAGAAACAGTAAGAACATGAAAGAAAAGCAGCAAAATCATCCTCGTTAAAAGTGGGAGTAACAAGGTTACTTTGAAGAAGTTTTGGGCTGGCTTTAAAAAAGAACACGAAAAGCAATAAGCTCTTTGTTCGGCAATAAATGTATTTTGTTTTGTGCACAAAGGCAGAAACAAGAGCAGGTGATTTTTTTTTTTTTTTAGTTTCTTCTAACGTCCTGATTTAAAGGTGGGAGCTCTTTATGGCAACAATAGCTTTAATCCTGCATCCTTATAGAGATAAAAATTGTGATAGAACATCATTCTAGAGCATATTAAACAGAAAATACTAGGTTGTTTAATAACTGTTAGTTGAATTATGTTAACTTCAGACAGACACAGACGGATTCCATTCTGTTTTTAGCCTTTATGATAAATTAATGTAATGTATCAAAGATGTTCAAAATGTTGATTTGTATGATGTTGTTTTCTTTGTTTCTTCTTTTTTTAAGACTTTGCGGTTCTATGTCATCCTCACCTCTTTTATCATAGATCATAAAATATGTCCACATAAATCATCTCACCAACAATTAATTTTTGTCACTGCCTAAAGAAAGGTTAGAGGAAAGAATCTCGCCTACATTCAGCTCCTCAGAGAGCTACCTCTTCATGAACCTCAGTGTTTGCCAATTTGCCTACAGGTACTGTTAACCTGAATGGCATGAAACAGCCCTCTGTACACAGGTGTGCTATATATCATGATGTTAACATCAGGTTGCGGTGTGACCAGCTGCTGCAGGCAATGAATTATATGTTAATGTGAACACAAGTAGATGTCTACGTTTTCTTCATTGTGTTTCGGTTTTACTGTAATTAAACGCTGATTGATCAGCAATCACAGAGTCAAATGGAATGAATAAGGCATGTGAAGTCAATCCCTGTGCTTGAAGTTCTGTAACTCTGGGCTAATCTTGGGGATTTAGGAGCTATAAGAGGCAGCTCATGGTGTCAGACAGGCTCTGTGTATCTGAGCACAGAAACATGGCATGACTCAAGACTTGGTGCTAATTATATTTGCTTTGAGAGTGACTGCTTCTAAGTGGATCTTGTTCACTTCAAGTTACAGGATGGTGAATATTATTCTGTTGACTGAGAGTCAACTGTGTCTTAGGGTGTGTGACTAATGTATGTTAGCACATTGAAATGTCACACACGACAAGAAAGGGGTTACCTGAAAATCATGTTAGGATGTGCAGGGTTGGAATTTAGAAAATAAGTATAGAAAGACTAAAGTACAGCCATGGCCGACCACATGGGTTTGGAGTTGATGGCAGGCTTTGTAAAGGGGAATGAAAGTATATTGTCACCAATTATTTCATCTTCCAATCAAGTTCACAATTGACACCCCCTTCTGACATTCTGTACTGAATCTGCAGATCCTCTTTCTTCAGCATCAAGGTTGTGAAGTCTCTAAAACCAGGCCTCAGACAAAAGAACATTTATATTTGCATAAAGCTGCCGCCTAACCTGAGATATTCTCTCCTGATTTGTTGCTGCATCTTGTTGCAGAGCAGCCAGGTGGATGAGGGGAAGGAAAAAGACCAGCTAATCTAAACTGGCACACCATAAGAAGTAGCGTTGCTAGGTGACAGTGTTGAAGGAAGTGAAGTGGAACGCTTTGTGTGTGTGTGTGTGTGTGTGTGTGTGTGTGTGTGTGTGTGTGTGTGTGTGTGTGTGTGTGTGTGTGTGTGTGTGTGTGTGTGTGTGTGTGTGTGTGTGTGTGTGTTGTTGGGGGGGGCTTTGTCAAATTGTACTTGAACATTTTACCTTCATAATCTTACCCTTAGAATTAGTCTCCTGCTACAAAGACAGGAACTGATTTCAGTCGTCAATTATAATTTCTAACAGGTATAATCAATATACTTTACCAGTCTTTGTCATCAGTGTAGAGGACTCTTAAAAGTTTTAATTGAATGGAAACATATAAATGTAATCTCTTAATATACGTGGACCTAAATTACAATTGCTAATAAAAATGTTTGTAATGACAAAGTGTTAAATCAAACTTATTTTCATTAAAAAAAAACTTTATTCATGTCTTTGTGCCTTATGCAACATCTTTGTCATCTGTTTTTAACAGTGAAGAAAAAGAAGAATCATGACACCTCTGAATCCAATCATTATAAACCTGTAACATTTTAAATGTCCAATTCTGTCAACATTTACTATTAGAATGACTGTGACTCACGTAACAATGTCTTTAATATGGTTCTGGTTTTTACACCAGTGCTAGAAGTAAATTGGGTTGGAGCCAAAGCAATTTCTAAGAGAAATCATTCAATCATGGGGAAACATTGTTGTTCAATCTCAAAAACAAAGCAAAGAAAAAATAAAAAATAAAAATAAATAAATAATAATAGTAATATTATTATTATTATTATTATTAATGATAATAATAATAATAATAATAATAATAATAATAATTATTATTATTATTATTATTATTATTATAAAAGTAATTAAAAAATTCTTCCCTTACTGGCTGCTAGCTGTTGCCTGACATTTTATTTAAAATACAATTGGAAGATTGGAAGCAATCTTTTCATGTATCTTGCAAAAACAAGATATTTTGCACTGAACCAGGCAAAGTATACAGTAATTTCTGACAGGGAAATAACAGCAGTCAGTCAAACCAACAAAGAGCTGAGATGAAAAATAATGGAAAAGGCAATTGGTAAAGAGAACCATCTCAAAACACCAAAGCCCAATACCCAGGGGAGCTGAGAAGTAACGACAGTAACCTCTTACAACAAGAACCAGTAATCATCAGCAGTCTTGATGTTCGCAAACATCCCCATGAACATATATACATTTTACCTCCGTCCCCTGCTCAGAGGTATGTAGAGATGTGGATAAAAGAAGGTGAATGTTACATTTTACAGAATGTTCGTATTAGGCTAAATCCTCTTCTCATAGTCACGTGACTGGCCCTCATCCATGTACCTGTAGTCTAATCACTTCATCAGATTAGGCACAGAAAAGTTATTGTTTCATGTCTTTTTAAGTTTGTGTAAAATATGTCTGTTCAACTGTTCAGAATTTGGGCTCAGAGGGCAAACCATCAACCTGAAAAAGAATTAGGCCTACTGATTGCTTATTTTCTCATGATTAAAAAAAAACAACAACAACATGATGATCATTTAATCATACTCCATTATACAAACACACACACACACACACACACACACACACACACACGCACACACACACACACACACACACATATACACACACTTGAAACAGTTGGAAACCAAAAGAAGGAGAGGAAAGTAGAATTAAAATCCATTATTTATTGTCAAGACCAGAAATCAAGTGTCAGGTAATCAATTCAAATGGGCAAGCAAATCCAACAAGGAGCAGGTAACAGACCAGAGATCAGACAGAATCAACACTGGGTAATCAGACAGAAAACAGGGATCCTGGAAAGTGAGGCGAACACTAACAGTCTGGCAGGGAGCTGAGGGCTAAGCAGAGTTTACTGTATGTAGAGTGGATGCTGATTGAGAGATGGGTCGCAGAGGCAACAATGGTGAAGGGAATGAACTTCATTGAGTGCAGGAAGGAGGAGAGGACTCTGAAACGACAGATGTTATAGATCGATATTTTATGTGTGTGTGTGTGGATGTGTTAGTGTGTGTGTTTATGTATGCATGTACAGCAGTTTGTAATGTTTTCGTACCCCTTCAACTTTTCCACATTTTGTCACATTACAACCACAAAAGTTTCCTGATGATTGCTGAATGACTGAATTTTGAACTAATGACTTATTAGTGTCCACTTGTGTGTCATCTCAGTAAAAATATCGCTGTTCTGTAATGGCCTCAAGAGTTTTGTTAAGACAATATTGGGGAGCAAACAGCATTAGGAAGTCCAAGGAACACACCAGACAGGTCAGGGATAAGGATGTGAAGTTTTAAGCAGGGTTTAACTATAAAAAGATTTTCCAAGGTTTTGAAGCTTTTTCCATTATCCGGAAGTGGAAAGAGCTTGGCAGAACTGCAAACCTACCAAGACATCCACCTAAACAAGGAGAGCACTGCTCAGAGATACAGCCATGAGGCCTATGATGGCTTTGGATGAACTACAGAGATTCACAGCTCAGGTGGGGGGACAAGTTTCAAGTTTCAACAGTGGCAAGAAGAAACCCATTTTTAAAAGAAAGCCATAAGAAATACATTTGCAGTTTACGTCTTCTCATGACTTGATGAGAAGACGTAAGGAACCACTGGTTCACCTTCCAGCAGGATAACAACCCTAAATGTAAAGCTAGGAATGATTTATAACAAAACCTATTCATATGTTAGATTGGCCCAGTCAAATCCAGACCTAAATCCAATCGAGAATCTATGACAAAGATATTAGAATTGCCATTCACAAAATTTCTCTATCTATTTTTACTGAGATTGAGCTATTTTGCAAAGAAAAATGGGCAAATAATTCATTCTCTAGATGTGCAAGCTGGTAGAGAAATACCCCCAAAGACTTGCAGTTGTAATTGTAGCAAAACACGGTTCCACAAAGTTTTGATTGAGTATGATTGAATATTATTGTAGACCACACTTTTCAGTGTTTTATTTTTCTTGGTTCTTTAAATCATTGGCTCGGTGGTAGAGCGGGCGGTAGAGCGGGTTGTCCAATGTTCCCAAGATCAACTCCCACCCAGCCACCTCGGAGTGTGAGCTGACAGTGGGAGGTGTCAGCTCACACTCCTGAGCACTGCCGGGGTGCCCTTGAGCAAGGCGCCGCCCCCTTTACAAGTTGCTCATTAGGGCGCACCAAGCAGGGGCTGCCCGCCACTCTTCCTCCCCCACACTGCATGCCTACAGGCCCCTTAAGTGTGTGTGTTAGAGCCTGTATACACTACAGTGTGGTTTCCACTGCATTCCTTACAGTGGAGACTGGCAGCTGAAATCTTTGAGAACCATGATGTTGAACAATCTTTGTTTTCAGGTCATTTGACAGTTTTTTTGAGGCTCCCCTGTTGCCACTCTTCATTGAAAATGCCTTTGCATTTTGTCCTCTTTAGGACAACAACTTACAATTGCCCACCGTAAATACCCTTTCTCATGATTGTCTTCACCTTTGTCTGTAGGTCAAGGGTCAATGAGCTTACTAAACAAATTTTCTGTACCTATAATTAGTGCTAAAGGTATTCAAATTAATAAACAAAAAGGGTGCCCAAATTTATGCACAGGCCTACTTTTGTTTAAATAATTATTGCACACTTTCTGTAAATCCTAAAAACTTCATTTCACTTCTCAAACATTACTCTGTTTGTCTGCTATATGATATATTTAACTGAAATTGGTGATCCGAACAACCAGTGATTTATAATGAAAAATCTGGAAAATGATCAGGGGTGCCCAAACTTTTTCATACCACTGTATATACAGTATATGAATAAGTAAGAACTAACAGTGTGATCCAGATTAGTTTGTGCAACTAACTAATTTGTCTTTGGGAATCAATGTAATATACAAAATTCAATTCAATTTTAAAAATGTAAGTTTTTTTGATCTTCTTCTTCTTTTTTTGATGTTCTTCACGCACCTGCATAAGTTCTTTCCAGGTTCTCTGGCTTCCTCCGACCTCCAACAACAACATGCAATTTATGGTGAACTGAATTCTCCAAGTTTACCATAGGAGTGAGTGTGTGTGCGTGAATGGTTGGTTGTCCTCAACCCTCTTACCTGTAGCCAGCAGGAATAGGCTCCAGTAATACCCACAAGGCAGAAAATTGGCTGAAAACGAAAATGAGAATTTGTTTTTCGGCATTTTTGTTCTATAGACCAGAAATTCATTCAAGAAAATTTCATATACAAGTCCTAAGAATTGACTGCGCAGCATTACATTTTTGAACTACAGTGCGCCCTTGCGCATCCACGCATCAACGCTCACGACTTTACCTCATCGTGGATTTTTGGTAGGCAGTCACATGATATCGTACGCGCATTCTTTTGGCTGATGGTCACAGGAAGTGACCTCCGTTCCATGAGTATGGGACTTACGTGAGACACGAAAATGCTTTAAACAGTTGATAAGAGTGTGGGAAAAGGAGATAAAGGTAGAAGGTGGTTTAATATCAGTCTGGGGAGGGTTCATAAACATTTACATTACTGTAAATAATAGTTTGTCGCTCTATCGTGGAATTCGTCAATCGCTTTTCCACTTTGCTGGTCATGGGGGGTTGCTGGAGCCTATCTCAACTGACTGTGGGCAAAAGACGGGATAGAGGGAGCCAGAGAACCCGGGGAGAACCATCACAGACACGGGGAGGACATACAAACTCCACACAGAAAGGACTCGAAATCGGAACCTTTTTTACTGTGAGATGACTACCCACTACCCACTAGCACTACAGAGCACTACCCACTGCACCGCCATGCAGTGGCGTGCGATATACATGAGCTTGTTTTAATTTTTTTTTTTTAGGTAAAAGTTAATGTAATTAAAAGAGGTAAATTGTTGACAGTGATGCAGTCAGACTTTTAACAAGTGTTTAATAAACCAATTAGTCTGATTATCAAACAGAAATATTTTATGAAGAAAGTTATTAGATGTTCTAACTTCTTCAATTGATGTAGTTTAAATTATGCAGTCCACTGTATGGCCACTGTATAAATACAGTAGTCCTATTTCACAAGATGGCCATTTTTAGACAAGGTGTCAGGTATAGTGTACTCTGCACCATGACCAGCTCTATAAATATCTTTAATCAGGTGGCTAAAGTCAATGTGGCCCATCTGCTCTCTAACCCCAGTAACACTAGAGGATCAACTCTGAGTTTGTGCTTGTGCTGATAGGTTCCTGCATCTGTATGTGATTTCACGTGTGTTCTTCATTTTTTGTCTATTTTTGTTGCATCTTTTCTGTCTGCTTAAACTTTTGCAAGTCTTGTGCAACTTAGACAGCCAATAATAACTGTACCATTAACATAACTCTAATGAGATAATGAGCACATGCATGCACACGCATGCGTATTTGTGTATTACCAGTCGGCCCATGTGATGCTGAAAACACAATAAGCCTCTTAGGTATAATCCTGCCCCATTGGGACGGGGGTGTCTCACATATGCTTACACACACAGACTCACACAATGCCCGCATGGCTAAATCTGTCACCCTGCCCGGGTGCTTCCCGTGGATGTGTTCTCTATGGCTGCACAATGAGGAAAGACTAAAATCATATTTTATCTGGTTGTTGTAGATCAAATGTAATAAAAATTTAATACCAGCCCCTCCTGCATCTGCCACATTTGGTTCAGTCCTCCGCATTTAGCCCCACGTATGTGACTCTGACACATACATTATGAGAGAGCAGGTGAAGTATTAAGGAAAGCAACTAATTTAGTAACTAGACACTATTCAGAAAACACAGAAGTACATTTGAGCAACTCAGTTTTACTGACATGTCATTGCACCTAAAGGCAGTGGGTAGTCCCATGACTGAGTGACCCTCCTATTAGGACTTCTTGACCGTAAGAATACATTAAAGTTTGTATCACACTGGAATCATTTGATAGTTTTAGAAAAATATGATATTTCGCTCATGACAGTTTTCTTTAAGATGTAAGTAAATGACCGAGCTGAACCAAATTTACATTCAATGTGAACTTTGATGTAAATAAGTAGTTGTATTATTTACATATTCTTTACCCTAAAAGCAAGTGTACAATGATTCATATGTGTTTCACAGACGAAAATTATGCGTGGCTCTAAGACTTTAATTTGTGGTGGGCCTTTTTTCACCTCTCTCTCTCCGTCTATATACATATATATACTGTGGGTATATATATATATATAATATAATTTTAATACACGCATATGTCTTAAGGAATAATTAATGCCTTCCCTGAAACTGAAGCATTTGTTGCTCTAAGGTTCAATGTCCTCCATAGAAGCACAAACGCTGGCGTACACAGGTAACAACTCCCTTTCTCCTTTAACCTGGAGGATGCTCTTGTGCAAGTTAAGGCAGTAGCTTTTCTGGATCTTTTTTATGCAGAGCTTCATCTTTGGTAGTATTTCATCTTGCAATGACATCATCCACCATAAAACTGTGTCCATCTTTAATGAGACATCTGAGGGAATGAAGATCGCAGGCATCCAATATTTGTTTTTGGCCTTGTCTCTCCCAAATAGAGATATTCGGCAATTGATTTATTGTCTTAAAATATTTTCAATTAAAAATGAAGTTTCAATGTTTGTCAAAGTATTTATTGCTATTTCTGTGCATGTCTGACAAAGTACCGTGTATTAGTTGGAAATATGGCTGGAAAACAAAAAAAGTAATATAAAGAATAACACCACTAAAGAAGAAATCCAGAGAAGAAAACATGACACCAAGCAAACTTCATTCAGAAAAGTCCCAGGTCCTCAGGGGGAATGTTCCAAGGACCTTCTTGTCATGCGGCAACACTGATATCCTCCACTCTACCTTACATATATATATATATATATATATATATATATATACAGTATATATAGTATATATCATGAAAACTTAAGGAGGGGCTGTGATATTACATGACAATGCAGCTTAACATGTGTCTTTTCTTCAGACTACCTTTGTTCTCCAGAAGAAAATGTCCACATGATCGACTTCACCAGATTCAAGATCCGTGACATGGAAACGGGCACTGTCCTGTTTGAGATCACCAAACCTCCAACACCAGGTCAGCTTCACACCTCAAACTCCAAAAGAATTACAGGCCAAGAGAACCTAGGATATGTATTGTCTTGTAGTATCATAAGTGGTATTTAACCAATTAAATTTAATGTGTTTTCTTGTCTCTTTGTAACTGCATAGGATAAGGATGGAATTAAGAAATGATTGAAAATTGTTAACCATTTTTGTCTCACTCTTTGTTGGAAATGTTTTTTCTTTAGCTGGAGGCAGAAAGCACTGTGACCCCAATGCTGGGCGTTTTGTGCGATACCAGTTCACCCCAGCTTTCCTGCAGTTGCGGCAGGTTGGAGCCACGTAAGTTTACCTGCTTATTCCATGCAGATCCCAAACAGAGACAGTGACATGTGCTCCAGGGCTTTGCAAAAAGCTGAATGATGCAGTAGCGTCCGGACGACCCCGATGCACTGACAGAACACACATACTGGATGTAGGAGGTGTGTTGGCGTCAGCGAGATAACAGGCTGACGATGATTTGTGTGAACACAGAGCAGCCTTGCCCACCTGCTGAGTCAGGCACCAAATAGCTGTCAGGCCTCCAGAGTGGTGCTCATCATCGACCTCCTACTCTGTGACTGAATTCAAGCCAACATAAAAACAGAATCATCTCATTGAATGAACTCCTTGCAGATTTTCTGATGGGAAAAGGACAGTGTTGTCGTAGTGTTTTGTTTTTTTGTTTTTCCTTGTGTTTTAATGTTTACCTGTGATAAGGTGGTTATATTTTCGCATCACAGGAAAAGCTATGAAATGGAATTCCATAAATTTGGTGGGAGGATGTATTTGATTTGTGTTTGGAAACAAGTGATGGGTCTGATCCAGAAACTTTTAATTTCTCTAACAATGCATGTACAATAGGACATTTTTCAGCGTTTTGTTTGATTTGTCAGTGAATAAGGCACAGGTGGGGGGACATGTGGCATATTTAGGGATTTCAAGTTGAGTGCAATTTGTTAAGGCACATAAAAAGTCTTGATTTTACAGATTTTAATGCATTTTCACAAATACTTCTCAACCCCAGCGGCCCGCAACAGTGGAAGAAGAGGGAATTAAAAATAAATTAATGAATGAATGAATGAATGAACTTCTCTACCCTGTAAATTGTTGTCATGTTTCTCTCTGAATTAGGATAAGGCTTGATTAAATGAAAAGTAGAGTCTGTTCTCCATTCCAGTGTTCATTTCCTTAATTAATTTATTCCCTGTCTGTCTGCAGAGTGGAGTTCACAGTGGGAGAAACACCCATCAACAACTTCCGCATGATTGAGAGACACTACTTCCGCGATCAGCTGCTCAAGAGCTTTGATTTTGAGTTTGGCTTTTGCATGCCTAGCAGCAAGAACACATGCGAGCACATCTACGAGTTCCCCGCACTTTCTGAAGAAATTAGTGAGTGTTACAACACATAAAACCATCAGAGACACGTACACCCACAGACAGATGTTTTATCAGCTCTATCAAGATTTAATGAGACTTTATTTTATGTGTCTTCCTTTTTCAGTGAGGGAGATGATCCTGCACCCATATGAGACACAATCTGACAGTTTCTACTTTGTGGACAACAAGCTGGTGATGCACAACAAGGCAGACTATTCCTACAGTGGGGGCCCATAGGAAAACTGCCCTCCACCCTACCCTGCTCTAGACATTATCTATGATTCATGTACCACATCAGGACCAGAAACAGATGAACTGATGGTCAGTTTTGCTGGCATTAATCATTCTTGCCTCATTCCTCTTAACTCCATGAATTTCTATTCAGGTATTTAGATAACAGACATGTAGCTTTCTCTTTTTGCAGGAGCACCAAATGCCATTTGGTTTATTATCAGTTTGGATCAGTGTGTGGGTGAGAGTGTTGGCAGCAAAACTCATGCAGTGTCTGTACATACTGCTGATTTCCTCTCTGTGTATGTGGGTTCCACTCAGTCACAGTGACTAATTTGTATTTGTGCTTTTTGATAGCTATTAACACCAAGCAAAAAAAAAAAAAAACAGATGAGGGACCATATCACGATAGAAGGAATTTACTGACAAAACTTTAATAATAATGAATCTGTTGAGATATACCTTTATATTATTTGTATAAGATTCTCACTACATTTATTCCTGAAGTTCAAGAAATTTCTAATTGCACACATCTGAGTGATCTTTTCTCTTGAATGTGGTCAACCATCATTTGCAAAAAAAACTTGACTTTTGTCTGTGTCATGTGTTGTATGTTTTCATGTTCATAGTGCTACTACTTCAGGAGTATTTTTTTTTAATATTTTGAAGTGTTGGAAAACCTACATTAGTCAGAATTCAGATGCCAGTTTTCATATCCAGTAGATTCTCTGTAGTTCTTAACACTGTGTATACTTTCATTCTAAATGTTTTCTGGATAATATTGAAAAGTATGTTTTGACAGCAGAATTTGCATCATTGCAATAAATAGACCTATAGGATTTTTGACATCTTTACATCCATTGTTTGTTTTGATTGCTTTGGGTTTCTTTCGTAAAGACAAATTAGGATAAAGAAACATTTATATTCATAGTAAAAAAACAATGCTGTGCAGAAAAAAAGATTAGCATAACAATTTCCTATAAAAATAATTCCAATCAGTGTAAACAAAACGGATTAATAAAATGGATGAGAACCAAGCAGATATAACAGAGGCTGCAGACACGTTGTTCTTTTTTCTTTTTATTGTTTTTTGTCGTCATCCTTTTTTCCCTTGTGGTTATTGGTGAGAGGTATTTCTAAATGAAGATTTGTACCTAATCCAGTCGTTAAAATATACAGTATCCACATAAATACAGTATTGTTGGCTCCACAGCCTTGGAAACATAATAAACAGGATATTTCTATAATCACTTTTAAAACTAATTAATTGATGCAATGGAGAAAACAGTTATGGTGGAAATGTTGAAGGTAAAACTCAGTTCATGTTTGGCAGGCTGCTTGACTTAGGAAAGAAAAATGAAGAGATAGATAGTACCTCAGAGGAGGGAACCAGCTGCAGGTCATAAACTGTCTTTCCTGCCACCTCCCATGTCAACAACCCTACCTCATCATTGTCATGACATTTATCACCATCTATCAGTCTAGTACTGTCATTCAACATCAATGTAAACACATTTTTCTAATGCTGAGCCCGTTTCACAAAAGATGAGTGAGTGTAAATTATACAAAGCATTAACTCACTGATTGTTTTTAAAAATAATGAAAAGTATGTTGAACTTGAAACCTGCAGTAAGTAATTGTTTGACCACTTATAGGAAGTAGAAGCCAGTTGTGAAAACATGATAAACCGTAAAGCCGATCTGGTGAACTACCCAACAGTTACATATTTACACATCCAGTAGTTACTGAGCAACATTTTCCTTCATTTGGAGTTGTGTTTGTTCAGTTAAGTAAAGCAAAGCACAGGCAAAGATTCCTACATTAAAATGGGTCAGTCCATCAGTACACATGTGCAGGATAATCCAGGCAACTACACATTTTTGGGGGATTTCAAAGTAAAGTCTGTGATATGTTAAAATGGAGTAACTTTCTTTATTTCTACATATCGTCACTGAAAGACGAAAGAGCTGGCCCCACATGACATTAGATTAGCAAAGAGGCACACACTAGCCCAGTTGACCCCAAACTAAGGCCCGCGAGCCGGATGCGGCCCTCTGAAGAATACCAGAAAAATGCCCCCCCCCCCCAACAAAATGGTTCCAGAGCTGATGAATCAAGAACGGAAACAGCACTTTGCAATTCTAACAGACGTGACAGAAATGCTGAACAGCCTTAACTTGCAGCTACGAGGCCAGGGGAAACTCATTTGCGACATTTATTCCCACATAAAAGTATTTGAGGTAAAACTAGCTCCGGTTTTGGAACAAGTGAAAAAAAACACAACTTCATCCATCTCCCTGCAACGCAAAAGCCTTGCTGCAGAGAACCCCGCCGTCCCATTCCCAGCTGAAAGGTGTGTGGAAGCACTGGAAATGCTGAAAGAGGAGTTCAGTGTGAGATTCCGTGAACTACATGCTAATACAAAAGAAGTCTGTGTTTTCCAGAACCTTTCTGTTGCTGACATCGATGAGTTGGCCGAGTGACAGAACTGTGATGTTCTGAAAGACGCATTCAAGCCCGACAGTCTCATAATAATAAGGGTTTATATATTTGGTTCTGGATGATAATAAATGTTTAGGAACCCCTTGCGATTGTCAGTTTTTCTGTTACACACTGACCTGGCCCCCCATCGGAGAAGGGAAAAATTATGTGGCCCTTACAAGAAAAGGTTTGGAGACCCCTGCATTAGACAATCATCAGTCATAAAAGCATTCACATCAAGGCTGTCAATGGTGACGTCATTTAGGCAAGGATCCATGTGTCTGAAGTTGTGACACAGGTTTGAACCAAGATTATGCCACATTATTCAGGTGTGTCAGAACAAATGCAAAAATATATACAGTGTGCCCTCGTTCCAGGAACCACACGTGATTAACGAATTCCGCGATAGAGTTACAAACTATTTTTCTTATTATTTACGTTAATTTAAACGCTTGTGACCCTCCCCATACTGATATTAAACCACCTTCTATCTTTATTACCTTTTCCCATACTCTTATTGACTGTTTAAAGCACTTTTGTGTCTCACCTAAGTCCGAGACTCACGGAACGTAGCGCATTTCCGGATGCCATCAACCAATTGAATGTGCGCACAGTATCACGTGACTGCCTGCCAAAAATCTGCGATGAGGTGAAGTTACAAGCGTTGAGCGTCCTCGCCCTCGTCGAATGGGCGAGGACGCTGTCTTCTGTAGTTCCTCTTTCTGCCACAACTCCGCCGGGGAGCTACTGTATGTTCCTGTTGCTCCAACAAGGAACTCCCCTTCTTGTTGCGTTTGTTGCATCTCAGACTATCAGGATTTGTACTCCGGATGCTTTTCTGCTTATCCTGCTGATAAGGCAAAGCCTAGTGATAATAGTGGTAGTGGCAGTGGTCTCTCCAATGTGGCAATGTTTACCATACAACACGGATGCTTTACTTATGAATGAGTAATAAATTAAAGCCTTTTATATGGTTACAGAACAAATTCAGGAATTATTATTTTGCACTAAAAAATATATATTTATTTTATTAAACTTCAATTTAATTTATTTTGAATTTGCCGATACGGACATTCAATTTGGTGTTTTACATCGCGGACGTACTGTAGATGGCTGTGGATGGTCAACATCAACAGTTGACTCTGGCCGCCGTTATTAAATGTGCTTGAAAATGGTTGAGCCTTCCTTGAGGTTTTTTTTCTTCTCTTCAAAAAATTAATGACGACAAGCAAAAGTTTACCATAAACTAATGAGCATCATATCATGAAACTAATAAACAGTATCATAAACTTTTAAAGATGTTGCAGTAATTTTACAATTCCAATATTAGTGTATATATGTGTGTATATATATATATATATATATATATATTGTATATATATATATACATATATACATATACACACACACACACACACACACACACATATATATATATATATATATATATATATATATATATATATATATATATATATATATATATATATATTGTGGGTTCGAATCCCAGTCGGGACAAACACTATCCAGTCAACTTACACAAACCAGGAGGGGCGTGGCCTGGAATGCAGGAGGGCGTGGTTTCGAACCCCAGACATGGCGGACACTATCCAGTGAGGGTCCTTGGGCAAGACCCTTAATGCTATACCAGCCTACCTCAACAATGAGTGAACACAATACAGACAGAGTCATACCGGCTCGGACGTCACCCGGGTTAACAAGGTCCGCGTCAGTTGCTAGGGAACCTGGGCAAGCTGACTATAAATGGGTTACTGGAACAAGACACACATGGACAAGGGCGGAGAATACGGAGTTTTTGGAATGCTACTACACGAGTAACCCCAGAGCGAGGGGGTATATGGGGCGGATGTGGGACCAATGGATGCTTCGAAATCCACAATCAAGGCTAACAAAGAAACAGCTGTTAGCCCAGTGTTCCAACATCCGTAACCGAAAACTGCTATCACAACTAGAGATCGATGAAATACTACAACAATGCTACGGCAAGGGGGAGCCAGGACGCCAGGTCAGCGGGGGGATTTCACCATCCCCCCCACAATCCGAGATTGGGTACCAAGCCCCAAGAGACATAGAGAGCCTCAACACAAGAGCTGCTGTCCTGAGAAGGAAGATCGTGACCCAAATGGAAACCTGGAGCCTCCGAAAAATACCGAAGCTAAGTTGTCAAGTACCTTCAGAAGATCTGCTAGAAGATGTGAATGCTGCGATAAGAACCATCCCCACAGGAAACATAACTGAGACCAACAAGCTGATTCACAGTACAGCAACAGTAATCCTCGAGATGTTGGGATATAAGATCAACACAGGGCATGACAAACAATACCCTTCATGGAAGAGACGGTTAGAGGCCAAGATAAAGGCGACACGGAGAGAAGTCAGCCAGCTAGCCGAGCTGCAGAAGGGGAATATGGTGAATAAAGGGGTACCCAGGAAATACAGCAAGCTCTCCATACCTGAAGCACTCGAAACTGCCAAACAGAGACTAACAGCTCTGGCTACCCGACTGAAGAGATACACCAAGGAGATGGAGGCCAGGAGAATAAACAAGACCTTCTCCTCTCAACCAGCAAAGGTGTACTCTCAGTGGCAGGGAAATAGCAGCCAGCCAGACCCACCAAGAGCTGAGGTGGAAAAATACTGGAAGGGCATATGGGAAAGAGGAGCATCACACAACACTGATGCCCAGTGGCTAGTGGACCTGAGGACTGACCACAGCTGCCTCCCAGAACAAGAACCAGTAACCATCTCAATGGCAGACATCCAAGAAAGAGTGTCAAAGATGAAGAGTTGGTCAGCACTGGGCCCCGATATGATCCATACATACTGGCTAAAGACGCTGACAGCACTCCATGAGCGTCTAGCAGCACAGATGAACCAGCTGCTAAGGGATGGGACGCACCCAGAATGGTTGACTGAAGGCAGGACAGTCCTGATCATGAAAGACCCACAGAAGGGATCTACACCATCCAACTACCGGCCAATAAGCTGTCTCTGTACGACATGGAAGCTCCTGTCAGGCATCATGGCGGCTAAGATGAGTGGGCACATGGATCAATACATGAGCGGGGCACAAAAAGGAGTTGGTAGTAACACCAGGGGAGCCAAGCACCAGCTACTGGTGGACAGAGCAGTACACAGAGACTGTAAGAACAGGCAGACCAACTTGTGCACCGCCTGGATAGACTACCAGAAAGCCTATGATTCAATGCCACACACATGGATACTGGAATGTCTGGAACTGTATAAGATCAACAGGACACTAAGAGCCTTCATCCAGAACTCAATGGGGATGTGGAAGACAACCCTAGAGGCTAACTCCAAGCCAATTGCCCAAGTTAACATCAAGTGCGGCATAGACCAAGGGGATGCACTATCACCACTGCTGTTCTGCATAGGCCTGAACCCCCTCAGTCACATCATCACAAAGAGTGGCTATGGATACCGATTCCGAAGCGGGACAACAATCAGCCACCTCCTCTACATGGATGACATCAAGCTGTATGCCAGGAATGAGCGAGAAATTGACTCATTGATCCACACCACCAGGATCTACAGCGACGACATAGGGATGTCATTCGGATTAGACAAATGTGGCCGGATGGTATCTAGAAGGGGCAAGATGATCAGAACTGAAGGGGTTGACCTACCAAGGGGCAGGATAGAAGACATCAAGGACAGGTACAAATACCTTGGAATCCCACAGGCTAATGGCAATCATGAGGAGGCCGCAAGGAAGTCATCCACAGCCAAATACTTCCAGAGAGTAAGGCAAGTCCTGAGAAGTCAGCTGAATGGCAAGAACAAGGCCCGAGCCATCAACATGTATGCACTCCCAGTCATCAGATACCCCGCTGGGATCATAAGCTGGCCAAAGGAGGAGATAGAAGCCACAGATATTAAGACTAGAAAGCTCCTCACCATGCATGGAGGGTTTCACCCCAAGTCCAGCACCCTGAGGCTGTACACTAAGCGGAAAGAGGGGGGCCGAGGACTAGTGAGCATCAGGGCCACTGTCCAGGATGAAACATCAAAGATCCAAGAGTACATCAGGAAGATGGCCCCAACAGACGAACTGCTTGGTGAATGCCTTAGACAGCAGAAACCTGAGGAGGAAGAGGAGGAGGAGGGGGAGACAACATGGAGGGACAAGCCCCTACACGGCATGTACCACCGTCAGATAGAGGGAGTGGCTGATATCAAGAAGACCTACCAATGGCTGAATAAAGCTGGACTGACAGACAGCACTGAGGCACTGATCATAGCAGCACAAGAACAGGCCCTAAGTACAAGAGCAATAGAGGCCAATATCTACCACACAAGAGATTTGACCCAAGGTGCAGGCTATGTAAAGAAGCCCCAGAGACAGTCCAGCATGTGGTAGCAGGGTGCAAGATGCTAGCTGGGTCAGCATACATGGAGAGGCACAACCAAGTAGCTGTGATAGTGTACAGGAACATCTGTACCCAGTATGGACTAGAAGTACCGAAATCCCAATGGGACATACCACCAAAGGTGGTTGAGAACAACAAGGCTAAGATCCTGTGGGACTTCAGCTTCCAGACTGACAAACAGCTGCTAGCTAACAAACCGGACATAGTGGTGGTGGACAAAGAGCAGAAGAGAGCAGTGGTGATAGATGTGGCGATTCCAGCTGATGCCAACATCAGGAAGAAGGAACATGAAAAGATTGAGAAGTATCAAGGGTTAAAAGAGCAGCTGGAACAAATGTGGAAGTTCAAGGTTAATGTGGTCCCCGTGGTAGTAGGAGCACTTGGGGCAGTGACCCCCAAACTGGAAGAGTGGCTCCAGCAGATTCCTGGAACAACATCTGAAGCCTCAGTCCAGAAGAGCGCAGTCCTAGGAACAGCTAAGATACTGCGCAGAACCCTCAGACTCCCAGGCCTCTGGTAGAGGACCCGAGGTTGAGGATGACACACAGATACCACCCCACAAGGGTGAGAGGGACATTTTTTTTTTAATACATATATGTATATATATACACACATGTGTATATTATATATATACATACATGTATGTATATAATATTATATTATATATACAGTATATCTATTATATAATAGATAGACAGATAGATAGATAGATAGATAGATAGATAGATAGATAGATAGATAGATAGATAGATAGATAGATAGATAGATAGATAGATAGATAGATAGATAGATAGATAGATAGATAGATAGATAGATAGATAGATAGATAGATAGATAGATAGATTAAAATAATACAATGTTTGTGACTCAGAGTGACACAAAAAGGTACAAATACGTAAATTCAAAAATATATTTAACAATACCATTTATTAAGTGTACTAAAAACTTTATTGAATAAAGTGTTGTTCACATTTGCTTTATTTAGTATTTACCATGACATAACATGAGCTGTTGCAAATAAACTGTGTACTGCATAGGGCAAATAAAATGAAAGAAACTTTATTTTTTTTATCTTTTGAATTCCAGTGAGAAACTGTAAATATAGTAACTGTAATTATATTAATATATTAAAGATGATTTGATGGTTCAAATCTGCATTCTGCAATAACGCTACTCATTCAGATTAATTCCGAACATGATTTGTCATCATGTGACAGAGCCCAGAGAGTGAGGTGTTTAATCTAATGGATGGATGCATTTGCAGGAGAAACCCAGTCTTACTCCACTTCTGTCCGTTCAAACATGCAGCTCTGAGATCTGTGTTTCCATCCTTCTACTTTGTATTTCATCGACCAACAGGAGGAGGTGTGGCCTGCGGGCAATTGGTCTGAACATAAAGACCCTACAGGATCATAGGGGGCGGCGTCCTGGAGGTAAATTGTGAATCAGATACAAGGCTGTCCTCCCTTAACTCCTCCCATAAGTTCCCTGAAAAAAAAGATCAGGAATCATTGACCATCATTAAACTATAACACTTGCTGCACTCAAAGTAACTCACTTCTTGATTAAGTATTTATAATAATTTATTTAACGAAAGGATAAAAATCTCGCTCCTCATATGCACCATAGGATTGTAAAGATGTTTCCTTTTTGTTTACTATTCTGCTCTGATGGCAACAATTCATTTGAATTTACAGCCTAACCCTAACTTAGACGAAATGATGAAAAATTGTGACAACATTATGAGACAAGGAGGTGTGCAGCATTCTGAATGTTAGGAAGATTGTCACTGATGAATCATTATATAGTCCCCTGGCATGTTAAAAACAAGCATGGGTGATGGGGAAAACACTTTTCAGTATTTTGGAACTGATAAGAAATATTTATCAGTCAAGTCTTTTTTTCTTTTTGTAAGCAATTTTTTTTAAATGGAATGGCTTATCATACAATGTCTGTGTAGATTCTTAATTATCCAGGTCATGGTTATCCAAAGATGTTTAAATCAATCCACTGGACTTTAAAAAAGTTTCTTGAAGACGTTTCACCTTCTATCCAAGAGGCTTTTTTAGTTCTAGTGGTGGTTGGTCTCGTCTCAGCTTATTAAACCTGTGAGGAGTGAAAGACGTCTTCCATGTCAAAGTGTCAAAGTGGAGAAGCCATCTTTGAACAGGGGGGGGGGCTGGTCTGCGACATCATCTTTCACCCATTTACAATCAGGTCCTTTCGATTCTCCATAAAGAACGACTCAGCAGATTAATCAAGGTGAGGTGTCTCATGATAATGACACCCATTAGCAAATAAAAGCTCAGTCAAACTTGCATTTCATTGACCCCCTTCGACACCCCCTGGCACCCTCATCAACCACTGTTGAGGAGCTTGACTATGGTGATATGAATATGGATAGCGCTGACCACCCCTCGCAGGTTTAATAAGCTGAGACAAGACCAACCAACGCTTGAACTGAAGAATCCTCTTGAATGAGAGGTGAAACACCTTCAAAAAACTTTAATAAAATCCAGTGGATTGATTTAAACAGCTTTGGATGACTTATGATGGAATTTAAACCTTGCATACTAAGCAGGGCATTTTTACCAGTGAAAAATACCCTTGAAATACTATGCTATGAGATATTATTTCTAAAGTACTGTATCTTTCACATTCTTGTACTTTGTTATCAGCTGATGTATTCCATAAAACTGTGAGCCATCTTGATAGTTTCCTAATAATAATAATGCAAATCAGCCACAGCTTGGGTTGTCATTAGATAAGCCCGGTTAAAGTCTACATGTCTCAGTATATTGTCTCCAACTGATTATCTTACCTTGTAGCTGAAGGTCAGTCAGACTAGGGTTGAGTGTGTCGATGTCATAATTAGCATCTCCCTCCAACAGGAAGTCCTGCATGCTCCTGGGGCCAAGACTGTACTCAGTCTGTAGGGCTGCCCTATAAACAGGTGCCATCTTTCCCACCATGGGTGAGTTCATGCTTCCAGGGGCAGTTGGCTGTCCGCAAGATGAGTAGAGTGCAAATGAATTGTTGGGGTGAACAGTGGCAGTGGGCAGGTAGCCGGGTTGCTGAGGTGGAATATGAGCATAGTATGGATGGAGAAGGGAGAAACGGGTGTGTTGAAGATGGGTTTGGGTGCAAGAAGATGAGGTAGAGCTATAAACTGGGGCCACTCTGGATAACAAAGCTGTGCTGCTGTACGGTGGTAAATTCCTGAACTTGTCCGGTCTTTCTCCCAGTAGACGATCAAGGCTTTCTGTGAAAAACGTAATTATTAAATTACATTTTAATCAAATTACCATTCACTGTTAACACATTAAAAATACAGGTCACATTGAAATAAGTTGATTGAAGTTTGAAACATTTGTCTAACAAATACTTTTTAAAAATCTTTTAATACAACATATTCATGGTGAAAAAAAGCTTTATTTTTGACTTTGCGTGACATTTTGTTCTGTGGTACAACCTGGCCTTGCCATACTCCTGCGAACAGTTATGGGATCCTTGCGGCGCCATTTGTGCAGCTCATCCTGCATTTTCTCCACTTTGGCTGGATTGAGAGACCACAAACAACCTTTGCGGGACGAGTTTCCATTTTTGTTCTCAATCTTCACAAAACATTTGTTCAGGGAGAGGTTGTGACGCACAGAGTTCTTCCATCCGTCAGGAGCTGTCTGATTAAAAACATAGTAGCGGGGTGTAAGATGCTCGCTGGATCAGCATTTATGGAAAGTCACAACCAAATAGTTAGAATAGTATGTAGGAACATATGCAACCAGAATGGATTAGAAAACAGATCCCTGCTAACCAACAAGATGTAGTGGTGGTCTACAAAGGCCCTGTGGTGGTGGGAGCACTCGGAGCAGTAACACCCAAACTGGGAGAGTGGCTTCAACAAAGAAAAGCATTTACTGTATATACACAGTGTTTTTGTTTGCGTGTGTCCTTTCGTCTTTGACATTTTCTGGCAGGGACGCACGATCATCCCTGGGACGCAAGCTTGAAATACTAACAATAAAAAAAAAAAAATCGATGCTACCTTTTTCCACGATATAATATCGGCAAAAAAGTTCACTTCGATTCAACAAAAATGTTCACCATTTATTAATTTCTCCTCTTAAATTTCCAACCCAGAAATCACCGTTATGTTTTTTGCTTTGCACGAGTTTCTCGTCACGAGACTCACCTGAGTGATTCAGCCTGATTAAAATCGACCACATGGCAACACGACGTCTACTCCTTTTACAAGCTGCAGTGAGAGAGCGAGGAGTAGTACAGTATTCTCTTGTTACTCGCGGTTAATGTATTTCAGGACCACCCACAAAAGGTGAATATCTGAAATATAGCAACCAAATATTTCTTTTATTATTTAGGTATAATTTAAACATTTATGAACCCTCCCCATACTGACATTGAACCACCTTATATCTGTATTATCTTTTTCCACACTCTTAGACTGTTTAAAACACTACAGCTTGCGCGTACAGTATTATGTGACTACTAGCTGATGGGAGACATCCTTGTTTGTCACTGTATCCCTTATTCTCAAGGAGATGAAACTTACATCTCATCGAGGCCAATATATAATTTATACATAATTTTGAAAATCCGCAATGTAGTGAAGCAAATAAGCAAGAGATCACCAGGCCTTCGAAAAAGATGCAAAAGTTGGTTAGAAACCAAAAGACAATGAGTGCTTTCTTAAATAAAAAACAATCAAAAGTTAGTGAAGAAAATGAGATAGATATTACTGTGGATATTGCGGATAAAGACGAAGAAGAAGCCAAGCGAGAACCAGCAAAATCCAGACATTTGTACAGCAATGGACACGATTGCTTCCATGGGTGAGGCACGAAAAAATGTCAGCATTAAAAACAAAATTATGAGGGTACAATTTACAACACCAGGCCCACCCTGAAGGGAACACATTTTGATAATTTTCAATACTTGATGCATGCTATAACAAGCGTCCGCTGGACTTTATATATGCATGTCAAAACACTGGTGCATCACCAATCACCCAAATTTTGTCTTCTAAGCCTGTAGCTGTTACACTCCGGAAAAAGGGGGGATTAAAATCACCAACGAGCGATGCCGTTTTCTTAATCCAGGTGTATGTTTTATTAATTTTTCATCCGTCCACACGACGCTCGCCAACTCTTTCGTCTTCTTCGCTCTCCTTTCTTAACTACTCTTTTTTTTTTCTCACAAAACCCCGCGAAACTCTCCTGTCTGGTCGCAGACCAAACCAGTCCATTTTCGCATGTACAGATCTAGACATTCTTAATCTAAACAGAGCTTATTGCATACAAACAGGTTGTCATATTGCAATAAACAAAAACTCCTGAAGTAAATAAACAATCAAAATAACATTGTTTTGTTTTCAAATGACAAATAAAAACAATGAAATAAACAACAATCATCATAACCATGTTCTTACAACTGTGATAAATCCAAAATCAGTTTAAGTAATTAACATTTCTACCACATATTTGCATGTATGCTTTACCATTTGCACACCATTCTTTTTCCACCATAACAGCATTTCTAAACTCTTACAGATTATTACTATCTGTTTGCTTTTTCTTAACCCAATTCCTATCTCTTGTCTTTCTCTTGGTCCAATTAGTATCATTTTGCTTCATCTACCCATTCATCTTTTTGCTTTATCTAACCTAGTTTGCCTGACCGTGTTGTGATATTTTTCTTTAGCATCTGTAAACAGTGTCTGACTTATCGATTATCCCCACTATTACACTCTATTACCTACTCACTGTTACCCAGTATTACACACTCACCGTTGCACACTATTACATAGCCTGTTCTTAATATGACAGGCAGCTTTTTGGAAAGCAGCCATCTGTAGAGGACCTTCTTCATATGAATGACAGCAAGTTTTCAGCTCTTTCTGAACTAATTTGATGTATAGATCTGTTGAAAATTTACATCAATACACAAATGTTGGCACAACCCTGCATCTGGCTAATTGAATCAGTATTGAAGAGCAGGATGAATTAATTTATAAAATGCATTTTAATCTACTCAGTACTAAAACATTTTATGCAATATCAACTTCTGCAATATCCTCACAGACTGCCCCCTACAAACACACACACACTCACACACACACACACACACACACACACACACACACACACACACACACACACACACACACACACACACACACACACACACACACACACATCTCATTTTAGTAACATGTCAGCTTCATGCCTCAACAGGTTACTACCCAAATAGTTGAGGACCACCTAACTACAGATGTAGCGCACTGTTTTTCACAGCAGTAATTATACTATTATTATTAGGGTGTTGTAATATAAATACTATATATTATATTTCTAGGATATTATGAGAGTGGCTGATTTAATCTCAGTTTTTGACATTATCTATTGTCTATAATGAGACACTGAGAAAACATAAGCATGAAGTAAATACAGATATACAACTGCATTTGAGAATCAACTATTCAAATAAATAGTAATGCATCACATTTATCACACAGATACCTTAAGTTTCCAAAAGTCAGTCAGCGGGGAGGGTGTCCACATGAAGCTTGGAAATTTCTGATTAAGTACCAAATCTTAAATGTCACAGCCAAAATTTTAGCCAAGAACATGTAAGAAAAAGAAACCAAGACAAAACACTTGAGCAGGTCAGCTAATAGATCAATGCTTTTAGGGGGAAATTATGGAACTCCTCGGGAGCTTTCTAAATTGTAGAAATCTGTAGGATTCTCAATCATGATGTTAAATTTAAAGGAGAAGCAACATTATTTCACAGATGTGTGAATTAATTCCAGTACTGTTCTATTTTATTCAAACCACTTGTGATACGGATGATTCTCTTTTTCAACCAGCTCAAATTCAGCAGGAGAATTTTGTTGTCATACCTTGAAATAAGGGAAGTGTTCAGTCATGAAGCTGTAGATCTCACTGACTGGCAGGCTTCCTGTTTTACTGTTCCTCAGAGCCATGAAGATCAAGACGCTGCCGCGGTAACAGAAACGGTTTCACATCAGCATTTTATTTATATGCTTTAGCAAAAAAGCATTTCATAGTATCATTTCAAGGTTAAAGGCAAACCAAAATGACGACATTTGCATTCATAAAAATTGGTGCTTCAAGTATGAGTAATAAATTTGATAAATACAGCAGTATTTGTGAACATATGGTGAAATGTGATGCAGCATTACCTGTATGAGTAAATAGGCTTGGGGAAGAGGGACTGCATGGTGCTCTCCTGGTATGATTGGGTGGGAATAGAATATTTTGATCTGTTGCACTGGTCATTATGAGGGTATTTTCTGAAAGACACCTAAACGCACAAAAATATTAACATGATTTTTGATAATCACAAATATCCTTTTCTCCAAATGTCCAATCCAGGATGTTTTGGAATGCATTATCATTACCATATCATTGTCTGTCCCTACACAGGGTAAGAATTGATTTACAAAAAATTGAATGAATGCAGTCATTATTTTACTTCACATTAATTATTGTTGTAATCTTTGACAATAAACCTAAATACATATCACTGATGTTTTTAATGGCAATTTTATCTTACATAGCAGCTAAACAAAGACTTACCTGCTGTGAAGGGCTGAAGGATGAATTGTAGGATGGACAGCTTTGAGACAGGAAGCTGGAAGGCTTTACCGGTAGTTCTTGGAATGAATTCTGCAAATATATAAATAGTGAAATTGATTCATGAAGTCATTTTCCAAACAATTAAATTCCTTTCCATGATTAATAGCACGTAGAGTCAAAATTAGTTTATCTTATGGTAAGATTTGGTTTTTTACACCTACAGCAACGACTTTGTTGTGAGTGCAACAAGTCGCGGAGGCAAATATGTCAGCAAATAGTCGTTAAAAAGAAATGTTTCCTACCTCATACATAGACATGTTTTTGGTTGTCTTAACTATTAAAAAATCAAATTACTATAAAATCAGTGTCACTGCTGGAAACCTACGGCCATTGAAGACGCGTCACTGAACTGTTGATGGTACAGCTGGAAGCCCTCAGAGTCAGTGACTCCTGGTCCTGGTACTGGTCCAGCGCTTGAACTGTTGTCCTCATCACCTGTGTACCTCTTCTTCATGCTGAAGGTGTTGTTCTCTTCCTGGGTGAAGTCAGTGTCCCTCCCCTCTTTAATCTGCGATGTGATCATCATAACAGTGGATACAAATCATTCAAGGTGTCATTTATAATCTATACCTGCTGTCATTTTCAGACCGAGAGGCGGCCAAGATATTTAATGGGAATCCCCTGCTGCATGTAGAACAACCTCTCACAGCAAACACTTGAGGTGAACTGTCTCTACCTGTCATGCTCACATATTTTGACTTTATGCTATGTGTACACCACACAAACGTAAGATTTAAAAAAATAGGTCGCAGCAGTTCCAAATATGGGAGAAAGCAGAATATCAGACAAGTTATGGTTAAAAATAACAGTTTTCCATACTTAAGGCCAGAGACATATACATTAACTGTAAATAAATCAACACCTAATACTGTTGATGGAAAATAGAAAATCGCTACAACCATATTTTTTAATGTGTATCCATTCTGTTTCCTGTGGATTGCAATTGTAGCAATAACTTGGGCCGTCGGTGTTGGACATGCCAGTGTCTTGTGTCACTTGTGCAGGTCAAGCATGAGCTCCTGCGTTAGGGCCCATCAGATGCTGGATATACAAGCCACAAGAAACTATGTTGGAGGGCCATTAATGATCTGATGCACAAATGAGTCATCCCACCAGATGGTAGTCTGACTGAACCATCTAGTACAGGGGGGTCAAACTCATTTCCACCGAGGGCCACATCAGAATAATGGCTGTCCTGAAAGGGTTGGATGTAAGTTAAAAATGTAACTAAATGTAAGTCAATGTAATGTTAAAATAAATGGGACAACTGCTTAAAGTCAAATAACTGAATTATTCAGGTTACAAACATTAAAGTTACACAGAAAAAATACATTTGTTTGTTTTTCTCTTATAACATAAATCCTTTTAATTTGTCAGGTTTAATAACCCACAGAACTCCATCAATCAAGGATCAAACTATTCAATGAATAAAGAAAAATAACATCAAAGACATTAACTTTGTTCAAAACATTTTTGTCAGAATTAAAATGGGCTTAATTACTGCATTGTGGGAGATTTTTGGTTTCAGCACACTTGACCTATTTATTTTTAGACACTCTGACCTTTTTTGCTGTCGTGGGCCACATAAAATGATGTGCTGGGCCACATTTGGCCCCCTGGGCCTTGAGTTTGACACACGTGATCTAGAAGCTGGCTCACGATAGCTGCTGTTCTGAGTATCTGGTAAAGGGAATAATTCAAGGTTCTGGTGATGATCTTAACACATTCTCACTCCTTAAGTGGCAAAGATTATCTGTTTTCTTGATATACTCACAAAGTTTACATCACTAGTGTCATGGTGGTGCCTGGATCAGTTTTGTTTTCCTCTGTTTAGTTTTGTTCCTTCTCTTCCTCTGGTCGCTGTGTGTGTGTGTGTGTGTGTGTGTGTGTGTGTGTGTGTGTGTGTGTGTGTGTGTGTGTGTGTGTGTGTGTGTGTGTGTGTGTGTGTGTGTGTGTGTGTGTGTGTGTGTGTGCATCTCCTCCTCTGCTGCACAGCTGTATATCACCTCTCCAGTTTATCAAGCCCGGCTCTCTGCCCACTCAAGCTATTTTTTAATGAGTTCCTTGATGTGTGTTTCTTCGGATCCTGCTATGTATTGTTTTTTCCCAGTGCTTTAGTATTTCTGTGACAGCAGCTTTCACCATCTGCCTGCGCAGCCACACCAGCATCACCAGCTTCACTCCTGGTTTGCAGCCATTGGACCATCCTTACACGCCTGACCTGACCTGTTTTCTGACCTTTTCACTTCTACCTTCTGTGTGCTGCATTTGGGTTCACTTGTTGCCTCAACTCTTAACAACTAGACATTTTCTGCCAAGTGTAGATCCTGGATCTATACCTACAGATAAATACATCTCCTCCCAAACACCCACCTTTCAAAAGCAGATCAATAAAATATGTCCAATATGTTTAGGAGTTACTCACAAACAAATAAACAGCACTGAGTACATAACATTCATACACTTGCCCAAAACATACAAGATAATATTGAACAAGTATGAATAAAAAACTAACATATTTGTGACAGGACTAATGGATGAATTTAAAATAGCTGATAAAAGTGAACATACAGGGGAGGAAAATTATTGTTTTCACGTTTTATCTTTGTCAGCTAGATCTTTACACAGTTGATTGTTTTTCATCCTTCGCTCAACTCAAGACTAAATTTGGTCTCCCTTCTAGTCATTTCTTTTGGTACTGCACATTAGAGATCCAATATTTAATTCATTTTGAAAACGTACATAAATAACATCTACTATGAGCAAATGTTATGAACAAATCCACAACCTCCAGACGTCTAATTTCACAGTTTGTTTCCCTTTCCCCAGAACGCATTTATACTGCAGTATATACAGCAGGTGGCTGACCCTTGATGGTCTCACTTTGTTTCTGGGTCACGCTAACTATTTTCCGGCACTCATCCTCCTCCACTCATGTTCAGTTCTGTCATAGCAAAAAAAGTTATTCTAATGGAGTGGGGAATGCTCTTCCCCTTCTTTAAGAAGTGAATAAATTGCATGTTTTCTTATCCACATCTGGAAGATGGATCATGCAATTTTTTTTTTTTTTTCCAAATCTAGGGTCCTTTTAGGGTCTCCAATCTTCATCCTGGCTTTCCCCCAGGCTCGCATGGACTCCACAGTGATTCTATTCTGGAATCTCAGTGTAATTAGAATTAATATTTAATATGATCATGTTATTTTTTATTATTATTATTATTATTATTATTATTATTATTATTATTATTATTATTATTATTATTATTATTATTATTATTATTATTATTATTATAACAATAGCATGAAACTTCTTTATGATGAGATAATTCATAATGTGCGTATTGTAGTTTCATAATGGACAGATATGCAAATATGTTTATTATCAAAAATGTTGAACTAATCTATAAATGGTTTGATATTTTTCAACAGATTCTTAAAAAAAATGAAATTCTATCATGCTAAAACATTTTTTTTCCTTTGAAAGGCCATTTATTTGTCTATCTATTTGTCTATCTATATTCAAATCTACTCACATCCCGCTGTGAACTACAGATAGCAGGGCTCAAACTGATTTGCTATTTTTACTGCTACACAGAAGAAGCTGCTTTGTGATGGAGCAGAGAGGCCAGAGGCAACTCAGTACCTGTGATTCTGCCATCTGCTGGCAGGAAGTCCCACAAGGCTCGCAGGTATGTAGGCTGGCCTGAGGGATTGACGTGAGAGACTTGCTGCTACTGGAATGAAATGGCAGAGACTCTGACATTCTGCACCAGAATCTGTTCCTATGAAGAGATTCAAAAAGACACAAATCTAAAATGAAACTGACATCATCTGGCCGAGTTTTGATCAAACAAACAAATGATGCAATTTATTACCTGTTTTCCCGGATTTGTAATGGATTATTTCTTTTGAGTATTAGCCACATCAGATCCAGCGAGCGCAATCAGATATATTATCAAACACCATTGTGAAGAGTACTACAGATGCAGTATTTGCTTTGAGGATGTTGATAGAGAAGTACAGAGAAGGCCAAACGGAGCTGCATTGTGTTTTTGTAGATCTGGAGAAAGCTTATGACAGGGTGCCCAGAGAGGAACTGTGGTATTGTATGAGGAAGTCTGGAGTGGCAGAGAAGTATGTTAGAGCGGTGCAGGACATGTATGAGGACTGTAAGACAGTGGTGAGGTGTTCTGTAGGTGTGACAGAGGAGTTCAAGGTGGAGGTGGGACTGCATCAGGGATCAGCTCTGAGCCCCTTCTTGTTCGCTATGGTGATGGACAGGCTGACAGACGAAGTTAGACAGGAATCTCCATGGACTATGATGTTTGCAGATGACATTGTGATCTGCAGTGAGAGTAGGGAAGAGGTGGAGGAGAAGTTAGAGAGGTGGAGGTTTGTCCTGGAAAGGAGAGGGATGAAGGTTAGCCGCAGTAAGACAGAGTACATGTGTGTGAATGAGAGGGACCCAAGTGGAAGAGTGAGGTTACAGGGAGAAGAGATCAAGAAGGGGGAGGATTTTAAGTACTTAGGGTCAACAGTCTAGAGCAATGGAGAGTGTGGAAAAGAGGTGAAGAAACGTGTCTAGGCAGGATGGAACGGGTGGAGAAAAGTGTCAGGTGTGATGTGTGATAGAAGAGTTTCAGCTAAAATGAAAGGAAAGGTGTACAAAACTGTGGTGAGACCAGCGATGTTGTTTGGTCTAGAGACAGTGTCACTGAGGAAAAGACAGGAGACAGAGCTGGAGGTAGCAGAGATGAAGATGCTGAGGTTCTCTTTGGGAGTGACCAGGAAGGATAGGATCAGGAATGAGTACATCAGAGGGACAGCACATGTTAGAGGTTTTGCAGATAAAGTCAGAGAGGCCAGACTGAGATGGTTTGGACATGTCCAGAGGAGAGATAGTGAATATATTGGTAGAAGGATGCTGAGTTTTGAACTGCCAGGCAGGAGGACTAGAGGAAGACCAAAGAGGAGGTTTATGGATGTAGTGAAAGAGGACATGAAGGTAGTTGGTGTGAGAGAAGAGGATGCAAAGGACAGGGTTAGATGGAGGCAATTGATTCGCTGTGGCGACCCCTGAAGGGAAAAGCCCAAAGGAAAAGAAGAAGAAGAAGATTGTGAAAAAGCTATGCAAGTTTCCCGTGTCAGTGAATTTATTTTAAATTCCTTACATATCTGTGAAAAACTTATGGAGTTGTACATGTTAAGCTTCTTGATAAAACATCAACCAAATTTGAGTTTTGCACCAGAATCCCTCATCTATGGTAAATCTTCGTCAGAGATTTAAAGGAAAAATAAAAATAATGAAAAATAAATAAAATAATGAAAGTCAAAAGCCCTGTATCTTTAGAAAAACTTGGTTGGACAGGATGAAATCAATGTTATCCACTAGTTAATTGCTCTTTATATCAATTCAATGGTGTTGGTAATTCCGTGTGGTTACCTTATTTTACCTTATTTTATTTTTAACTCCTGTCAGTTGACACATGACAAGAGAAAATACTTTTTGTCCTGCAATAAATCTGTAAATGTCCTACGCTGTGACCTCTGATGGCATGGGAACAGGTTAGCTCATTTACACTGAGAGACTGTGACCGGTAGCTGACTGGTGAACGGGTTTATCCAGATGATGGTCAACGAGAGTTATCTGATCCCAGCAGAGGTGACAGACACGTGGCCCAGATTCTAGGTAATGGAACACCAATCCTGACATTAAATACATCATTAAAACAGACAACAACCCAGTTAAATAATGCTGAGGCAAAGAAAGTACCGTGTGTGTGTGTGTGTGTGTGTGTGCGTGTGTGTGTGTCAGACAGAGACAGAAAGAAAGCAACGTAAGCAACCATAGCTCTTTCAGTTCAGCTCAGAAGAGGCTTAGGTGTCCAGGTGAAAGATGAGAGATTGCTTTTTCACCCCTATGGCAACTAATCCACTCATCTGCTTGACAGACGTGTTGCCATTGGCCCAAAACACATGCAATAAAAATAAGAGAGAAAGAAATCTCCAATGTGTGTGTTTGTGTGTGTGTGTATATGTGTGTGTGTGTGTGTGTTTGGGTTTTAAGAAATGATTACTCAAAAAAAAATCAGATTACATTTTAATGATATTTATTTTTCAAGAAGGGAAGAATCAATTCAATTTTGGTGGTGATCCAGATCATCTTCTAGATGACATTGTTTTATAATATTACAAGGACGAGAAGTGTTTTTCAAATGTGATCCTTCAAAAGTTTCCTTTGGGAATTTTTTTTTTTCTCTCCACTAAATATCAAACTAAAAATTACACCAATGTGATTCCGAATCCTATTGGTAGGTTTTCATCGTCAATGAGTCATAATAAGATTGATTTATAGAGCTGTTGTCCACTGAGTGATGTTTAGTTTGTGCCTTTTGTCTCAATCTGCTGCTCATAAGGTAAAATTGAATCCAATTTTCCTGAATCACAATTTTTTCTTTTGCTCTAAAACTATGTTCATAATCATCAGGGAAGCTCCACACCTTTGTTGAGAAGCTGTTATGCAGTAAAAAGTTGTTTTTCAAGTTTTTCTCTTCATCATCATCCAAACAATTATTATAGCTGAATACCACTTCCCTCTGTGTTCAGTTTGTACAACAGAATCAAAATGAAACTTTCATGTCTACACTGCATCAAGAAAAATTCAGCATGTAATTTTCCATCAACCTGGATATAGAAATTAGATATAGCGGCTATAAAAAAGTGAAAATGATCACGGTGCGGGTGGTGTGTGAGTAAATAGTTCAGGTTTTAAGGATCAATAAAGGATCAATGGATCTGTAATAATTCATAATATCAAGAATATTGACTAAAATTGAAATTACCAATGGTACAGTCGGAACAATGCAGTCTTTCTTCATGAGTGACAAGCTCATAAGTGTTCACATTCCTCTGCAGTGATATCACTGAAGAAATCCTTTGGAGCTGTGGTTCTCACTATATCATCAGCCAAACGTTAGTGGGATTTGTGATTTTTAAAATTAAAACTTTTCAAAGGAAATGTTTAACGGTCAGAACGAATAATAGGAACAATTAGAGAAAGGAAAACTATTCATTCATGGGATTTTTGCTTGTTTATTTGTTTCTGTGTATTGTTCTGAAACAGAGTAGAAACCCTACCCTTCACCCATGACCAACAGCAGCTATACCTTGCCACCTATCAGTAATATGATAAATCTAGTGGTGATAGGTGTTTATAAAGATCATTCTAATTACTTCCAACATTTTGAATTGAAGCCAATATTGACAGGATAGTGGATAGTTTTTCAGGCTGCCTTGTAGGTTCCAATGTCATGTCAAATTATCAACACTGTCAATCATGAAAGTAGAAAGCAAAGAAAAACCCACCTTTCTGCCAAAGCCATCGTAAATTAAACTGTTACCGACTGGCATGAGAAAGAAGAAAAGGACTGGGCCATGACTGTGAAAAATGTGCGTAATTCATTTTGTAGCACCATGAGGAGATCATCAATATCAATATCAATATGTTCATGTGTGACCATGAAGATATTGCTTATAAAACCACGTAATTCCGTAAACTTGTAAACTTACTCCTCACATTTATTATCAACGTTTTATCATTTATTTAACTCAAAGTTTTCCAGAGCAAAAACTCTGGATCTATTTCGGTCTAAATATAAATTTGCACCTTTTATACATACATTTAAATATCCCTGAATCAGTGACCTAACACAAACAGCAAAAAAGAAAAAAAAAAGTTTTATCAGTTTATGGTTGCACAAAAGTGGATTTATGACACACACATTTCAACAATTACTGTCGAACAATCACTCTGACAGTAGAAGGTTTTACAACAGCAGACAATGAAATCAAACATTAATACTGTAAGTTAGAGTAACCACAGCAAGTCATCCCCACACGACTCAGACATCATGATACCGGCTAGAGATACAAACCATGACCGCTTCATTCAACAGATAAATCATTTGTGTTATCATATGTTGTGGAATATTAACAGCCAATGAAAGTGGTTTTGAGTTAACTATAAGCATATGACCGTAACTGTCAAACAAAGCAGAAATCTCCCTTTCAGGATTATCATGATCAGCATGAAGGAGAATCTTAACCACCAGAGTGAAAATGAGCTTCATATCACTTCAGTGCTTCTGTCTATATTGTCACGCTTCTCTTCTGTCTCTTCGTCTCTCTGCTGTCAGTCTGCACGACTATCAAATGATGACTTTATGATACCTGGGTGCAGATTTAGCTGCAGGTACAGATAAATTGTGTTTCCAAGTGGAGTAAAGTAGCTAAGTAGTTGTTGATCCAATTTTAAAGAACTTGCGTGCTATTCATTTTTTATTGTTATGTTTTCAGGTCGTTTTGTCAATTAGAATTGTTCTCAACTGACTTACCTAGTTACATAAAGGTTAGATTCATGAATAAAAACTTTCTAAAATTGGTATTCCTATTATAGATACAATAGGAATACCCTACAATTTACCACACATTTACTTCATAGCTTTGATCATGTACACAAATGAGAGTTAAAAGATATTATGCGGTAACCCACATTTATATTTCTGCTTGTCTGAATGATATCAAAAATTGCAAAATTTATTTTTGATGAAGTTTTTAAGTATTGTTGAATTTTGAAACTTGATTTACTTATGAAGCAGATCCCAGTACGTCACATTCTGGACATCTTGTGTTTGTCGGTATCTGATTGTTTAGACCTCAACAAGGCAGAGAGTTGACATTTGGGTCTCATGCGTTTTTACCTGAAGACCTTCGGGTTGAATGATTCATGTAAAGAGCAAGCTGCAGCTAAAAATCCTCATCCTTTTTCATCGAGATTGTTGGAGACCAAACATCATGTTCCTCTGTAAACTGTGCAAACCAGATGTGTTTTTTCACATAAATACAAAGGAAATGCACAAGAGCTTGTAGCAAAAACAAAATTGTGTTATGAGAAGATTATCACATAGAAAATGAGTCTGTTAATATATCATTTTGCATTTGGAGTAATAAAATGGTCCTGTCAGCTTTTGCACCAAAATAATAAATATATCATTGCTAGAAAATGCAACAATATCATAATAGGTGTACTGCTGAGTGCCTAATGAAGCACAAAGCATGAAGTTGTTTCTATGAGTCTTTGTCAGTATTTAATTCAAAATAATAGTAGCTCCAAATTTGTTTTGAAATGTTTACAAAAGTAACTGGTTTATATAAATCATATATGTCACTGATAATATCGTAATACCTTAAATAAGCACACATAACTGAAGGTTAATGTCTAAAGTGAGGACTTAACTAAACATTTCAATACAACAGAAAGGACACACATCAAAAAAAAATCTTTCTGCCTTGTTCAAAGTTCACAGAGGTTATCCAGCATTTAACACATCAGCAATGCAAAGAGAGTCAGTACACTTCTCCAGTCTTTATCACTGCATAAACAGTGAATCCAGCAAATCAAGTGAATGTCACAGCAGAAATAGTCAAACACTTTCAGTAGCGATTTCGAAACCTACATTGACATTCTGTAAATTTGTCAGATCAACTTTACCAACCTTTCCAATCATTAACCGCTTCCTCACTTCTCGGTAGATTTGTCCTCCAGTCAGGTTTTCTCACTCAGACCTGCAACATCTGAGTGCTTTCATGCCCCTTCACCCTAACAGTGAGCCACTTTGATTACCGACTGTCTAAATATGTATGGAAATGGTTGATGGGCTGGTTTCAGATTTTTTTTTTTGGCAGCTCAGAAATATCATCCTCATTCTGCATGTGTGCGTGTCTTTGGCACTCGTCCAGGCTAGCCCAGGAAGATGTTATACAGAAAGACAAACCTGCCGCAACAGGTTCCAAAAGATCAACTGGTGCAGTCACTGGCAGCTGGCAGGGCTCTCTTCCTTCCATAAGTCCTCCTTTACCTGACTGAATGGTTACTTGTCTGAATGGGACATAAGATACACTACTAACAGCCAGCTCGCCTATGGCAAAGACTGTCACAGGCTGAATGTAATATACTGTACTTCATTTCAGCTGTTGTTGAAACAAACATGTGCATGTAAACAGTAAGGTTCATTTGTGCATTTAATACATGGAAGAAAACAAATAAACAAACAAACAAACAAAGCACTGCCTTCTTTATAACATAAGCAGTCAATCTGGACGTTTCTGTTTCTGATTCTAACGTAAAATTCTCTGTCATAATTCACTATACAGGCTGTTGTCTTCTCTACAGGAGTCAAAATCCCCTTTAAAACCTTTTAAGATGTTCCTTCAGGGCATCATTTTTGAGCATATTCCTAGGGAGCTTAAATTTAGGTTCCTGTATGAAAGCTACAGTTACAGCATTTGGTTCAAGGATTAAAGAGAGGAAGGGAAATAAAGCAGAACATAGTGGAGGGAGAGGGAGTAAAGGTATGTTAATACAGGTAGAGTCCTATCCTATCCTCCCAATGAACCAGGAAAACAGCGCTAACCTTAGCTCAAAGCTATATTTGAAGAAACTCCGTCCTTATCGAGAGGGTGAGAGAGACTGATAGAGAGAGGGGTACATGCTTGGTTACAGACAGAATAAACTCAGGGTGAAGCTGCTGCTGACGGCTCTTTCTGCCAAAGATGGAGCTCCACGGGGAGGATGGAGAGAATGCATGGGGCAGTTTAGAGAAAGTGACATTGTCTTTTGAGAAATATTTGCCCAACTATGTAAATACAATATCATGTCTTCACAAGAGCTTTAAATTAAAATCACTGATGAGAATTTTTACAACCTTGAACTCAACTCAAGACTCCAGAATCTTTGACAAAAAAATTCTGGATATCAGGTTGCTTGATCATAAATGAAAGTGTGACCGATTGATATGACCATTCTGAAAGCATCCAATATCTATAGACAAACCCTGCTATATTGATCTCAGCAGCTGGTCATGTCAAAATTATTTATTTGTACGATACAGGATGCACCAGGCACTCCAGGTACTTTCCAAGAAGAGTAAGGTTGACTCTTTATTCTATAGAGACCCGGCAATCCCCCATGAGCAAGCCCATAATGACAGCTGGAGAGGAATCACGCGCCTTTAACAGACAGAAACCTTAACCAGATCCCAAGTCAAGGTGGGCAGGTTTCTGCTTTGACCAGTTATTGTGGAAGAAATAGAGAGAGCAACAGGGAATCGTCCTTCCATCCAACTACTTTGTTGAAGATAAGACGATCACAATCTCTTCTTCTTCCTTTGGCTTTTTTTCCGCTTTGTGGGTCACGGGTCTGCTGGTCACAGGTAAGAGACGGGGTACACCCCGGATGCATCGGCAGTGCGTCACCGCACCAAATGGGGAATCAACAGCCAATTTAAGTGATGAAATGGAATGAAGATCTCGTGTGGAGTCACATCAATTATGATGATGTCATCATATATCTTAACCCTGATAATTCACCTCAGTGATCTCATGGTTAGAACAACACTCCGCTTCTCTCCAGACATTTAGCAACAGAATCTGCAGGCTGATGAACACAGGAGAATTTAGGTTTTATTCTACAGGGTTCATTAGGACTATTTCACTTTTTATTTATACAGAGCATTGAAAAGTGAGTAAAATAAAATCCCTGTTCCATATTTTATGTCATCAGAGACAATGATTTATGAGTGTCTTTTGAAAACTTGGCCCTGAGGCAGCATGATCTATCACTGGCTTCACTTTTTGACACTGAGTGAGGTTATGTGAATTCATCAATTTTTTGTCCAAGGGACAGGTCATAATAAAATGTACAGCTGTTCCAAAAATGACTGTGCTTGTCATGTTTAATGTTACATTTCATCACCAAATCAGGTCCCATATATACTAGTACAAGTCGAAAATGCAAAGAACAGGTTGTAACAATTTCCAGTGAGGATGAGATGATTGGTATTCATCATATGGGTAGGTCCTTAAAGCCAAAAGCCCCAGACTTATACTCTAATCAACCGGAGCTTTTAAACAGAAGACACACTGCAGCATTGTTACACTGCGTGTTACGATCTGTTTAAAAGGTATATGGTGCACTGGGACAGAGCTAATTGTGTTAAGAGAAGTTAAAAGAAAGATGCGTGACATAACTTAAGATGTTGCCTTACCTCTGATAGCTGATATCCATCACACCTCCATTAACTTCCATTGGCATGAGAAACACTTTTACTGAGCATTAGCTTTCCCTTTAAACAGTGCAGTGCTCCAGTCAACCAGAAGACTGGCCACTAGATTAAACAAAATGTTTTGGATTTTATAACTGCTTACACCTTTGACCTCTGTGTACAGTAGAGATACACAGTTATATTTTAAAATCCCCTTTGCTCCCGGCCTTCACGCAGACACAAGGACTCCTGCCAATGAATTTATTGAAATGTTTTCAGTCTGTGTCCTGAAAATTGATTTTCCTTACCTTCAATCATTTTGCCTTTCTCCCACTTTGACCCTTTAAAGGGCTTAGCCTTCTGTCCCCTTGACTCTACTTGAATCAACTTTGGACCCAGTGGTCCTAATCCGATGGATGGCAATGGGATTTGATTCTACCATCAAATTTAACTCACTCAGAAATTACTGCAGCATCACTATTCAAAATACATATTTTCTTGCAAGCTGAACATTCACTCAGGAACTGCTTCTGCATTCAAATTACATGCAAAACAGTGTGCATAAATATCACTTTGATTCTGTCCAGTCTGAGGATCGTGGTTACGCTTCTGACCATATATTATATTTATTTACATACCATAATTTTATTTTCATAAAATGGTATAAAATGAAATGTCAGTATGATGTAAAAACAACCTTAGAGATATCTTTATGTTGTGTAAACATGTATCACATTAGGATACTGCAACACTGTTTATTACAGCTGGTATGAGAGCTCAATATATAATCTTACACTGTGCTTCTCTCTACAATCCAGACTGTCATCTGCCTCCATTAACACTCTGTTAGTACACCAATAGTCAAGTAAATGTCTTGTAGGTGAAAAAGACCTGTTACTGTTGAGCTGATATGATTGGTTAAAAAAAATGTATATAAATATACAAGACTTAGAAGGGAATCCAGTCAGCGTGTCCAGCGGGATTGTGAAGAACATGTCGTCTTCATAGCGAGAAAAATATTGAAACCTGCATTGAAGATCCTGCTGCTGGGAATCAAGGACAGCGTCTGACGCACATCAGGCTGGTTCATTCATATTTAAATAAAAATATGAAGTCACCTGCCACTCCAATCCTCCAGTGGTACAATGTGGATAAATAAACAGATGATTCTCCTCTCCCACTGTCTATCCCCTGTCTCCACTTTTCTGAGCTCATTTTCATGGGGTTTCAGTGACATTAGCCCAACTGGGAAAGGTATTTAGCTGGAACATGGCCACACCCCATGTGTTAATGGCGATGTTGATGGTTATGACTCCTAGAAAGTTCAGGATGAATCCAGCTTTGGCCTAAAATAAGCAGAAAAAATAATCAACATGTATAAAATCAGATTTGGAATCTGATCCAATGCCATACAGTTTTATCAGTCCTTATATAGTAAACTAATAATATTACTAATTTTTTAACACCAAATTGTTGAAATTCTGAGCATGTCTATATTGCATTTGCTGCTCTGTCTCCCTGAGTTTAGTAATAATCTATTTATTATTCAGGATATTGCATGTGTGCAAATAGATAATAATGATGAGATATAAGGATTAATATAAGCTGCTTATCTCAAATTGGATACAAGTCTTTATACAAAACACTGGGTGCATGGCAAGACATTCGCCTATAGATCTCCATCAAAGGTCTTACCATGTCCATGACTTTGAGGTTGCCATAGGAGAAGGCGATGGCGTTGGGTGGAGTAGCTACAGGTAGCATGAAGGCCAGTGAGGCTGCGATGGTGCAGGGGAACATGACGTACAGTGGGTGTACCTCAATGGCAGTGGCCTGGATGTTACAAAATAACGTGAGAGTTACGCATGTTTAACAGGCAAATCTACATCTGGAGAGGCCCCGTAGTGAGGGCCTGCTGTGGACAGTTTTAACAATGCAATTGATTGAATTCCCCCCCTTGAGGGATTAATGAAATTGTTTCTTCTTCTCTGATATCAATCTTGTTTTTATAAGTGATTTATTATAAAGCAATTTTCACTGAAGTTCGTTTTTTTACTTAGATGTGAATCATTTCAATGTTTCAGTAATTCCCTCGTAATGTGTAGTTTATGTACTAGATATACTAATCAAAGGAAAATAAAGTACAATTTTAAAAATTGTTAAACCTTGTGTGAAGCATAAGTATACATGTCAATGCCAAATAAGATAAGATGGGGCAACTCTTCCATCTGTGGTTTAATTTTGTAAATAACACACTAGCTTGACACAATGACTGGAAGTAGTCGGAAACAATTATCCTAACAACATCTCCAAAGCTCACAACTGGCATGTGTCTCATTTGCTTGTACCGTAGACAAATAGAAACATTTAGAAATTGAGTGATATGTTACGTCTTACCATGGAGGCCAGTATTGGCAGGAAGAGAGTGGTGGTGGCGGTGTTGCTGGAGCATTCAGTGAACATGGCCACCAGCAGACACAGCAGGATGGAGATGGCAAAAGGAGGGATACTCTGCAGCGGTATGAGACTTTCTCCCAGCCACAGAGAAAGTCCTGATTTCTTTGATCAAGAACAATCATGATCATCAAGGCATCCATAGAGAGGACCATCTGCAGGAGAATGCAGATTAGATGATCAGTTGCATTACCTCACTTCCATGGGCCAGTGCAAAACCTCCTCCCAAAAGCAAAAGGATGTTCCAAGGCATCTTTTCATGGACGACGTCCCAAGTAAGCAGGGGTGTAGGTGCTTTAGTGGGGGCCCCTACAGAAGGAGGAGAAAAAAGATGAAAGCAAATAACAGTTAATATTCACCTACTAGATTGGAAAGTCATAAAAAAAAATTTAAAAAAACAGAGCCTCTATTGTCTAAAGATAAGATGCTGTGACCATAAATACACTCCACAAAGATAAGAGGAAATGTGACAAACAGGTACGCCATTAAATGATCATCAAAATGCGATGTTGTAACTGGATTCGTACTTTCAAACCAGATTTTGTTTCTTCCAATGTGAGAGAGATTTGGCACCTCGGAGTCTGTGTTAAAGCTTTTAAACTGGGGAGTGTGCTAATCCTTGTGTCACGAGTCAGTGTACAAAACATGCTGCTACATTTTGACGAGTCATGAAAGACCTGTTTGCTTCCAGTCAGGAGCAGGACATGCCTAACTTAAGTTACCCAGGGCAAAAAAAAATAAAAATCATTGATATAATATCGGTTCGGCTGTATTTGGTGCAGCATGAACTGTTGTTCACGCTGACCTTGACAGTATCAGGATTCAAGTCAGGAAGGAGTCGGGATAAGGTCTATTAGAAAGCACTGAATCAGCAAGATTAGTTGTCAAGGGTAGTAAAAGATATTGACTCTGTGTCAGTTACATACACAGATAAAGAGGACAGGCCTGATATTAAAACTGCTCTCCTACTGTATTTTCTTGGGGCAGACCTGCCACAACCTGTAGCAAACACTGAAGGAGATAAAACAGAAAATGAACACCCCTGATGTTGTCACCACAGTTAGGTTTAGTTTTGAAGATTTTTTTTTTTTTTTTTTTGCTTTATTTCTCTGTTTGATATTCCGTTTATGTATTGCAGGAAGTTCTTTCGCCCAACTCGTCTCTCTCCGCTGTGCTTAAAATATTGTTTGTTCAATCATCAGATCGCAAGCTTGTGTATTTCTGAGAAAGCAGAACAGTACTCAATGAAAACATTGTGTCCATTATGATTTTTTATTATGAAGCATCTATGTCATGACACTGACTGACATTGTTTTCCATTTTCTTTGGTAATTGAAATTTATTTCATTCATTGAATACATATTTATTGAATACAAACTTTTTATTCAGATAACGAATAATGAAAAATAATCACGTGGCAATTGACCTACCATCTCTCGACATCCTAAAGAATCCTGGTAAGTTGGACGGGATGCAGAAGAAGAGTCCTGACATTAATATGGCCACTGTGCCATCCGTGACGTACCTGTTGAGACAGCACAGAAAATGTCGTTTAGCTACCTGCATCAACCTTCTGAATAAATGCAGGCTGGATAAAAAGACCTGACAAATTCAAAGATTAATTATTTTGAGGATCCCAAAATAAACAGCAAACTCCTCCTTATTTATTTACTGTCTACGGTATGCCCCGGTCAACTGTTCACTCATCATCAGCTCTCTATACTCACGTTTTGTCTTTGTTGAAGAGCACAGTAGCCCAGCCGGGTATGAACCCAGGCTCCCTGGTGAACCACAGAAGAACCAGCAAGATGAAGATAACCAGCACACAGCCCTCAGCGAAGCTCATCCTGCCCAACTTTCTGTGCTCATCTTGGATTACCTTATATCCCTCCTTGTCACTATGTTTCTGAGCACCACACCCAAAAGACTCCTTAAAACTGGAAACCACAATAACACGCAATTTAATTTAATCTTGTATTCATGAAACTGATTCTGTATGTGTAACAATAAACTTAGAATAAAGAGCAACTACAGACTCACTTGAAACCCAAAAACATAAACTGCAGCCACAGCCAAGACAGGGCGAGCATGAGAACCATGTTGGGAAACGCAAAGCCAAACCAGCTTGCAAAATTGATTATGCCTCCATTATTTGGAAAGAGTCTGTTGATTAAAAAAAAAAAAAAAAAAAAACATTACACATAGTTACAGTGACTGTCATCCTTAATCAGAAGTCAAACTGTCCTGTGAGATTAGCAAATATCCAAGTGTCATGTCGTACTCATCAATCTGGCCTTTCATAATGACGTTGGGTGTGGTTCCAGTGAGGGTTGCTGTCCCACCGATGCTGGCAGCATAACAGACACTCAGACTCATGCCTTTCATCAGTTTTGTGTATTTCTGCTCTCTCATCAGTCTGCGGAGTTCTGCCTCCGGGCTCCTGTCACAATTCTCCAGAGGGACACATCTCACACCTTCAGCATTTGAAAAGACATGTTGACACGAAGAACATGAAACATCTAGCTTGTGATTTGAATATGATTATTATTTGGGTTTCAGTGGTTTTGGTAGGTTTTATTTATTATTTAACCTAGTTACAACAAATATTCTATTGGATTTTAAGAAGCTTCTATGAATGCTTGGTTTGACAGGTCTTCAGTGAGGCTTGCAAAAGCTTATATATCACATAAGCTAACCAAAATGATGTTATATCTACTTGTAATGCAGGCATTCATTTACCTGAGGTGACATTATTTTGTATCGGAGTTTTGCTGTTCTCATCTTTATCTGCATCTTCAAAACATCATAGACCAACAGTAAATCAAAAAAAGGAAAAAGGTAACTGATATTTTTTTTCTTTCATACATGTACACACACACACACACACACACACACACACCTATGTTGATACTGCTGTCATTTAGATAAATCTTCTTATCATATACTTCTGTGGTGTCACTCATCTCGAATGCCTGGTTCTCCTGGCCATCCTTTGCAGCAGTCAGGTCATAATCCCTTTGCTCGGCGTTCGCCTCCGTGTCACACAGCTGCTGCAGCACAGCGTTGGCGATGGGCAGCATCATGGCTGTCGAGGCGGTGTTGCTGATCCACATCGAGAGAAAGGCTGTGGTGCTCATGAAACCAATCATGAGGCTGGAAAAGATGCGAGAAAATAAATTAGATAAAAAGTAGAGGGTCACGATCCGTGTGTCGCCACGTAAGTATATTAATGCGTGTGTAAGTATCTTACAGAGAAGGTTTCACCCCCACAATGAGCAGAACCTGAAGTGCGATCCTCCTGTGCAGGTTCCAGTGCTCAACAGCGATGGCCACCAGCAACCCTCCAATAAAAAGCATGTTGGAGTCTTTCAGGTACTGGATACAAACCTGGACCAGGTAAGAAAATGTAAAGAAAAATATTCATTGACCATTAAAAAGCATACAACAAAACTCATCCTATTTCATATAGGTCACCAATTCATATACTGTATATATATTTGGAATTACCTCCCCTGATTCCATGACTCCCATCATGGGGAAGAGAATGACCGGCAGCAGGGCTGTCACAGCCAGGGGGATACACTCCGTACACCAGTACAATGCCATCAGGATTATTGCATAGCCACATTTTGCCTGCTGTAATGTCAAACAAGAACAATGTTGTTTAATAGGACACATGTTACATGTGGCTAACAATGATTGTTTGTACTCGACACATGTATGCTGAAGAAAGAGAAGAAAGGGCATGAGAAAAACTGGAAGGAAACCTGTAATATACCAGAAACCTCTTTAACTGGGCAAACCTACTCAGTCAGGTCAGTAACTGGAATTACAAGACACATTGTGCTAAAAAATTCCCGACAGTAATTAAACTTTACACAACTTTTATAGTTTTGGAAGCTGATAGACAAGACTACTTTACATAAATCATTAGTGATGCTTAACAGTAAAGCAAAGTCAAATAATGGAGAAAATGTAATAATATTTGTATGTGATTCATTTCATAGTTTACTAATTGTCCAATGTCCATTTATGGACTCTGTTAATATATACTAATATTAATCAATACATACTCTGTGTAGAAAACTTTATCACCTTATACAAAAAACAAATAGTTGATAAAGAACCAATAACCATCACATGCTCCTCTTTATTATTGTTGACTACTAATTCAATGTGGTCAGCTGAGAGGAAACAGAGATTGTGTTCTTTGGTTTGAGCCTATGAACAAGATCCTGCTGCTCAAGTCCTGATAAAGTCAGAGACTATAGAGTCTTTGACGATATCAGGAAAAATCCCTGACCTGGCCAGAACTGTTTTGTGTAGTTCAGTGGGTGTAAGACCTTTTTATTCACTTTCAACCTTCATCATGATTTAAACATGTCTGTTCAAAAACAAGTCAGGACTTGTCTGTTCAAAAACAAGTCAGGTCATTCTACTCAAATGACCCTTCTCTTCTGACCGCAGTTTTATTACATTTCCAGTCAGGATTGTGTGACCTTAGCGCAGCGTTCTACCGGTGATCCCTGTGTGGTAGCAGTTATCTTACTAGTAGCAAAACACGTCTTATATAAGTTTAGTATATGTTGAGGAGCAATAAAAACTAACTAAGTTAACGATGACAGGACTCCATTTTAAAAGCTGACACATTTTAAACCATGTGGAGCCATCTCACTATCTACCAGCTGTTGTGAAATAGACATTTCCAATAAAACTGGTGAAAAGTGAGTGCTACTGTTGTGCAGTCTGAACCCTGTCTGGGGATTTACACTACTGACAAACCTCATCGACTGCCCCTGGAACTGGACAATATGTAGACATTTGTTGGTCATCTGTGGCATTTGTGTATTGGCCATGTGCAAATTTCAATGTTGATATTTTTTTATTGTATTTTACTTTATTTTTTCTAACCAGAGTGAAGGACTGATCTGTCACCTGTTGGATCAGCTATGACTGGAGACCACTATGTTGTAAAACATGCAGATAATGAGTCAGATCTTGCTCAAAAGGGTTATAATTGTTCATTTATGTATCCATATAAGGAGATCAATGGGTGTTATAGGTGATTTATGTATATCTGATACAGAACAGTTATGCATTATTAAGCTCAATAAGATAGCGGCAACGCTACAATTGAAGTGACTGATAAATACATTTTCTCCAACGTTCAAGTAAGTTCTCTTCAAAAAAATATTTTATTTTACTAAATCAAATATTGTGGTAAAAGATTTGGGGGAAAAAGTGCTAAAATGATTATGCTTATACATAAATAAAAAATATTTGCATATGAAAAGTACACATTAAGCAACTTTAAAACATCATTAATGTGGTCATCTCACACAATGCTTATGTAATATGAATCAAATTACAATAGTTTAATAAAGAATCATCCACTACAGAACATTTATTTATTCTATACCTTTTTACTATTATTCATGGTTAGACAAACCAGTTCAGCAGGTCTAAATTCTAAAATGTGTTTAATGAATCTCTAGTGAGAGGAAGACATATCTATTTTTCTTACCGGGGTCGGGATGATCAACGGCAGAGGCAGAAGTAAAAGCGGTGCCAAGACTATTATAATGTAATTCCTATACCTCCACAGCCATGTATGACATCCAGCCATGATCCAGGAGTTTTGATGGATGGTTCACAGTACTGAAGAGTCGGAGAGAAATAAATGTTGCACTATCTAAGAAAAGGTAACGGGAAAAACTCACAGTATATATAGTGGCATGTGCTGCACGTCACCCTAAAATCAGTTTGAAAATTAACTTAAGAAAGGGGACTACATGTACATGGTGTTTTTCCATGTTTAGAAGGGGCTAGATAAGAGAGATGATGAGGAGTAATAATCTGCAGAAAGTCTAATCTTTTTGTTCCTGCCTCTAAGAGGTGAGGGCTTTTATGTCTGTGCCAGGTGAAAAAGATAAGGACGGTATATACCAGATATATCATGTCTATCACTCTCTATTAGGTCTATAATAATGCCAATACCTCTGACCATTTCAGGTGGCACTAAGAAGACTGACATCACTGACTGTCAAAGCAAGGACAGGTACAATGCACTGGAAGAAACATGCGACACATCCCAAAATGGTCATCTCCAAAAGAAAATAATAGTTTTGTCTATGTCTTGAATAAAGATAAGGATAGAGAGATCTATGAAACATAAATCTCTTATATTCCATAGTTATTTATTGAAGTGTAAGAGTTAAAAATGAAAAAAAATAATCTTGTGTTTCTCAAAAAAATCCTCCCGGTTGGTTGTAACATCATCTTACTGGATTTTGGAAAGGAACAGGTGAAGGGATGTCCCAGGAGGCAGCGCTGATTGGTTGTGTTTTATGACCTGAGTTGATATTTAAGTGTTTAAGTGCGGACAAAGTCCCTGACAGTTTCCGTGTGAGGAGAAATGCTTACATAGATATAAAGCAAAGAAAAAAAGAGAGAAAATAAGAAAACCTTCCAAGGATTAACTCTCATAAAAATAAACTTATATTGAAAGGAGAAGTATTTTAGGGGGATTTTTGTTTGTAGGATCCCATTCAATGGTTGGACAGGGCGTGTTTGGTATAAACAAGAAATTTAAATTAAAGGGTCTATTCACTCTCATGTGTTGCACCTATCAGAATCACATTAATAAACTTAACTTTGAGAAAGACAGAAAAGTCAATTCAAAAGTAAATTTAAAGGGAATTACTCTGAAATGATTGCAGTTTTTTTTAGGCCAAGGGGCAGTAAAAAGTCAGAGACATCCAAATTAAAGAGAACAATTGTGCACAAATAACAAAAAAGATAGACAAAACAAAGGTAAAAAATAAAAGCAAAACAAAGTCCAGGAATTAAGTAAAATCTCATGAATAAGTGTATCTATAAAAAATAAATAAATAAAAATGGGGAACATTGTGAAAATCCAAGATCCAGAAGGAAACAATGGTTGGAATGTGACATGACAAACTGATAATGAACAGGAGGAATCACATAGACTAAATACACTGACAAGAAAAAGGCAAACACATGGCACATTAAGGAGCAAATGTTGCTCGGGTGGAAATAATGAAGTACTCTGTGGAAAAGAAAAAAGAAAAACAGGGAATACTGGAAGCAAAATACACAAATGGTTTGATAACAAACTAACATAGACAAAGAATTTATGGATGCACCGGTGAATGGCCACACTGTGAACAGAGGCTAGAACAGAGGGACAAGTTACACAACACAAATGACAAGAAGACACGAGAACTCTGCTACAAAATAAGACATAAACATGAACCAATGGAGTCAGAAACTGCAACACCCCATGAATTAAAAATTTTACCCTGACCTACTTGCATAGGTCAAAGATCAGAGGTAGTGCTCTGACCTACTTTCATAGATCATAGCAGTGGCTTTGATCTATGGTCTTACTCACACTGGCCTTCTCCCTCATCTTTCTATCTTGTCCAGTAACTGAGTGTACAAAAGTTAAAATTTGACCTTGACCTTGTTTTCTCATTTTCATCTCCTTTGCTGTCTGAGTAATGTGCTTTTTGTTTCACCTTTCTATCTGCAACAGTTGTGAAGATATTTGGTGGACTAACAAATGGACGGATGGACAAACGGAATAACGAACTAACGGACGGACACACAAACACTGACAATGACAATACATCACCGCTTTGAGGCAGGATGTAACAAAACTAGGGAACATGACAAAGTTGAAAAGTTAAGTATACATAGATATAAATGCCTACATGACAGATTTGTGTCTTTAAAATTAGATGCAAGAAAATACAATTTTATAGACAAAAGAAATATGGAAAATAAAAGAAAAATCTCATTGTTTCATTTTCTTCTCGTCTAGAGAGGAGTAACCCAAAATAACATGGTTAACAGAGGCTCAGTAAGGATTCTGTTGTTTTCAGCAATGTGCCCATTGTGATAATTGCTAGTTAATCATACTTAACTGTTGAAACAAATTTACATCTATATCTATTAATTTTATACTGCAGCTTAAAATTGAATCAATTACACCTGTAGAAATTACCCTTATATAAGTAAAATATGCATTTAACTGAACACACTGAACGCAATCGTCAACTTTGGGAAAAGTGGGTATTGACCATGAACAAATGAATGAATGAACACGATGTGGGCCTACAAAAGCTTTTATGTCTGTAGAGGTTGTTTTCATTATCATACAAAGCTGTAACATACATTACACACCTTTCATTGGAGTTCTCTGTAGATTATTTGTCTTATTAAAAGTGATATCACATTACAACCTCTTCTAGATGATATGAATATAACATAATTTCAAGGAAATGAGATCCTGACAAGAAGAATTACATTTTACAGGGCTGCTATAAAATGCAGTTCTTGCCTTGTCCACACGGTGCCGCCAAGTTGTCACTTAACGTTAGAAGTGCAGCGCATGTCCACGGACACCACGCAAGTGCTGCAGCCTCTGTGTGTGTGTTGGACGCCTAAACCACTGGGTTCCTTAAACCAGACGTGGTGACTGGACAAAATGGACAAGGTCTTGCAGAATTTGCAGGAATTAATTGTTACAATTGCAACCTTTTGAAATTCGGAGGAACTGCTTCATAAGTGAAAACTGAAACATATCTATTTAAGGTCTTAGTGTTTACAGGTAACTCACTCACATCGAAGCCTCAAAAAATAACAAAAATATATGCCATGAATAGGTATGAGCCTTTGACCTTTGACTCTTTACTGTAGTTATTGAATTACATGCATTTAATATGAAACAAATAACGAATAATAAATTCACAATCTCAGTTTGTTTTCAATCCTGGAAAAGTTGGTTGGCGTGTCCTGTCTGCTTATAATTATTACACAAGAGGAATTTTTTGTTTGTTATTAGACTTAAAAATCAGAAGAAAAAAAATGTAAAGGCTTTTTCAGTAGGTTTTGACATTAATGTCATGGCGTAAACACTTTGACTCTGACTTTAAAATTCTGAATTTAGCCAGAACTCTTTTCCAGCTCACTTTTTCAAACTACTTTTCATTCAATGAACAAAGTTAGTGGCATGACTGAAACATGGTGACATACACTAAGTTTCTGTGGGAGTGTTTTTTTTTTTAAATTATCACATCTGTCTGTTATTGTTGTCCATCACTTTCAATTCCTCATAGATGACCATACTCCCATAATGCCTTAACAGACTGAATTGTTGTGTCTAATGCTGATGAGTTAAAGAACCACATGGAAATTCTGTATGAACTAAAAAGAGCTAATTTCTGGTATTGGTCATGAGGTTGATTCAAGCTTGATGCTACGTAGCAAGCTAAGGGTTGAGAATCACAAAGTCTAAGAACAAATCAAAACATGCTAAATAACCTTTCCTGGAGAATTAGGTCATTGATGTCTATGCCAATGATAAGAAGCAGCACAAATAAGCTGAACCAGTAGTGTGTACCTTGCCATAACTGGTTCCCCACATGAACCTGTTGTGAACTGATTGTAGCACCAGGTCACAAGGGTTGCTTCAGACTCCATCAAGCACACAAAAAAAGCAAGTGACTTGGCATGTATTGTCTTCAAAAACCATAGTATTTACCCGTAATAAAGGCATTCCCTCAAGTGGTCACTGGGTTATAATGTTCATTAGGTCAGCTAATGTTAAGGTTTCCTTACAGGTAACAGAAGCAGATGTCATGATGTATCGTTACTATGGGATCTTGCCTGAATGTATATTTTCTCTCCAATGTTGATCTGATAGCTTATTGAATTAAACACTGAACCAGTTTGTCATATTTTTTATTATTGTCACCATCAAACACATTTTTCATCAAAATGTTTTAAACCACTTAAGTTAAACTATTTCCCTTTCATTGTAAACATATGACATATCCTGATGGAACTTATTCCAATATGGATCCCTGCTCTTGCAGTAACTGCTTTGAGAAAGTATGATCTACCACAAGAACTACAAGCAGAACAAACTGTGTTATTGAAACAAAATTATGTTCTCTGGAAGAAGCTTTCTAGTTTCCCCTGATATCCACCAGTTGCTCAGCCTAAAGTCTCTGACTTGTGGAGCTTCCTGATGGACAGCTAATCGCTGCAGTTCACTTAGATGACCATGCAGCGAGGTGGCCCTGTCTGGACCAGGTGCTTTGGACTGGTTAGAGGCGGTTTTCAGACTGGGAACAGACTGCAATCAGCAGGGAATGCTGGTGTGGATTGGTTCCAGAATGAACATCAGATTCTGAGCCTGTAAGCTGCTGATGGGATGTTTCTACGCCAACATGAAAGAAGGCGCAGAAACTCACTAAGATGTTGACAGATGAAGTCAGTCAGAGAATTAAAAACAAAGTGACAGACAATTGAACAACAGCAGCGCACCTCGGTTTGTTTTTAAGTCATTACAGTTTTCATGAAGTAAAAGACTACATAACAGTCAATGAGTTCACCTTCTTGCTCTGGGACAATTTAGAAACAAAAGATAGTTTATATCTTGTGGTTCTGCACATGGTTGAAGTTTTGCTGCGTTAGCAAATCTGTCGACTTCCTGCTGACAAAGAGGAACAGTGACTTCCAATGGAGATGTTAACAGACAAGGAGCAAAATACAGAGCAAATATCTCTTTCACAGCATTAGTTAAAGGTACTATCATCAAAACTGATTATAAATAGACTTGTAGTGTATGCTGGTAGTGACAGAAAATTTAAATAGTTCAACCTGGCCAGGCTTGTTAAATTAAAGCTGTTAATTATTCAACCATATAAAGAGCAGCAGTAATCCGGTCACCTCAAAACAATAAGGTTCTGGGTTTTATTCCTTTCTATATGGAGTTCGTATGTTCTCCACATGTCTGTGTGTATTGTCTGGCTTTCTCCCACCTCCAAAAACATGCAATTTAGGTGAAAACTGACTAAGTGTGAGTGCATGAGTGGTTGTCTATGTGTGGACCGTGATGCCCCGGCAACGCGTCCAACAGATAAACATTTAGCAGCTGGAGAACAGAAAAAAATTCAGTTAACATGAACACAGATATCCCTTTGCTCATCATACCCTTCTTCTCCTGTTTTTATAGGTTTGTTCCATTCATCTTTAACACAAAAATGCTGCTTTCAAAAATATAATCAGTTTACCAAATCTATAAGATAGCTTGTCACTTATTGATTACAACTAAAGTTAGACCACATACCTGAGTCAGGTTATTTATCATTTGTGAATGAATTCACTTCTGAAAACATTTATGTTACATAAGTGAGTGATATCAGCAACTGATATGTTTGGATTTCTAAGGGTCTCATACTCACACTAAACCTTTAGTGTAATTCTTAAAGCTATGGAAATTAATACATTTAACAACAAAAGCAAGGCACATTCATTGGCACTCATCAAACATGCCATATTGGAAATGTATAAGAAAATCAAAAAATGAAAGCACATAATAAATCATTTTTTGAAGGCTATGTTTTTGACAAAGCCACTGCTGAGGGTGATGTCAGGCACAAAGTTGATTCATCATACTTTGGTCTTCACTCGTCTGGTGAGTAGTTAAAACAATCCCATTGCTAATCCAGCAAACAGTTGTCAGCTTCCATTGGTTAAGAACAAAAAGTCTCTTCCAGCTTCACAGATTGACGTTTCTGTGTCAGAGTTGTTCATTTCATGGACTGGGTTGACCTTAGGTCAGGGTGCTGTGGAATCCCATTGGTCCTCCTCTGGTCTAAAATCTGCAGGGTCCTGGAAAGATAAAGGATTGTGTTATAAAGACACAAGAAAAGTTTTGATGTGCTTATTAATGAAGTCAATTAAACCAGTTAGCAAACTCACCCAATTATTCCAGAGGGGATAAAGAGAATAATGGCAGCAAACAGGAAGATGAAGCCCTTCATGAAGTATCGTGTGGCTGGGTAGAGGGAGTTAAAGAGGCTAATGCTGACCAGCAAGGACAAACTCTCTACACACGCGACCGAGGCGAAGAGGGCGCCTGGGAGAAAACACAGACACGCAAAACTGTTGCTCACGACAAACGACATGCGCTTCAACTAAATCTTTTCTGAAGCACTATAATACTGATGTAATTCTAATTGAAATTTTCTAATTCATCAAAATCAGCAAACGTAAAACTTTGATGATCATATTTGGGCTAGTACTGAGATGGACAAGTACTGTCACAAGCTGCACCTATATGTGTCTCACAAAATCATTTCTGACTGTAACATATTCAGAAACAAAATTGGTTATAAGACACCGACCAGCCTCCACATGATCACACATAATTTAATTTTCCTAGGTACATGCACCTCTGACTTTGCCCCGATAGGGATATCATAGTATACCTACTATATTACTACAATATCACTGCGGAAAGATGTATCTTTTGCCGATGTAGGAAATAATTTAACGGTGGTTTTACATAAAAATCCCCCCCCCCCCGAATATTTGGGAGCAATTAAATCTTTAGCCGGACAAACTAACAGCCTAGAGCTTCATCCATGTCTTGTGACGGACACTAAAAGCAGAAGAAATTACTGCTGCAACTTCTAGGATTCATTCTTACATCCTGTCCAGATTAACAGTCCATCCAGAATATGGAAAGAGTGCATTCATGGATTGAATCAGTTAAAACAAAAATTTAATTACGTATAGCAAATTAATCTGATTTGGTGCATTTAAAGCAACTTCTCTGAATTAAATGCAATTACATACCCCCACTTGATGTTAACTGACAACAAATGTGGAGTAATTTTTTAATGTAAGATTTGTAAGATAAGATAACTTGTATTTATGTCTGTTTGTTGAAACCCTGCTTGTTCACTGCCTGATTGACCAGAACATTCTAGTTAAAAAGACTTTATACCAGAATCAGTCCTTTTTTCCAGGTTTAAAAAAATATATACTGTATATACAGACATCTTTCCCAGTGCAGTCCTCACACCGTGAAGTCCTTGGACAGTTTCACGTGTTACAATGGGGTTATTTTTTCTATTCTTTTTTTTTTTTTACATATTTATACATTTATATATAAAATGACTGACCTTGTTCTGATGGATCCACTAACTTGGACAGCTTTGACCTGATCACAGGTGTCGTGACCATGGAGAAGAAACAAAGACCATAACCTGGGGACAAAGGAGTGAAATCCTACAATAGTGACTATTGCCAGAATTTATGCACTGTTTTTGCATATGCCTGGATTTGTTCTCAGTTTGTCTTAAGATTGTATCTATGTAGAGCAAAAATTGTCAACATGAACTATCTGTTAATGCGATGAGGTTATTGTACCTACAGTGAAAAGAAAACAACACATGCGAAAATAGAGGTAAACTGAAGTGGGCACACTATGCTTTTCGGACAATAAATACCGTATTGGCCCCAATATAAGACGGTGTTTTTTGCATTCAAGTAAGACTGAAAAAGTGGGGGTCGTCTTACATTCGGGGTCTAGACATTATACCCATTTACAACGCTAGATGTCGCCAGATATCTTTAAAGCGAATGCTGAACTTATCTCCCCAGGCCAAAGCGAACCCCTGTCACGAAGAAGAAAAATAAAAATAGCGGTACCACGAAGAAAAAAAATAAAAAATAGCAGTTAGAAAGACAAGAAAATAAGAGAACAGATAACAGAAAATGGAGAAACGTAGCGACAATATGGAGAAAAGTGGGTCGAAGATCGGCCAGGTTAACCGGCAAGTGAGGAGAAGTTATGATGCAAACTTCAAGATGATGGTGATAAATGAGGCAGAGTCGTCAATCAACTGCAATGTGATTGAATATAATGAATATATTGTTATAATAATTTGTTTCAGATGTACTGTAATTATTTTCTGTATAAAAATTAAATTTGGTGTTCAAAAAGTCTTTTTTCAAACTTGAGTCTTGAAAAAGAGGGGGTCGTTTTATGATCAGGGTCGTCTTATATTCGGGCCAATACTGTAATACATATATTACATTGAATAATACAGTATATAATTATCTGTTCCACACATTCTCTCACCTGCGAACACGAGCAGGGTGGTATCAGCTACAGAGAAGACCACCATTCCTGCGATATTAGAGGCCAAACCCATGAGAGCTAACCAGGAGTCCACCAGACAGCGCTGCATGATCTTCAGTCCTAGCAGACTGGTAAGATAGACAAGATGGAGAGCTGCTGATCCAAAGCCAATGAGGGTTGGTCCCCAGCAGAGTGGTGAGCTCAGCTCATACAGCACGTATAAAGATCTACTGCCAAAGTGTACATTCAGCACAAGAAAGAAACACAACATGTAAAGCCACAGTTTACATCTGTGGAATCTTCCACCCTCCTCAACAGAAGTGCCTCCTGTTGAGAGGAGATGCCAGACAGCTTTATAGTGTCTGGAGGAAAGGAGCTTGGCACTGGGGTCCACATGGACAGACTCACGGACAAACAGATAGGCATACAGAGCCGAAGCCAAGTAAGAAGCCAGGACCAGCCAGAAAGGATTGATGTACCTACACACAGGCAGAAAATAATGCCAGTTATCACACACAGCAAGTAGTGTCTTTTTAGTTAGGTTCACTGGTTTTAATGTGATATTTGTGACGTGAGTGTAAAACAACACATAATCCCTACCCTTGTGCCTGCTTCCACTGTCCTCCAATGATGCTTGCCAGCATCCCTGAAATGCCCAGACAAGACTCCAAGACGGCCATTCTGAAGGTGAGGGACTTACTGTCACTGATATCAGCCACATGTGAGAAACAGCCAGCCAGAATCGCGTTGAAATCACCCGTAAGCCCACTAAGTAGCCTTCCTACAAGAAAGTAGCCCACTGGCAGCTTTAGGTACATCACCACCAGATAAATCGCTGCTTGGAGAGCCAAGCCCAGGTTGGGAAGGATAAGGACAGTTCTGCGACCTGCGAAGTCACTCCATGAGCCCAGGAGAGGCACCACAAGCAGTCCAAGACAGAAGCCAGCAAGACTGATGTAGAGGTTCCAATGAGCAGTCAGGGTCTCCACCTCCTACACAAAAACCAACAAATGTAAAAACCAAACAATGAGGACAGCTGTGACTCAAGGACGTAAATCAACAATAAGTACTGGTTGAAAACCAGTTACACACTTTCGGATCAATATGAAATGTATACCACCATGTTTTACATTCCTATGCTGTTGGTATTTTTCGTTTTGTTTTTGGCACTTTCATACTGAAACACATAATGTCAAAATTGCTGACAAAAATTTCTAGTGTGGAAAGAGCAGCATTATACTGAAACATTTTTGTAGTTTTGAAACTCTACAGACATTTGTCATTACCTCACACTGTCACAGCAGGACTGAAAACCAGACATTCTTCACTGATATGGTAGGGTGTTCCTTTTTCATATGCTTCATTCAACCTTTCCAGATTCTGATTCTTAGGCATGAAAGGTACTATTTTTTGTATCACCAAAAGTATCAGTATCACCAAAGGGTATCACATAACATCTGTGATTCATCCAGAGGTATCCAGAGTCAAAAGGTACTGTATTGTGTTTTGGGGTCTGCAATAGTGAGAGCTGCCACCTCCGAGAGCTGCCACCTTATCGTGGTGGGGGAGTCTGAGTGCCCGAATGATCCCAGGAGCGATGTTCCCAGGGGCTTTATGCTCCTGCTAGAGTCTCCCTTGGCAAACAGGTCCTGGGTGACGGGCCAGACGAAGAGCAGTACAAAAACCCCTATGATGACAAAAAAATCAAGGACCTTGACATCACCTGGTATGGCGCAACTGGGGCCCCACCCTGGAGCCAGGCGGCTCGTATGTGAGCGCTGGTGGCCAGGCCTCTGCCCACGGGGCCCAGCCGGGCTCAGCCCGAAAGGACATCGTGGGCCCAACCTCTGGTGAACTCACCACCTGCCGAGGAAACCGTAGGGGACGGGTGCAGTGTGGATTGGATGGCAGTCGTCAGCATGGGGCTAGAGCCAGACAAAGAGTCTAGCTCTAGGGACATGGAATGTCATCTCGTTGGGGGGAAAGGAGACAAAGCTTGTGAGGGAGGTTGAGAGATACCAACTATCAATAATCTGGCTCACCTCCACCCACAGCTTGGGCTCTGAAACCCATACCCTTGTGAGGGGCTGTACTCTCCACTTTTCTGGTGTTGCCCAAGGTGAGAGGCGGTGGGCTGGTGTAGGCTTGCTTGTGGCCCCACAGCTCAGCCGTCATATATTGGAGTTCACACCGGTGAACAAGAGGGTCGCATCCTTGCGCCTTCGGGTTGGGAACAGGTGTCTCACTGTCGTTTCGGCCTACGGGCAGTGCAGAATACCCTAAATGGCAGTGCAGAATACCCGGCCTTCTTGGAGTCCCTGGGAGGAGTACTGAATAGTGCTCCAACTTGGGACTCCATTGTTCTCCTTCGGGACTTCAGCGCTCACGTGGGCAATGACAGTGAGACCTGGAAAATGATGATTGGGATGAACGGCCTCCCCGATCTGAATACCAGTGGTGTTCCGTTATTGGACTTCTGTGCTAGTCACAGTTTGTCCATAACAAACACCTTGTTCAACCACAGGGATTTCCATAAGTGCACATGACACCAGGACACCCTAGGCCGGAGGTCGATGATCGACTTTGTTGTCGTATCATCAGACCTCCGACCGAGTGTGTTGGACACTCGAGTGAAGAGAGGGGCAGGGCTGTTAACCGATCACCACCTGGTGGTAAGTTGGATCTGCTGGCAGTGCAGGGGGCCGGATGTACTCGGCCGGCCCAAACGTGTTTTGAGAGTCTGCTGGGAATGTCTGGCAGAACCCTCTGTCAGTGAGGTCTTCAACTCCTACCGCCGGGAGAGCTTCTCCGAGATCCCGCAGGAGGAGCGGGGACTATGAGTCAGAGTGGACCGTGTTCTTCGCCTCCATTGTTGAAGCGGCTGGTCAGAGCTGTGGTCGCAAGGTCTCTGGTGCCTGTCGCAGCAGTAACCCCAGAACCCAGTGATGGACACCATAAGTAAGGGATGCCGTCAAGCTCAAGAAGGAGTACTATCAAATCTTGCTGAATTGTAGGACTCCGGAGGCAGCTGACAGGTACAGGCAGGCCAGGTGTACTGCAGCTCGAGTAGTTGCGGAGGCAAAAACTCGGGTCTGGGAAGAGTTCGGGGAGGCCATGGAGGAAGACTATTGGTCAGCCTCGAAGAAATTCTGGCAAACCATTCGGCACCTCAGGAGGGGAAAGCGGTGCACAGCCAACACTGTTTACAGTAGAGGCGGAGAGTTACTGACCTTGACTGAGGATATTGTTGGGCGGTGGAAAGAATACTTCAAGGATCTCCTCAATCCCGCTGCCACGTTTTAGTCAGAGGAAGCAGAGGATGAGGTCTCAGAAGTGCACTCGTCCATGACCCAAGCTGAAGTCACCGAGGTGGTTGCCAAACTCCTCGGTGGCAAAGCACCGGGGGTGGATGAGATTGGCCCCGAGTACCTCAAGTCTCTGGATGTGAAGGGACTGTCATGGTTGACATGTCTCTGTAACACTGCATGGCAGTCAGGGACAGTAGCTCTGGATTGGCAGACCGGGACGGTAGTCCCTCTTTTCAAAAAGGGGGACCAGGGGGTGTTCCAACTACAAGGGGATCATACTCCTCAACCTCCCGGGGAAAGTCTATTCCAGAGTACTGGAGAGGAGGCTTAGACCGAAAGTCGAACCACGGATCCAGGAGGAACGATGAGGTTTTCATCCCGGTCATGGAACACAGGACCAGCTCTACACTCTCCATCGAGTGCTCAAGGGTTCATGGGAGTTTGCCCAAACAGTCCACATGTGTTTTGTGGATCTGGAGAAGGCATTCGATCGTGTCTCTCGTGGTATCTTGTGGGGAATGCTTAAGGAGTATGGGGTCCGGGGCCCTTTGCTGAGGGCTGTCCGGTCCCTGTATGACCAAAGCCAGAGCTTGGTTCGCATTGCAGTAAGTCAGACCTGTTCCAGGTGGATGTTGGACTCCGGCAGGGCTGCCCTCTATCACCAGTTCTGTTCATAATCTTTATGGACAGAATTTCTAGGTGCAGCCAGGATCCGGAGGAAATTCGGTTTGGGCACCAAAGAATTTCCTCTCTGCTTTTTGCAGACGATGTTGTCCTGTTGGCCTCATCAAACCTGGACCTTCAGCGTGCACTGGGACGGTTTGCAGCTGAGTGTGACACGAGTGGGATGAGGATCAGCACCTCTAAATCCGAGGCCATGGTTCTCGGCCGGAAAAGAGTGGTATGCCCTCTTCAGGTCGGTGGAGAGTCCTTGCCCCATGTGGAGTTTAAGTATCTTGGGGTCTTGTTCACGAGTGAGGGAAGAATGGAACGTGAGATTGACAGACAGATTGGTGCAACTTCTGCAGTGATGCAGTCGCTGTATAAGTCTGTCGTGGTGAAGAAAGAGCTGAGTCAAAAGACGAAGCTCTCGATTTACCGGTCAATCTACATTCCTACTCTCACCTATGGTCATGAGCTTTGGGTCATGACTGAAAGGACAAGATCATGGATGCAAGCAGCTGAAATGAGTTTCCTCCGTAGAGTGGCTGGGCGCACCCTTAGAGATAGGGTGAGGAGCTCAGTCACCAGGGAGGAGCTCGGAGTAGAGCCGCTGCTCCTCCACCTCGAGCGGAGCCAGCTGAGGTGGCTCGGGCATCTGTTCCGGATGCCTCCTGCTGGGGAGGTGTTCCGGGCATGTCCTAGAGGGAGGAGACCTTGAGGAAGACCTAGGACACGCTGGAGGGACTATGTCTCTGGCCTGGGAACGCCTCAGGCTCACCCCGGAGGAGCAGGAGGAGGTGTCTGGGGAGAGGGAAGTATGGGCATCCCTCCTGAGACTATTGCCCCTGCTACCCGGCCCCAGATAAGCAGCTGAAGATGGATGGATGGATGGATGGATGGATGGATGGATGGATGGATGGAATAGTGAGCAGCTTCAGTTCTGGAGGCGTGATGGAAACTTGGCATTTAACATACAAAACATTGGAATTCAACTACAACAGTAGGTGTATGAAATGTGTGTTTTAACAACATGTCATTTGTAAATGTGTGTTTTTAAAACGGATAATTCAGGAGGGTCAATAATTTTGAGACTACACCAGCCAGTAAAGGTAGGGTGGAATCAGTCTAAATGGACAACTTTTTTGGTCTGTAATTTATAGGACCATCTAATGTCATAACACATGTGATTTAATCGTAGTATAATAAAGCAGAATATTCCAAATAGTTTAAATTTGAACTTCAATTATTTTAGAATTATGAAAGTTAAACTATCAGCTAGAGTACCGAGACTCAACAAAGAGAGAACACAACATTTTCATCTCGAGTGACTTTTATTTTAACAGTAAACTGGCCCTCACTATTGTCTTTAATGTGTTGGTATTCCAATGTGGGAGGGAGCGTGTTTTTATGGTACGGTGTAGTTGCATGTGCTTGAGTCAAACATTTTGTTAAACATTTGAAAATCTTTGACAAAACAAGAACATAACATTACTTTAGTCGTCCAGCAGATAGATCATGACACATCATCTGGTCTCTATAACAGCAGTTATAGAGACCAGCAGTCAGCAGTACCCCTAGTTGTAATTTTGGTAACAAGATCATAAGATGTGCAAGATCGGTTATTATGATAGGTAATAAATTTTTAAAGGGCTCCAAACCTACTAGTTTACAAGGTCATTTTAGCTGAGTCAGACTAAACAGTCTGTTGCAGTGAAGTATCGAGCTGTTCCTGTCATTGGGTTATGAAAGTCAGCTGAAAATCGATCCATGAACAAAATCAATTTTACAAATGGAGTGGAGCAAATTTGAATCGGATTGTATGACATCTAGGAAAAGAAACTAGGAAAATAAAGCAGTGAATAAACTTGAGCCCACACAGTTTTCGGTTTGAGCCTCTGAGGTGCCACAGACGAGCCTAAAAAACAATCCCACGCGTTGTCGTGCGTTTCAGTGTTCTATCTGTTGATATCAGCTAGCTAGCAGAGCGCGAGGACCATGGGTGACGTCACACACAACACGAGACTATCCTAAATACAAACGAACAACAAACCGACGTACCTTCTGAGGGTCGACGGGCACAGAGCTGTTGGTGGTGCAGTCTGACCTGCTCTCGGACCTGTTGTAGCCGATGTCCTCGCTGAGACGATCCCACAGGTACTCGGTGGACAGAGGAGCTTGTAATATCATCCCAAACATAGAGAGGAACATCACCGGCTCCACCGACACCGGCAGTCGGCATGTTAAGCTGAACGGTGGCCACGTTGATCGGCTGTACACCACGCGTGTTTCGTCCTCTGGGGGTCCGGTGTCGCTGGTTAGCGGATCGTCGTCACTTACTAGTCCGTCTCCAGGGAGGATCGCTGCGGTGTCGGGCTCGTTCATGTCGGACCAGCTGTACGCGGTGCTACCGCTAACACGATACAAACTTTGTATTCAGAGTATGAAAACACAGTAAAACTTTTTACTTGCACCCTACTCCATGTTATGACGCAGCATATGCACAGCTAACTATCAAATCAAGCTCACGCTAACTCGCTAGGCTGGTAGGTTACGTGTGTGAATGGGACGAGTGTGTGAGTAACTAATGTAACCTGACCGCTCAGCTGACCTGAACAGGCGACAGTGGGAACACGACAATTTAGACAAGTGGGATCTCACTCACATCGTGTGGACAAAGAGATGAACTACATTTTGTTTTGACGAGACCAGGTTTTTATCTGTTCAAACCTACGATAGGTTAATTTATGAATTAGTGTAAGTCTGTATATGTATGGCCGGTTATGTAGAGTTGTGTTCAAAATAATAGCTGTCAAATTAAAAACGTGCGCTACGTTCATGTTATGTACGAGCCTGTGACGCTCTTATTTTGGCACTTCCTGTTACACCCGGAAGTGGTAACATGTAAATATAATTTTTTTTTGTTCCGTTGAGTGCGACATGCGTAATGTGCCTGTGTTCAATTGAGGGTTCAGGTGAGCGTAGCGGGCTCCGGTTCAACAAGGAAGAGAAAAACTTATTTCCGTTTATCATTCACCACGCAGATTCCGGATGTGCAAGTCTGGTATCGTAACAGTTCAAATTCTTTGTAATAGTTTTTATTACCATGCATTGGGAATACTGTGCATTACATTTTAAATCAATACATGAGGAAAAACATCACTTAATCAGTTTACAGAAAATGAAGAAAAATTAATAATGAGCTGTTCAAAAAATAGCAATGTCTGCATTTTTCTTACCAAACTCAAATGTTTACTGTATAAACTAAAAAGTCTATAGGACTGAGCATTCCTGTGAATCAGTAAATTAATATGTAGTTGTATGAGCACTGTTTTCTCAGAACTGATTCACATCTATGTTGCATGGAGTCGACCTTCTTGCACCTGTGAACAGATATTCCAGCCCAGGATGATTTCACAACATTCCACAATTCCTCTAATTTCTTGGTTGTGCCTCAGAAACAGCATTTTTCATGTCACATCACAAGTTTTGTATGGGATTAGGGTACGGGGAATGAACTGGCCACTCCATAACTTTTGTTGGTTGCTCTCTTACTGGTGTTTTTGGGGTTGGTGTCTTGCTGAAGGGAGGCACAGTGGTGCGCTGGGTAGCGCTGTCACTGAGCAGCAAGGCGGTTCCTGGTTCGAGTCCCACTCTGTGGATTTTGCATATTCTCCCTGTGTCTGCATGGGTTCTCCGGCTTCCTGCCACCACCAAAAACATGTGCTTCAGATGATTTCCCATCATCAACCAATGTTTTAATCAAAGTGCACTTTTCTTCAGAACAAGGTCTGGAAGGACCCATTTTTCTCCAGTTTTCAAAAGAGAAATGCATGGCCATGTGCCGGATTCATTCTTAAATAATGGGCCACCGTATTGACACCTGTTTTTTCAAACAATGAATGACCTCTGTATTTGAAATCCACACTACTATTTTTGTGAACACACTCTTTTCAATTAATTATTCAGTTATACCAACTCAGCTGTATGAATGCTGCATCTGTTGATTGTCCATGACTGTTATGACCCTGTGGGTCATTTATGGTTTTTGGTTTATGGTTGTTTATTGTTTCTGCCGTGTCTGTGTTCTGTTTTCTATCTCTAACAGGAATGAGGGAATTGAAAGCAGGTACTGCCTCATTTGTTGGCTGACATGCAGTTGGTCAGGGCGCAGAACCCCATACTACTTGAACCCCCACGCAGTCCTCACTCGTCCTTCTTACTAGTCTTTCTACCATGAAAAGATGATAGTTATTTTCTTAGTAAACTGTTGAATGTTGTGACTAGGAAGTTTGGGCTCTGTGGAGGTCATGTTTAAAACTTACATTGTTGCAGGAAGTACGCTGAAAATTTGTCATTTATTCACCTTCATTTTTTGTCGGTGAAGTTATGGTAAATTTAAATTCTGTTTTGCTTGTTGTGTTGGTATTTTTGCCGTCTGAAGTTTAATAAAAAGTGCTCCATTTAAACTTGTACTGGTTGCCACAGGCCTATTCTTGTGGTGGGAAGACTGGGAAGCAGTCTTCTCTACTTGTTGTACCAAGGTTTCCCCTAGGCCTGAGCATAACAATGACTGTACTATACCTACTGGTAAATTATTTGCCATATATATAATCTCAACCAAAATTAGCTATTGATCTGTTGTACTGATATTAATTTGAACCTAACTATGTGTGTGCATCACTTTTGTTTGTTTCTGATTGTTTGATGTAAGCTGCATACATTATTCAAATTGTGTTAGAAGACATACATTTCAATGTAAACACCAAATATAGATTCTGCTTTGACTTCTTTAACATGTTTTTTTTTTAAGTATTTTCATGTAATGTATTTATATTTGTCATAGTGAGAAAAAGGATAATGCTATGATAGAGCCCGGATAGCTCAGTCGGTAGAGCATCATACTTTTAATCTGAGGGTCCAGGGTTCAAGTCCCTGTTTGGGCATTAAATTTACTGAAATTTCCCTCAGAATCAACAAAAAGTATAAATGTGTGTGTGTGTGTGTGTGTGTGTCAATTACTCTGGCAGTAGTGCTGAGTGCTTGCATCTTTTGCATCTCCAACCCTTGAACACAAGGCTGAAATGCTCTTTCCATAGATATAAATGTCCGTTACAAAAAACAAACGAAATAAGAAAAAGGGAGCTCACATATATGTGTAAAACAATACCGGTAGTTCTCAAGATACAGGCACCTGACTCACAAATATTCATTGATACGAACAACCCTGCAGTGCTGTATTTGAATACTGTAGTTCCCCTTTTTGCCACAACCCTGGTTGAGCAGCACAGTCGCCTACGTGCATCTCCAACAAACATCTCCCCCACCTTGTTCTTGTACGTGTCCCTGTTAGCATCTCAGCACATCCAGCTTTGTACCCCCTTGGAAACTTGACTGTTTATCTTGGCTGCTAGAACAAAAGCTAGTGCTAGTGGTATTGGAAAAATGAATAAGTCAAGTGATAGTAGATAAGATAAGCCTTTATTCATGCCACAGTGGGGAAATTTCCTAACTAGTGGCGAAGATCTCTTCAATAGCACCTGATGAAACAAAGTGAGGTGACTTCATGTATTTTGGGCAAGAGAGGGCGCTGCACTGACGTTGTAGTTCAGACAGGCAGGCACGGGGAGAGCATACAAAGTCCACACAGAAATGACCCAGTACTAACTGTATTAGTACAGTCAATCGTTTCCACCAGTGATCCCCAAACCCGGGCTGCCAACTAGTACCAGTCCATGTGTCAACTGGTACGGGACCGATACATAACTTACATTATTTTGTTTTTATTACTTAATTATTTGATTTTGAATGATGTTTTGTTTTAGAAAATGATTAGTCTCTTGGCCTCACCTGTCTAGGACTCACTCTATACAAAGATGCTTGCCTCAATCACATGGCTACTTTCTTAAATTGGTCGCTCTGACTGGTAACACAGAATATATTACTGCTAAATTGAAACTCCCAATCTAGCAAAACGAATAAAAACCAAAGTTGGTGTGATGTTACGAGATCACTGCTAATAAACTTGTACACACAGTGGCTTCATATTTGTTATTATATTTAGAAAGAAAAACTGTTTCTGTGCTGATTTTATCATTTGATTTTGTTGTATTTATTAACCACACCTTTAAGGCTGGTCTGTGAAAATATTTTTTGAAGTTAAACCGGTCCATGGAGCATAAAAGGTTGGGAGATTAGTGTCTCTTTGTCCCAATGTCTCTTTGGGATGCTTAAGTTCAAACTCTTGTCATGGCCCACCCTAATTTGCGTCTGATTGGTTGGCACTCTTTGTTTGCATTGGTTGAGTTTACTCTTGAAGAGTGATGATTATTTAGGGCAGGTTTGTTAGGTTTAGTAAAAGGACTAACGGTACAGTCAACACACATAACAGGTTTCTTTTAATGAGTGTTATAACCCTCTGAAACTTTGTTTGAATAATTATGTGAAAAAAAGTTTTTTTAAGTAACAGACGGGGATTTTTTCCAAAGTGAAATACAAACTCATAGCTGCCTTCAAATAATAATATATCAGGCAGTAATCACCTTTTAATTTTCAACAACACACCAAGTCAATGGTCTTGTTTGTTTTAATTTTAATTTTTGTGGTACACAAAAACTAATCTATTAACGATAATTCTCAATGATAATACTTAAGTTCTGAAAATAAAGCTAGAATTCTGAGTTTCAAGTTAAAATTTTGACATTTTTATGCTTCTGACTTTAAGACTGCCCAAAAGTATCTTTCTGGCCCTAATCCTCTTCTAAACCTCACCCTTCTGGGAACAGCCATCATGACTAGAAGGGTGAGCCAACATAAAATGCTGTGTTTTGAACAAAGGTTTATAGCGTTATATTACTTTCACGTATCCACCTTGTCTGCACAGAGTTCCTGAATTGTCATCAAAATCAAATTAAGTTGACACACTACTGTTATGCTAACGCCGGCATACAGACTGCTCGTAAGGGTAGTCAGACTTGTGAAAAGGCAGATACGGGTGTGGCCTGATGGGTCATCAGAGGCACTCCAGGACTGCTTCTCCACCACAAACTGCGTATTCAAAGATGCAGCCACCCACAACAACGCCCTGTTGCACTCACTCCCATCCTCATGAAGTGCTTCGAGCGGCTAGTTATGCACCACATCAGATCTGCCCTCCCTTCAACCCTGGACCATTTTCAGTTTGCTTACTGTTAACCGCTTGACTGATGACGCCATCTCCACTGCCCTACATTCAACCCTCGCCCACCTGGAGACCAAAGACTCATACGCCAGAATGCTGTTCATTAACTTCAGCTCAGCATTCAACACAATCATCCCCCAGCAGCTCATCCATAAACTGGACCAGCTTGGACTCAACAACTCCATATGCAACTGGCTGCTGGACTTCCTGACAGGGAGACCACAGGCAGTTCGAGTCGGTAGCAACACCAGCACCATCACACTGAACACGGGAGCCCCCCAAGGATGTGTACTGAGCCCCCTCCTTTTCACTCTGCTGACCCACAACACACCAACTGCCAGCTCCAACCTCTTCATAAAGTTTGCAGACGACACGACTGTGGTGGGTCTCATCAACAACAACGATGAGACAGCCTACAGAAATGAGGTGAGCCACCTGGCTATGTGGTGCAAGGACCACAATCTCCATCTGAATGTGGAGAAGATGAAGGAGATTGTTGTGGACTTCAGGAGATCATGCACCCAGCATGCCCCACTAACCATCGACGGCGCTGCAGTGGAAAGGGTCAGCAGCACCATCTCCGAGGTGTGCACATCTCCGAGGACCTGTCCTGGGCCCGCAACACCGCATCACTGGCCAAAAAAGCCCAACAACTCCTCTACTTCCTCCGCAAACTGAGAAGAGCAAGAGCTCCACCCACCATCATGCTCACCTTCTACAGAGGCACCATCGAGAGCATCCTGACCAGCTGCATCACACTCTGGTTTTATAACACCCGCCTCACCCGGAAAGCCATCACCATTGCAGGTGATCCCACCCACCCCTCTCACAGTCTTTTCAGCCTGCTGCCATCAGGTAGGAGACTGCAGAGTCTGCGGGCCAAAACCAGCAAGCTCAAGGACAGTTTCTTTCACCAGGTGGTCAGGAGGCTCAACTCCCTCCCTGCTCTGTCCCCTGCCACAACCCTGAACTCTACTCTCACTCTGCCCTGCCCTCCCCCTAGCACCTGACTACCTATCTCTCCCTCCCCCTGTCAACGCAGGGACTGCGCACGCGTCACTTCCCCTATGGGATTAGAATGTATAGAGATGTTTACCATCCCTTGTGTTTCGTCTCATACTTCGTGCTGTACTGTCTGATGTACTGTCTGTGTTGTACTACCTGTGTTGCATTGCCTGTGTTGTCCAGCCTGTGTTGTACTGTCTGTGTTGTACTGTCTGTTGTACTGTGTGTTGTACTGCCTGTTGTACTGCCTGTTTACTGTAGGTCAGAGAGGACTGCAGTTTCATCTGTGCTGTATGTCGTGCATATATGGTACACTTGACAATAAAGCTGACTCTGACTCTAAAACATTGCAAAACTCAAGAATCTTCAGGTAACTTTGTCATACAGTCTATGTCACCAATTACAGAAATTGTGAAATTGATCATTAAACTTATTTATTATTTTGATATTGTGACGTTATCTTCATGTTCATTCTCACTGACTGTGGAGCAAGGAGAAAAGAATTATTTTCTGACTTTATGCCATCAGACTTTATATTGTTTTTTATTCCTGCCATCATTTTCCTTCTTAAACATCTTGCTCAAAATAATGAATGTGGGTTTTTTGACAATTTATAAATATGAAAGGGTTGATTTTGGAGGAATTCAAGAATTGTTGAGAAAAATGATTCAGTAGCCAAAACCAATAAATAATAATTATCAGGTTTTCAAGGCCAATTACATGTAGGATCCAATGATTAGACACTACCAACCTTTGTACAAATTTATTACTGAATTAATTTTTTTTTTACTCAATTAAATGTTATTGTTTTGCTTCACTGTCTGCTCACCTTCTGGCCTGGTTCTCTCTGGTCCTTCTTTGTTCTCTCCATTCTGCTCTCTCCTTCTTTCCATAAACAATTACAAACTTTATGCATATATAAATTAAATGTAATTTATGTGTAATTTGAGTGTAAATGAATCCAAGCATTTCTGATCTACCAGTAAATAAATGTGAGAGTTGACTAGGTAGAATCAACATTTGTTGTCATGTTGTTTGTTAGTCTTCTGCTATTTCTTTTCCTCAATGCATGGGGTAGAGTAATTTGACCATTTCCTTCTATGTTTTACCTAAATTATTTATTTTATAAGGGTATTCCTTAGTTTAATACCCATAGATCATTTGAGATGCATGATATATAAATATATATTTATTTAAAAAGTTCGGGCCGGGTCGAGCTTGGATCTTAAGATCTTAAACCCGACCCAACTCCAAAAAAAATCCGACCTGAGCCCGACAGTATTGAAGCCCGACCCGACCCGAAAGTAATTGTTGACTTTTTGAGCCCGACCCGAATTTCGTGTCGGGTCAGGCCCGAACTTCGGGTTCGGGCGTAAGGTCTTGCCTCTAGTTCTTGTGGTGGGAGGAAGACAGAGAACCCGGAGGGCCCCCACACAGACACGAGATGGAAAGAAGACACTCCACAGAGAAATGTCCAGGTCTTTGAATCTTCCTGCTGCTGCAAAATAAAGTAATAATAAAAATTAATAATAATAATAAAATAGCTCATCACTCACTCATCACACAGATCTTATCAAGAAAATAGGTCACCCTTAAGCTATTGCAGTGCAATTTTAATCTGTAAACGCCCAACTGAATTAATTAGTGTTTGCATGATTACAGTTATTATGAGTTTTAGTAGCACCTAAAAGAAAGTTTTCCTGTCTTCAGACGGTCTCTGTACACAGAGAGAATCGGTATCGGTAAAACCGGTTTCATTCAGTCCGACATGAACGTACCAGACACTGCGGCGATCCTTCTTGGAGATGTGCTCAAAAATAAAGATGGGCCGTTGACCACTGACACCGGTCACGAAAATGACGACGGAGACGTGCCGATCGGCCGCTCCATATGGCCACCGTTCATCTTAAACTGTCCACTGCCGGTGTCTGTGGAGCCGGTGTTGTTCTTCTCCATGTTTTCTCTGATCCTGCAAAGCCCTCTGACGGTACAGTACCTGTTTGATCGCATCAGTGAGGACCTGGGCTACAATGGGTCACAGAGGTCAGGGTGCAGCAATGACTCCGAACCCCAGGATCCTCTTCAGAAGGTACATTAACCAGTTTATGATTTCCAGTAAGGTCTCCTGCTCTAAGGCAAATGTGTTCATGCTAACCCCAAAGACAACTGTTGACTGATATTCATCCAGTGTAATCAATGACAACATTCTTGTTTTTAGCAACTAGCTGTCATCTAATATCCAACAAAGCTAAACTATGCAGTGTTTCTAAGAGGGTATTTTCATCTAAATGTTCTCCTACAGATAATGCAGAATTACTCTGACATGTTTTGAATATCTACTGAATGCTTTCTACTATCAGGTCTGAAAACTGATGTTTCAAACTTTTATTTTATCACCCAGACTTTGAATGCCTGAGGACATTCAGTGTTAATCACATAGGAGAACATAGAGAACCATAAGTTTAAGTGATCTGACTCCATTATACTAGATTAACAGTAAATGAAACTTTAAAGCATAGCTAGGATATCAAGTGATTGAACAAGAGCGCATCTGAGCAAACAATTATTTGACTAGAATGATTACATGATTGGTTGTGTCTTGACAATGTAGATAGATCAGAATCAAATGAGAAGTTTTAATGATTCTGTTCAATAGATTCTCATTTTTTCCCTCATTCTGCAGTTTTACTGATTACTGTAATTTCTAAATTATTCAAACTTCATAAAAACATATTTGTCAATCAGATGTTACTGAAATAGGTAAACAACTACAGTGATTAGCGTTGTTGCATGTTCTTTTGTTCTGCATGGGTTCTCTCCAGACTTTCCAGTATCCTCCGAAAACCATGCATTAAGACATCATGCATGAAGCTTATTAATATTTTGGGGGCGGCAGTAGCTCAGTCCACTAAGCTTCCGCCTGGGGACCAGAGGTTGGCTGGATCAAGGCCCAAGCCACTTGGAGCGTGAACTGGAGAAGTGCCAGCTCACCTGTACATCACCACAAACAAGCTGCCTGCCACTCCCCCTCCCATTATTGCATGCTTACAGGCCCCTTGGGTGTGTGTTACACACAGACATGCACAAACACACACACGCAGATATACACACATGTGTGAGTGACAAAAAATAACAAAAAACAACTAGAGTGCACCAATAATTCCCCCAATGGGAGATCAGTTGATTCTTCTTCTGTAGGTGAATTTGTGACTCTAAATTGCCCATAGGCATGTATGTGAATGCTATAAATTGGTACCTCGTCTAGGACATAGCTCGCCTGGGCGGCAATACTTTCAATTTTAATTTATTTCATTCATTCATTTTCACAACCACTTCATCCGCTGTCGCGGGTCAGGAGGAGCTGGAGCCTATCCCAGCTGGCTTAGGGCGTGCGATACGGTGGCGCAGTGGGTAGCACTGTCGCCACACAGCAAGGCGGTTCTGGGTTTACATTCCGCTATGTGCGAAGTTTGCATGGTCTCCCCGTGTCTGTGTGGGTTCTCTCCAGGTTCTCCGGCTTCCTCCCACCTCCACTCCGGGTGCGACGCCAGTGCACCACAGAGCCACACAGATGCAGAAAAGCACACGTGCACACACTCATACCTACGGTCATTTTATTTTATTTTGTTTTGTTTTGTTGCAGGAGGTGGAAACCCTGACTTCCCACTGGTTCCTCTACATCAATCTTGCTGGCTTCTGTCTTGGACTGCTTGTGGTGCCTCTCCTGGGCTCATGGAGTGACTTCGCAGGTCGCAGAACTGTCCTTATCCTTCCCAACCTGGGCTTGGCCCTCCAAGCAGTGATTTATCTGGTGGTGATGTACCTAAAGCTGCCAGTGGGCTACTTTCTTGTAGGAAGGCTACTTAGTGGGCTTACGGGTGATTTCAATGCGATTCTGGCTGGCTGTTTCTCACATGTGGCTGATATCAGTGACAGTAAGTCACTCGCCTTCAGAATGGCCGTCTTGGAGTCTTGTCTGGGCATTTCAGGGATGCTAGCAAGCATCATTGGAGGACAGTGGAAGCAGGCACAAGGGTAGGGATTATGTGTTGTTTTACACTCACATGATCTAAAAATATCACCTTAACACCAGTGAACCTAACTAAAAAGACACTACTTGCTGTATGTGACAACTGGCATTATTTTCTGCCTGTGTGTAGGTACATCAACCCTTTCTGGCTGGTCCTGGCTTCTAACTTGGCTTCGGCTCTGTATGCCTATCTGTTTGTCCGTGAGTCTGTCCATGTGGACCCCAGTGCCAAGCTCCTTTCCTCCAGACACTATAAAACTGTCTGGCATCTCCTCTCAACAGGAGGCACTTCTGTTGAGGAGGGTGGAAGATTCCACAGATGTAAACTGTGGCTTTACATGCTGTGTTTCTTTCTTGTGATGACTATACACTTTGGTAGCAGATCTTTATACGTGCTGTATGAGCTGAACTCACCACTGTGCTGGGAACCAACTCTCATTGGCTTTGGATCGGCAGCTCTCCATCTTGTCTATCTTACCAGTCTGCTAGGACTGAAGATCATGCAGCGCTGTCTGGTGGACTCCTGGTTAGCTCTCATTGGTCTGGCCTCCAACATCACAGGAATGGTGGTCTTCTCTGTAGCTGATACCACCCTGCTCATGTTCGCAGGTGAGAAAATCTCCAATATGTATGGCTGAAACTAAGATCTCTGTCCAAAGCTAAAAAATTAAAGTTAGATAATTAGATCTTGTATGACATCTGTGTCATTCACAGCTAAACATAGAAATCAGCATTTATTTAGTACTATTAAATATATTATGTTTTTATAAGACATAATAACATAAAAACAAGCTAATGTCTTTTCCTGGCACTGCAGTAAAAATGTAACTGCAGTATTTTCACTTTTAAAACTTTTTTTTATTGTTTCCCAGCCCTATCGAACAGTTCTGAATCTATGTTTTCTTTTCATGATTAATATTAAAACATGGGGCAGCAATGTGGTACAAATGGGTAGCGCTGTTGCCTCAAAGCAAAAAGGGTCTTAGTTCAATTCCACCTTTCTGTGCATATTTTGTATGTTCTCCCTGTTTTTGCATGGGTTTTCGCCGAGTTCTCCAGCTTCCCCCGACCTCCAAAAATGTGTAACTTGGGTGAACTGGTCACTCCAAATTGTTTGTAGGCTTGAGTGTGAATGTGAGTGGGTTTTTGCCTTTCTGTGTGGCCTTGCAATTAACTGGCAACTTGTCCAGGGGGTACTCCGCCTCTTGCCCATATTCAGCTGGGATAAACTCCAGCATAAAGCGCTATTTGGATTTGGATTAGTGGCTCAACGAATGAATGAATGAATGAATGAATGAATGAATGAATGAATGAATGAATGAATGAATGAATGAATGAATATCACAACACTGCTATTACACATTTTGGGGTTGTTTGTGTTGTTAATCTTTCATAGGCATTGAAAAGACCCAATTTATAATTTAGCAATATCTATCACCAGGTTATGGTCTTTCTTTCCTCTCCATGGTCCCAGCACCTGTGATCAGGTCAAAGTTGTCCAAGCTGGTGGATCCATCACAACAAGGTCAGTCACTGACATTTTAAACATTTTATTTGGGGCGGCAGTAACTCAGTCCACTAGATCTTGGGCTGGGAACCAGAGGGTGGCCAGTTTATGTGGAGTGTGAACCGGCAGTGGAAGGTGCCAGTTCAGTTTTTGGGGGGGATGATGCTTTGCTCAAGAGCACCTTGGTAGTGCTCAAGGGGTGAACTGGTACTTCTCTATCAACTAGTTCACACTCCAAACCTTTGGTCCATGGGTGGGTCTTGAGCCGGCTACCCTCCGGTCTCCAGCCCAAGTCCTAGTGGACTGAGCTGCTGGTGACTCTACGTGTGTAAGCATTTGATAAATTGGTGCATTTATTTATTTTTTATATTGTAACGGTTATAATTAAATTCTAATGACTTGAGTTCTGCAGGTTTTATCAGTTTTTGTGTGTTTGTGTTGTGTTTCAGGTGCCCTCTTTGCCTCGGTGTCTTGTGTGGAGAGTGTGTCTGTGCTTGTTGGCAATAGCCTTTTTAATTCCCTCTACCCAGCCACACGATACTTCATGAAAGGTTTCGTCTTCTTGTTTGCTGCCATTGTTCTCTTAATCCCCTCTGGAATAACTGGGTGAGTTTGCTCCTGCATCAAAGGTTTCATTTTCTACTTCACTAATAAGAACATTAAAACTTAATGAATTCAAATTAATCAACTTTATTCATGTTGTTTCTTTTAGAACCCTGCAGTGTTTCGAACAAAGAAGGACCATCAAGACTCAACAGCATCACAGTCAATGAGCCGAACAGCTCAGACAGAAATGACCATCTGTAAAGTCGGAAGAGACTTTGGTGTTAACAGAAGGGCAGGTTGTTTGCTAGCTCAGCTATGGGATTCTTTGAACTCAAGATTTTAGAGTTAGAGTCACCAAGGCCACAAAATGAAGAATCATCATCATGGTTGCCAACGAATATGCCCGTCATTTCAATTTTCAATATATTCATTTCAGTAGCTGTTCAGGCCCTAAAACATCCCAAACTGTCCAACCACTGGTCACATAAATGCTTAGAGAAATTAATGTGCTGTGTTGTGTTGTGTTGTGTTGTGTTGTGTTGTGTTGTGTTGTGTTGTGTTGTGTTGTGTTGTGTTGTGTTGTACATCACCTGACACAGCTGTTTAATCACTGCTACAATCAATAAGTGATTGATAGGCTCTCTGGCAGTTTTAAGAAATAGATCATATTTTTAAAACAGTTTTTATGTTTGGAATAGAATGAACAGAGAAAAAACTACAGTTAGGAGTTGAAGGACCGAATAAGCTGTGTTCATATTAGATGACATATTTTCTGTTTGCTTGCTGTTAAAATTTTTTATGTGTGTTTGACTTTTATTTAATTTCCATGAAGTTGAAGTCGGTGAACTAGAAAGACATAAGGAAAGTCAAGCAAACATTCACACTCACACCTGCAGACAAGGTGTAGCGCCTGTATCGTGACTTTCTGGACTGTTGGAAGGAACTAGTCATAGCACTGGGAGGGAACCCATCCTGCTCCACCCAGAAAAGCTCTCAGGAGGATTTCAGCTTGGACTTTCTTGCTGTGAGTCTACAGTGCTACCAAATATTCCTACCTTGCCATCATGTTGGAAAACTTAGGTATTTAAATTTCTGCTACTACCCATCAGTTTATAAGTATGCTCATACACGATTTGTATTTGCTTGTTCTTTTCCACACTTTATTTGGGGCAGTGGCAAACACGACCATTAAGTTCTGGATTGGCAGGGAGCTGGCAGTTCTGACGTCAAGCATGTGGAAAACCCTGAGATTTAAACCGGCTTTTTTTACTTAAGTCAACAATAGTAAGAAGGCCAGCTCAGCCTCTGTCCTGTAGCCTTTCACTTCATGCAACTTTCTGTAATGAAAATCATTAAAGCTAACAGAGAAAGTGCTTCTTGATGGTCAAACAGATGCAGATGCAAACATGTCCAAGTCCAACAACCAGTAATCCAGCAGCATGTGAAACTGTCCTCTTCCCCTCCCACCAACACACTCGATAGTCCCAGAGAAACTACCTACAGCCGACATGGCCACACGGGTCACACAATTGGGGAACATGAGCTACCAACTCTTCTGTAAAATGCACAAACGGATATTTAGAGGTCAAGCGAACTATTAAATCAGTTATTGTCAACTGATCAAAATGTTTTGGGTTAGTTGGGTTTTTTTTTTTTAGTTTTGCCATTCTGAATAAAAACCTATAATGCTGTCTATTTATCACAGTCAGTTGTATGATCATATTTCACTATTAGGTCTTTTAAAATATATTTTATTTTTTATATTGTTTAAAACAAAGAAAATTAAGCTTATTTTACACTGACAATAAACAGGATGAATATCAAAGCCAGTTTCACGTGTAGTGAATTGCTTTGCGTATGTTTAATATACAATCAGTTGGACAATTCAGAAAAAACTGTACAGGAAAAATGATATTATAGCTTTGTGGAGGTGTTGCTGCATTCAGATTACTATTAATTATGGAATAATATAGTATGCAACATACTCATCATGAACTCTGCTTCTATCAATCCCCAAAAGTCAAATCTTCTTCTTTTCCTTTCGGTTTTTCCCTTCAGGGGTCGCCACAGCAAATCAGTTGCCTCCATCTAACCCTGTGTTCTAACCCTGTGTTCAACTACCTTCATGTCCTCTTTCACTACATCCATAAACCTCCTCTTTGGTCTTTCTCTAGTCCTCCTGCCTGGCAGTTCAAAACTCAGCATCCTTCTACCAATATATTCACTATCTCTCCTCTGGACATGTCCAAACCATCTCAGTCTGGCCTCTCTGACTTTATCTCCAAAACCTCTAACATGTGCTGTCCCTCTGATGTACTCATTCCTGATCCTATCCTTCCTGGTCACTCCCAGAGAGAACCTCAGCATCTTCATCTCTGCTACCTCCAGCTCTGTCTCCTGTCTTTTTCTCAGTGACACTGTCTCTAGACCAAACAACATCGCTGGTCTCACCACAGTTTTGTACACCTTTCCTTTCATTTTAGCTGAAACTCTTCTATCACACATCACACCTGACACTTTCCTCCACCCATTCCATCCTGCCTGTACACGCTTCTTCACCTCTTTTCCCCACTCTCCATTGCTCTGGACTGTTGACCCTAAGTACTTAAAATCCTCCACCTTCTTGATCTCTTCTCCCTGTAGCCTCACTCCCCCACTTGGGTCCCTCTCATTCACACACGTGTACTCTGTCTTACTGTGGCTAACCTTCATTCCTCTCCTTTCCAGGACAAACCTCCACCTCTCTAGCTTCTCCTCCACCTCTTCCCTGCTCTCACTGAAGATCACAATGTCATCTGCAAACATCATAGTCCATGGAGATTCCTGTCTAACCTCGTCTGTCAGCCTGTCCATCACCATAGCAAACAAGAAGGGGCTCAGAGCTCATCCCTGATGCAGTCCCACCTCCACCTTGAACTCCTCTGTCACACCTACAACACACCTCATCACTGTCTTGCAGTCCTCATACATGTCCTGCACCGCTCTAACATACTTCTCTGCCACTCCAGACTTCCTCAGACAATACCACAGTTCCTCTCTGGGCACCCTGTCATAAGCTTTCTCCAGATCTACAAAAAAACGATGCAGCTCCGTTTGGCCTTCTCTGTACTTCTCTATCAACATCCTCAAAGCAAATACTGCATCTGTAGTACTCTTTTTTGGCATGAAACTATACTGCTGCTCACAAATGCTCACTTCTGCCCTTAGTCTAGCTACCACTACTCTTTCCCATAACTTCATTGTATGGCTCAGCTTTATTCCTCTGTAGTTGCCACAACTCTGCACATCTCCATTGTTCTTAAAAATGGGCACCAGCACACTTTTCCTCCATTCCTCAGGCATCTTCTCACTATCTAAGATCCTGTTGAACAACCCACTCAGAAACTCTACTGCCACCTCTCCTAGACACTTCCATACCCCCACAGGTTTATCATCTGGACCGACTGCCTTTCAACTCTTCATCCTCTTCAGTGCTCTCCTCACTTCATCCTGACTAATCTTTGCTACATCCTGGTCCACAACAGTCACCTCTTCTAGTCTTTGTTCTCTCTCATTTTCCACGTTCATCAACTCTTCAAAGTACTCTTTCCATCTTCCCATCACACTGCTGGCACCTGTCAATCGACTTCCATCCCTATCCTTAATCACCCTAACCTGCTGCACGTCCTTCCCATCTCTGTCTCTCTGTCTTGCCAGCCTGTATAGATCAGTCTCTCCCTCCTTACTGTCCAACCTAGCATACAAGTCATCATAGGCCACTTGTTTGGCCTTTGCTACCTCTACCTTCACCTTACGCTGCATCTCCCTGTACTCCTGTCTACTCTCCTCAGGCCTCTCAGTGTCCCACTTCTTCTTAGCTAACCTGTTTCTCTGTATACACTCCTGTACCTCCTCATTCCACCACCAAGTCTCCTTATCTACTTTCCTTCCAAATGACACACCAAGTACTCTCCTACCTGTCTCCCTGATCACATTAACTGTAGTTGTCCAGTCATCTGGCAGCACCGCCTGACCACCCAGAGCCTGTCTTAACTCCCTCCTAAAAGTCATGCAACACTCTTCCCTTTTCAGCTTCCACCATTTCGTCCTCTGCTCTGCCTTTGTACTCTTCATCTTCCTCACCACCAGAGTCATCCTACACACCACTATCCTATGCTGTTTGGCTACACTCTCGCCTACCACTACTTTGCAGTCACTGATCTCTTTCAGGTTACATCGTCTACACAAGATGTAGTCTACCTGTGTGCTCCTACCACCACTCTTATAGGTCACCCTATGTTCCTGCCTCTTCTGGAAGAAAGTATTCACTACAGCAATTTCCATCCTTTTTGCAAAGTCAACTACCACCTGTCCTTCTGCGTTCCTCTCCTGGATACCAAACCTGCCCATCACTTCCTCATCACCTCTGTTTCCTGCACCAACATGTCCATTGAAGTCTGCACCAATGACAACTCTCTCACTTCTAGGTATGCTCTGCATCACTTCGTCAAAGTCCAACCAGAATTTCTCCTTCTTTTCCAGCACACATCCTACCTGTGGAGCATACCCACTAACAACATTGACCATCACACCTTCAATTTCTTGCTTCAGACTCATCACTCTATCTGACACTCTTTTTACCTCCAGGACATTCCTAACAAACTTCTCTTTCAAGATAACTCCTACTCCATTTCTTTTCCTATCTACACCATGATAGAACAACTTGAACCCTGCTCCTAAACTTCTAGCCTTGCTACCTTTCCACCTGGTCTCCTGGACACACAGTTTATCTACCTTCCTCCTTTGCATCATGTCAACGAACTCTCTACCTTTTCCTGTCACAGTTCCAACATTTAACGTTCCCACTCTCAGTCCTATACTCTTGGCGTTCCTCTTCTTTCTCTTCCTTCGAACACACTTTTCTCCTCTCCTTCTTCAAACAACAGTAGTCCAATTTCCACCGGCACCCTGTAGGTGAACAGCACCAATGGCGGTCGTTGTTAACCAGGGCCTCGACTGATCCGGTATGGAAGTCATAGGTTTGATTCGCATGTTTGATTTGGCAAAAGTTTTACGTCGGATGCCCTTCCTGACGCAACCCTCTGTATTTATCCGGGCTTGGGACCGGCACAATAAGACACTGGCTTGTGTCCTCTTGCGGCTACATTCCCCAAGAGTCAAATGTTTTCACAAATATGTATTTCAACAACCAGCAATATTATTGATATCTGAATTCCAGGTGTCATTTTATTTCACAAATGAAACAGTAACCATAAAGTTGATAATAACGTACAGACTTAACAGTATGGTGAATTAAATATCAAGTCAGTGAAGTTACTGTATATTATACTTGATATATTGCACCATGTTGTAATGTCTGTCAATAAGATACTGTAAAGCAGTTCCTTATTCAAGTCCTGTAGATTAATATATGTCAGGGATATTACTTTACAATATTACTTTGACAGTTTTATTTTGTGGGCATACTAAATTTTGCATTTAATTTTCAGAAAAACCGACAAGCCAAAGCAACAGATCCTTATTTTTAACAAACTGAAAGCAGCTTTAAAATGATAATGTAATAATATAATAAATAACAAAATAATGAGGGTTAGTAAAAAGCCCACAGTGCACTGGAGTCACGCCCGGAATGTACCCTGCCTCACGTCCCCAGTCGGCTGGGATAGGCGACCCGTGACAGTGGATGAGGCGGGTATGGAAAATGAATGAATGAATAATAAAGAGTCAATAAATGATCAAAATATAAGACAATTTTCCTCTTTCTGACTAATACTTGACATCACAGTAATTCTTTTTAAACACGTAGTATGCTCTCACATATTTATTTTACCAACAACCTGCAAGTCATGCAATTTGGATATTTCACATACCTTCGGTCGCATTTCAATTAATTGTTCAACCGTACTTCAGTGTACTTCAATTCAACGTTACATTCTTCTACTGCTACAGAAATTACTTTTTAATAATAAATTTGAGTATTTCACACTTCCTGTACACTCTCTAAATCTGTATTGAGTTAAGTTAGGACTAGCATAAGTTATTTCTGTACAATTTGTCATGCCTCCAGCTTCTTCCTTTTCACAACCTATATATAAAAACACAAAAAAATGAGTGGAATAAGAGACCTGATAGTCCAATGAGTGTACAGAGTGTGACTTAAACAAAAGCGGTTGCATATTGTCTTTGAAAAAAACTGACATGTTAGTGGAGGCTTCAGAATCGGTGATGATGATTCTGCTGGGTATCAATGTTGGCTGATTTATTACAGTTTTTTTTCCTGAGACACAAAAGGCATATACTGTGTGTGTGCGTATATACACTCAGGTAGTCCTCAAGATAAGAACGTCTGACTTACGAACATTCGTAGGTACGAACAACCGCGTGTTGACTACTATAGTTCACCTTTCTGTTGCAATCTCTCCGATGACGGCTCTGCCTCTCACCAACAATAACTCCTCCCTCCTCCTCATCTTCCTTTGCTCTCAAGGTAAGTTACATTCCAGTATTTCATTACATTTAGGTTTTTTATGTACTTTAATCGTTTCTGGTAGATCTTAGGGAATAGTACTTTCTTCATTATCTATTTTCTTGCGCTTCTTCCACCTTTTGCAGCTCACGGGGGTTTCTATCCCAGTGGACAGCAGGCAAAAGGTGGGAGAACATTATGGGGGCGTCGCCGGTGCACCACAGATCTGCTGGTGCATCAATCACGCATACATCCATATCTACAGGCAATTTTGACATGACATGACTAAGCCACCAAAGTTTCATGACTTTGGAGGTGGGAGGAAGCCGGAGAACCCGGAGAGAACCGACGCAGAGATGGGGTGAAAATAAAAACTCAACACAGAGAGGACTCGAACCCGGAGAGCGACAGCGCTTCCCACTGCGCCACACTGTTGCGCACAATTACAGGTAAAAATTCAATAAATAACGACTTATGAACAATTCAGCTCATGAACAGCCTCTCTGAATCAACTGTGTTCATAGGTTGAGGACTACCTGTATGCGTGTGTGTATGTGTGGGGGTGTGTGTGTGTGTGGGTATATATATATATACACCCACACACACAAATACAGCACACATATACATTTATATTCTTAGATACAATCTGAAATCCCTTCATTAATTTAATTTAGCATGTTAAGTCTAGTTATATTAAGCCTTTCTCTAAGCATGTAATTGAAATATATTATCAAATTCACTTCACATATGCTTGGGAAGTGTGGGAAAAGCTGCTGCCAAGTTCAGTATGGCCATTTAAATTTGGCATCTAGTTATATTATCTGAGGTTAAACATTGTTATTGCCATTTATCATCTCATTCTCTGTTTTTCTGCCCTTTGGAGGCATCCTTGCTGTCAGTTTGGTCTTGTTGTCTCTTCAGAAAGCGCAGGATCTTCTCAATCGTTGCCTCCTGGTATTCATGAGACCATCTGTGAAAAGAAAAGGCAAAAGGTGTTTAATAAAGCTATGATTAATTAACAAAATCGATCTACAATGAATTTTTTAAACCATAAAAAAATATGTATATTACCAAACACATTCACTTGCCTGCCTTCACACACATATGAACATGAGTGGCATCCCATTCTTAAACCATAGGATTAAATATTTTGGTCTACCCTTTGCAATTATAATAGTTGCAAATGTTTTAGGAAGGCTTTGCACAATGTTTAGATGTTAATGGTTGTTTTTCACCATATTTCCAGAAACACATTTTTTGGCCGTTCAATGGGAAAGCACTAATTCATCCCAAAAGTGTTCTATCAGGTTAAGGTCAGGACTCTGTGCAGGCCGGTCAAGGTATTCAACAGCAAACGCTCTCATATATGTCTTTATAGACTTTAATTTATGCACTGATGTGCAGTCATCCTTAAACGGGCCATGTCCAAAATAGGACTGAAACAATTTCCACTCCTAGTTTAACAGTACAATATGTATACCACACAGCATTAAGATAAATACTGTAACAAGCTGCTGTCCTGGTTAAAGGTTGTGCTAACAGCAGTGTAGCTTTGGGTTGTTTGAGTTGTTAGTTACTCACTTGACGCCATTGAAATTGAGAATTGCTCTCATGTCCTCTGGAAGTGACATGGGGTCAGGCCACATGAAATTATCAATGACAGGAACTATGTTCTTCTTGTTAGCCAAGGCTGTGACTATTTCCTACAAGATAGCAGACAGAGGAGAAAGCATAAAAAATCAGAATCATCTAATACTTTAAAAACAAATACTAAAAACATCTGACTTGTTTTACCTACAACCTGTCAGACGGAAAATATAGATGCTGTAGAGTTGATAAAGAACTGATAAAATTGTGTAACTAATAATCAAATATGTAGATGTACAGAACATTTGGCCGACTTGTATGACTGACATCATTATAAAAAGCATAAAATAATCCATTTTCCATAACCATTACCATAATCCCTGTGTATTTATATTCGAATTTAATTATTTGACTTTAATTATTTAAATTATATCACAAAATAAAACCCATTACTTAAAAGTGGTATGTCATTTAAAGATATTTAAGTATTTAGTTATTCTCATTAACAAAAGACAAATCTATGTAGTACATTTTGTTAATATGTTACAGAGACCCTTAGCTAATCTGACTTGCTGTATTCAGCTGTTCTATCACCACACAAGTTGAATGTCTAGATAAAGCCTTAAGGTGCAATGGAATGACATTAGAAATGCAGTCAGTCACATGCATTATGTGGAAACCATCTCACCTTGTGTACCCAATCTGTCATAGCAGTGTCAGTCATGCACTTGTCAAGGGCGTTTGCAGACAAGACCAGGATGAAGTTACGTGCCCTCTGCACACTCTGAATCAGTTTGTCTTGGAATTTACCGGCCTCCAGCTTCTCTACATCTATGAAGACACTGAATCCTCGAACCTGCAGGTGCACTTTTAGAAGGCTTTAGATTGGAGAGAAAATGAGAAAATCTGTGAAAATGTAGTTCTAACAGAGGAAAGGATCAATAAAGAATTTGTATCACTCCATTCACTGGTCCAACTTCCACAGCATTTGCTTCAGGTCTGACCTGGCCAGCTGGGAGCCGGTGTTCCGACGGTAGCTGATGAAAACATCGGGACCTGCAGGCTGGGAGTCCGTGAGACAGGGTTTTAAGGGCCCGTGGCTATATAAGAGTATCTTAGCTCTATGGACTCCGTTGTTTATCAGGCAGTCGTTTTGTAGCTGTTGGTCAGTCACGTTCCGGATAATGTTGCGGTTCACTCCTGACTGGATCAAGCCGTAAGTGTACTGACGAAAATGTGGGTCAACCTCAGCTAGCCAGTCAGCCATGTTGTTGGGGTCACATGTGGAGTAATTGGCATAAGTCTTCAACACACGCAAGTCTCTCAAAAACCTGGAGGACAAGGAAGGCTAGAGGTGCTACATTGTACAGCTTCGGATGCATGTACTGTACTGAAAACTTATTACTTACCTCTTGCGAGTGATGCTGGCAGTCATTCCTAGATCAGTGCTCAGTTCCTGGTCTGTGATGTTCAGCAGGAGGTCTCCATCCACCTGGAGCTCCTACACAGTACAAAAGTTAGAAATCCCATAATTTATAATAGGTTGATCGCAGGCAGTCCTCAACCTATAAACACAATTGGTCGATAATCTATATTTCTCATTTAACTTGACCAATAGTTAACATCAAATACAAAACATTCAGTGTTCAGCAGTTAACCCCGTCAATATTATTTTGACATGACTTGAAAATCTTAGTCTATGAGGCGTTAATGTTACGTGTTCAGCGCAGGTTGCGGCAGAAAGGGGAATCAGTTGGACATGACGGTGCGCAGTTGTTCACATCTACGAATGTTCCTAAGTCAGATGTTCGTATCTTAAGGACTACCTGATTATGCCTGTTCTTTTAACTTACCTGGAAACGATCACAAAAGGCAGTAAAGCCAACCTGTTGCAGCCAGGTCTGCACTTCACATGTTTTCCAGTTAGGCACACATGGCAGGATACGTTTTGGGACTTCTTCCCCCATTGAACTCAGGGCTCGCTTAGCAAGACCAGAAGCTGTACCATTACTGGAGTACATGGCGATTCTTTTCAGGCTCTGCACTGCTCCAATCTCTTGAAAAATCTTAAAAGTTGGATAAATTCTAGTCAGATACAACAAAGCTACAAGACAGTATTGTCTAATCATTTGAGTTGATTAGAAACAATGTATGGGCAGTGATTTACCTTAGTATTACGTTGACGAGACTTGATGCTTGTCTCAACACAGAGGTAAAAGGCTGCAATGCACTTTCCCTCCACTCTTGTTCCATCCAGTAACGGCAAAAGATGTTGCAGGTCGGACGCCGTCTTACCCTGCATGCAGTCTGCGCTGTCCAATAAACTACGGGCAAAGTCATCTGGATCCAAAGATGCAATGAATGGCTCAACCAGCTCCAAGGTTCCAGATTTCACCACCTCTTTCTCAATCTCCCGGTTCGCAGCTAACACAGTGACAGCCAAACATGCATGAAAGCGAATGAGCTCATCCTCTTTGGAAAAAGCAAGTGGGAAAAGCCACTCAGCAGCCTGTTTCTCAATCATCCATCGTTGGCAGCGGTGGCCTCCGTACATGGCACAGTTAGCCAGCGCCACAGCACAGTGGCGCAGGACTGTAGGGTCCGTGCCTCTGCACCAGTAGAGGAGGGCATCCAGAGCACCATTAGAGATGAGGTGAATGGATGTCTCCTCAGTGTGTTTAAACATGTGCTCCAGGATCCCAGAGACACTACGTGCCAACTGTGCATCTTCCTGCTGTCGAGTCAGGTTGAGAATAACTCCCAGACCCATCCGTGCTAAATAATCTCTGTCAACACACATTTGAAAAAAAACAAACGGTTACAGCCAGAACTGAACATTGAACATCCATCCATCTTTTTAAGGATGAGACTATTGTAATTATCTCGTCTTCAGCTGCCTATCTCCCTTGCGTTTCATAGGTCTGCCTCCTCCCTGTAGTCAACTGTGATAGGCTTCAGCCAAATAGAGATGGATGGATGGATGGATGGATGGATGGATGGATGGATGGATGGATGGATGGATGGATGGATGGATGGATGGATGGATGGATAGATAGATAGATAGATAGATAGATAGATAGATAGATAGATAGATAGATAGATAGCTAGATAGATAGATAGATAGATAGATAGATAGATAGATAGATAGATAGATAGAGATAGATAGATAGATAGATAGATAGATAGATAGATAGATAGATAGATAGATAGATAGATAGATAGATAGATAGATAGATAGATAGATAGATAGATAGATAGATAGATAGATAGATGGAAGTATGATCATATATGAAATTATTTTTACAACTGAATCCTTTGAGCCAAGAGTCTAGAAAGAGAAAATGTGTATTAACATCTCATAAATGGGTATGCTGTAAAGTAAATTTAAGTAGATGCTTGGAAAAATAAATATCTCCAAGATGTCATGTTAACTTCACCAGTCATTGGGGATTTCGCAGTTTTTTTTAGTATACAAGGGCTATAATAGATTTTACTTCATGCAATGTCTATATTTATATAATTATAGTTGTTGACACTCTCTCCCTATGCCTCCCACTCTTCTCTCTCTGTTTCTCCACCCAGATAGCAGATGGCCTCCACTGTGCCAGGGTCCCACGGTGGGTTTCTGTCTGCAAAAAGTAGTTTTTCCTCACTACTGCCACAGATACCGGTAAATTAATGGTATGATCTAGACCTGCTTCAATTCAACATAGATAAAGATAAATGACTGAAAGAAAAAAAGCCAAAGAAAAATTAGGTTGCAGCACTGATTCATTTTAGATAATGCTCCAGTTAATTTGTCTTGATTCTATCATAAGCCAGCTGATTTTATTGAATTGTCTTTCTTTAAATACTAAACGGCTTGTTTTGTTCTGCCTATCCCTGCAAAAACAAAAACAGACCACTATGTGATGCAGTTAAGTGCATAAAAAGTTTGAGAACATGTAAACTACAACCACAATCTTGTACTTGTTTATCATCCAACTACTTGGTCAGGCTGTATCATGGCATTTTATTTCCATCCACCTGTTGTCAGAGATCAGGATCTGCTCCAGCAGTTTTGCAGACTCATAGGTGATTTCCACAGCTGGTGTCTGCTGGAGCTGTAGGAGCAGCTCCAGGCCTCCTTCCAGCCGGATCCTGCTGCAGATCTCCTCAGCCACCTGACGGCCTACAGTGGGCATAACCCACGCTTCCTCCACCAGCTGGTAGATCTCCGCGATGGCCTGGCGTGTCTCATCTGAATCAGAGGTCTCCTTTCCCGTCCTCAGCCTCACGATGGCGCAGCGTAAGGCGGGGAGTGAGCTGTTTAAAACCGCTTGGACGTCGGCACTAATGCCCGGAGAGACTGCCCTGATTTCGGAGCCGGTAGAACCGCTCTTACCCCTCTGCAGCCGGCTGACACAATCCGGGACTGTGAGTCTTTCTGAGCTGAACATGTTGGACAAATGTCGGTAGAGCCTCCAGAGGAAGTGCGTCAGGGAGAAGAGCATCTACCGGCGTCAGAATCAATGGATGCGCTGATGTGTTTACAAAGGCCCCTGATCCCTGCCACGGATCTCCAGTCAACAGTAATCAATAGTGACAGAAAATACCTTCACATTTAACATTTCATGCCATAAACATACAAATACTGCTCTGAAGTAGATTGGTCTTCGCATATTCCAGTCTCATCCAACGATACTCACTCCTGCATCTCACCGACCAATAAACGAAAGAGCGCCTTCAAAGATACTGAAAGAATCGCATCTCACCGGATCTGAAACCACCACAAACAGAAAATCCTAAATTAGTCCCAAATTTCAAAAATCCCTCTCGTGTTCAAAGAGCATCCGCGGACAAAGAAGGCCTTGCTTTCCTCAGAGAGCTGTTCCTGACGCACTGGAGCGGATAATCTCTTGCAGTAATATAAACAGACACCAGCGTCCTATCGCATCCTTACATCAGCTCCTACAAGCTGTCAGTGTCCTCAGACTCTGCACCGCCCATCGGCTCTGGACAAACACAAAAACAAGCATCCCCACCGCCTCATCCTCTGGTTACAGCCGTCAGAGCCGGATCGCGTCCGCAAGCACGACGGGCCCCCTGCTGGAGGAACTGGTTAAAGCAAACAAACAAACAAACAAACAAACAAACAAAAACAAACATCAAACGAACAAACAACAACAAAGAAACAAACCAACAAGAAATATTACCACGCTGTTACCCATAAAGTTCTACTACCGCTATAAATATTTTATTAGACATTCCATGCATACAATCAGGTTCAGTCCTTAAAAATGTATTTTTGAGTTGGATTGCAAGCTTTAGTCCATTTATATGGAAGAATACAAAAGAATGAGCTTGAAAAATATGAGTTATTAATATGAATTATTCTTGCACCTACAGAATGACAGGTTTGCATTAAATTGGCCTGTTAGAGGGAGCACGGAGACATCTATCCAAACTTTACTTGCATTAGGTGATGTCAAATGTAAATATTACATTGTGGTTAAAGGGCAGGCTGAAAATATTCATAAGATAATGGATTTATTGTTATTATTTATTTATGGTTTGCTTTCAGGCTGACATGAATAAAGATGAGTAACATTGATGACTGTCACCTTTCCTGTTTGCTGTTTTCTTACTATTACGTGATTCACACTTGTCAATTAGTGTCAAATAGAAAACATATCACAAATAGAACTTCCCAGATCACATGTTCATCTGCATCAAAAAATAATAATAAAAATCACGACAGTAATCATCTGCAACTAAAAATAGAAAAGACCAAAAGAGCTGGTCGTTTCTTTGCAAAGAAGCAGAGAGAGGCTCTGACTCCCATTACCATCTGAGAGGAGGATGTGAAGGTAGTAACCACAAATTACCACCTAATTTGTGGTTACTAAACTCTAGAAGGGGATAAGCAAGCTTTCCAAACTTGTGAAGAGATCAAGTTGTTTGGTTGGTACTGAACACAATATCTTATAGAGTATACATGGAGGAACAGAAAAAAACCTGTCTCACACAGTCATTGTGGCATTTATACCAAATGTTACTTTGCAACAATCATCCCCAAAGGGAATTTTAGTGTCTCTTATTTGAACATCAGTATTTGTAAGTGTCATAATTTCTGCTACTTTTATTTCACTCAGGAAGCTCCAAATGTAAATTTAAAGCCTATAATGAACATGTTTTGAGTCTTTTTAAATATTTGCTTGCTTTTCTTTTTATAGCCACCATGTATAAATTTGAGGAAGGTACTGAAAACCGCTACCTCGGCACCACCACATGGCTGCCCTTAACTCCACCATCTGTCTCTAAACTGCCATGTGTGTACTCCATAAGTGAAAAAACAATGTCTGAACCTGGGATTAATAGAGTTAAAAATTAAAAGTCATCTCTCAGATTACTGACCAGGTTTAAACAACCCATTCAGTGGAACCAACATAATGAATAATCATGTTTTACTCCAAGCAAAGCATAACAACCAATATTTTCCATTTTTTACTTTTTCATCAGACAGCTGAATGAGTGGTGAATGATAACTGTAAATATTCTGCATGGACCAATTTCTTGTGGAGGAGGAAGTCAGAGAGACTCACATCCTCAGTTACATACTGAGGTAATAACAGGTGAATTTAAATAAATAGCTAGATGATGAAGCATATCTTTAAAAAATCTTCCAAAGTTAAAGCACTTGAACATAAGCTTGTTTAAATTTTTAAATGTCAATGTTAAAGTTTTATTTGAACCAAGATACCTGTTCCTTATTTTAAGCAAACATCAAATGTGTTCTATACAAATGGTTCCAATGCCAGCTTTAATACATTTCAGTACAAAAAATAAGTTAAAGTGATAACAGGTGGTCAAATACAAACTGTCACACATTTGTGCAAATACTTCATATCCAATAGCACAGAGGATAAATTCATATTTAACCTACATAAACTAGCCAAAAAAAAATCGCCACCTGGATTTAACGAAGCAAATAGGTACAACATGGACGATTTGGTAATCGTTGGCAACAAGTTATTTAAACCCAGCTGATGCAATGAAATGCTTCTCATTTCTTAAAAAACATGTTGAAGAACACATGCGGTGTCATGTGAAAGATTTTAGCCTGTTAGAGAAGGGTCAAATCACGGGGATGCATCAAGCAGAGAAAACATCTAAGGAGATTGCAGAAATTACTAAAATAGGGTTAAGAACTGTCCAACGCATTATTAAAAACTGGAAAGATGGTGTGGGACCCATCATCTTTGAGGAAAAAATGTGGCAGAGTGTGGAAGAAATAAAATCCTGAATGGTTGTGGTCGGTGATGTTTGATTAAATCAAATGGAGGAAGAGCATCAGTAGAACTCAGGGCTATGTTTAATAGTGAAAGTACAGTATGTAAGAGCATTTCCACACACACAATCCAAAGGGAACTCAAGGGATTGGTACTAAACATCTGTGTAAACTTAAGAAAGCCATTAATCAGTGAGGCTAACCACATTCAGTTTGCTAGGGAGCATAAAGATTGTACTCTCGAGCAATGGAAGAAGGTCTGATGAGTCAAGATTTACCCTGTCCCAGACTGATGGGTGCATCAGGGTAAGAAGAAAGGCAAGTGAAGCACCCATCATGCCTACTGCACCAGCCTGTGGGGGCACTGTTATGAGCTGGGGTTGCTGCAGTTGGTCAGGTCCAGGTTCAGCAACAGTATATCTGCAAAGAATGAGGTCAGCGAACAACCTGAATACTCGGGGCATATTCCTAATGACTCGGGGCATATTCCAAGATGACAATGCCAGGATTCATTGGACTCAAATTGTGAAAGAATGATTCAGGAAGGATCAGACATCATTTTCACACATTGATTGGCCGCCACAGAGTCCAGACCTTAACCCCATTGAGAATCTTTGGGATGTTCTGGAGAAGGCTTTGTGCAGCGGTCAGACGGTACCACCATCAACGCAAGATCTTGGTGAAAAATGTGTGCAACACTGAATGGAAAAAATATTGTGTAATTGCAGAAGCTTCTTAAAATAATGCCACAGCGAATGCGTGCCGTAATCAAAGCTAATGGTGGTCCGACGATGGCGACGAAGGTGGAGACTTTTTTTGACCCAGGCAGTGTAACATATCACTCTATATGTAACATATCATCTGTGCGAGTTCTCTCTGGCTTCCTGCTAACACCAAAAAACACAAGGTACAGTATTTTCCACACTATAAAGCGCACCTAAAAGCCTGTAATTTTCTCATAAACCTACAGTGTGGCTTATAATTCAGTGGGCCTTATATATTAAAATAAATTATAAAATTAACAATTCATTAAAGGTGCACCTTATAATTCAGTGCACCTTATAGTGCAGAAAATACTGTATATAAAAGTGAAATGGAGACTGTTTGATTTTCTCTCTTGTTGCACTATGGTAAACTAATGGCTTGTCCATAGTGTACATCAGTTTCCATTCAATATCAGCTGGGATAGGTTCCAGCCCCGACCCCACACCAATGCTCCCTCGCCCCCAACAGGATAAGCAGTACAGAAAATGAAGCTGACCTGACATTATGGGAATATGTTGATGTTGGCATCCTATTTGTGCTAATCAAAGCTAGTCAGGTCATCAAACATCTAGTTTTTGCTATTTGCTATTTAGTAAGCTAAATAGTTCAGGTCGACATGTGGCTATCCAGTTAAAGCTTCTCAGTATCCCAAAGATCAGTTTAGTTCACAATAAAAAGATCCTTACAACCAAAATGTTTCCAGAGTTTTTGTTTGTTATTCTCAGGTACTCACCTAGTGCAAATGCTACTCTATGTGTTGCTTGTAGAGTGTTTAATTAAAAAAAAATACTCAAGACGGGAGAATATATGGATGGTAGTATAATTTTAACAGCTTGTTCAAGTATATATATTGGCCAACTTTCTGCAAAGTCTACAGAGTTGCATAAATGATGAGGGTGATGATGAAATGCTGAAATGAGTCATGTTTTTATGTTCTAGATGCTGTCGGTACAATTCTCTGCCATACGTTTTTCACATGACAACAACAACAAAAACTGCACAAAGATTCACTTGGACCTCAGTGCAGTTTTTGACACCATCGTATTCTTTTGCAACGACTGGACAAAACGGTTAGTGTTAAGGGATCAGTACTGATGTGGTTTAACTCCTATCTAACGTTAACATTTATAATGATTTTCCAGGCCACTACACTTTGGCCTGGAAAATCTTTGGAGCTATGGAGTTCCTCAAAGCTCAGTTCTTAGACCAATACTGTTTATATTGTGCATGGTTTCTTTAGGTAACTTGATTAGGAAACAGTCTGATCTGATCTGATTTAATACACCTTGTGATTAATCGAACTCTTTGAATTGAGTACTGATGTCAGAAGGAAAATTAACAAGGTCCAGCAGAGGAAAGTCATCTACAACTGCAGTAAAAATGTGGCTACATCTTCAAAGATCAACCGTGTAAGAGGAATAGGATATGAAAATCTTTCTAGAATTTTTATAATTATAAGTATAAAAATTTGGAAATTTCTGAATTTTAAGAATTCTCAGTCCTCTGGGAAATTTTAGAATTTTTAAACTTCTGTAATTTTGGAATTTTTTTAATTAAAATCAGAGTTCTAACCATTTTAAGAATTACAAGAAAAGATTGAAAAATTGTTAGGTTTAAAGCCAGAATACTAAAGAAAAACATGTTGACATCGCTCAGGGTTTTACTTTCAGTTGAACTCTCATTTTCTCTCTCTTCCCTAACCTCAATGTGTTTCTGGATAGCGTCAGCTTTTGTATGAAAAGAAAAAACAAGAAGTGGTGAACCAGTCTTTACAGACCAAAAGTGTTGTAGATTGAAAAAACTAAGGAAAAAAGTAAAACACAGGATTGTAGAAGAGATGAATGTGGATAATTTTGTTTGTTTTTTTTCTTAATTTTGTCTGGGTTTTTTTAGTTTGTTAAAAGATTAGATGTATCTTTGTTCAGAAAATGCACAGTACTATTGAAAATCCTCTTTATGTGAATCTCTTTTGGATTATTTTGTAATTTGACATTCATGAATAAACGTGATGTTAAAAATCAAAAATCTCTCTCTCTCTCTCTCTCTCTCTCTCTGTGTGTGTGTGTGTGTGTGTGTGTGTGTGTGTGTGTGTGTGTGTGTGTGTGTGTGTGTGTGTGTGTGTGTGTGTGTGTGTGTGTGTGTGTGTGTGTGTGTAAACAAACAAGCGGGTTGACTGACACATGATTAGAAGCACACAGTCCATCGGTGCGTCTCTCATTCTGACTATTTACCCAACATGAGGCTGTTCGCCGTCCTGCTGATCTCTCTACTCACTCACACTTTTGCAGCAGATGGTAAGTACAAACTAACATTAATGTTAGCTTGCTAAATACCAAATAAATGTTAGTTGAACTTGCTGGCTTTAATTAACACACAAAGGAAACCAACATCAACATATTCCAATAATGTCAGATCAGTTGTATTTTCTGTACTGCTCATCCTGTTGGGGGTTGAAGGGGCAGAGGTGTGGGGTTGGGGCTAGAACCTATCCCAGCTGATATTGATTGGAAAGTGGCGTACAACCTGGACAAGTCACTTGTTTATCATAGTGCCACAAGAAAGAAAAACAGTCTCCAGTTCACTTTCATACACGTCATGGTTTTTGGTGTTGGGAAGACACCAAAAAATATCAGGATTAGAAATGCTGCTGCTCTGTGCCTGCTTTTCCTTGAGTGACTACAACCATGCAGTGAATTATTATTATTATTATTATTATTATTATTATTATTATTATTATTATTATTATTATTTTATTATTTTTATTATTATTATTATCATTATTATCATTATTATTATTATTGTGTATTATAACGAGGGCAGCATAGTGGTGCAGTGGGTAGTGCTGTTACCTCATATCCATATAATCCTAGGTTCAAATGTGTCTGTGTGGGTTCTCTCTGGGTTCTCTGGGTTTTTTTCCACCAGTAAAAATCACCATATGTGAAATTGTGACTCTTAATTGCCCATAGATATAAATATCTCATTAATGTGACCTGTGATAAACTGTTGACTTGTCCAGAGCGTACCCTGATCCTCGCCTAATGTCTGCGGGATCAGGGTACGCTTATCCCGTAGCATACCCTGATCCCGCAGATAATTTTCTGTTCTAGATAATTGATAATTTTCTAGAACAGAAAATTATCAAATTGTCTTTCCCTTATCTACATAAAGATGAGCCACAATCACACATATTATGTTTCAGACAGTATTTACAGTGATTAAATGTATGCCAAGGCTCTTAAGTTTGACCATTTTGGCCTTGCAATTAAAAGCAGAAGTTCCACGGCAGATGGACCTTCATGGTCTGTCTTCCCCTGGACTTCGTAAATTGTTCTGGTATCAATTTTAGTTCACTGATCATGATTTAAGACTTTTTCACTGGCACCAGTTTTAATTTAAAAAATCCACAAGGAAGCTTTTTTGTGTACAATAAAAGATAACCAATGAAAATCTGACCTTCTCGACAGACGTAGGAACAGATACACCTGTGAAGATCGTACTTATCTCAATTACATTAATAACATTTTATCGTATTGTATTTATAAATATGCAAATGTAAACTTTTTTCTGCTGAGTCTAATTGGATTTAAACTGGAGCCTTATTGACTATTGGACCAGGACTCCTGGTGATGTAACAAATCATGCTTGTAATCTCATTTTTTTTGACTGGAGAAGGACTTCAATGATAAAGAACTACAAAGTCTGTGATGTAGTTGGTAGTACTGTTATGGTAACAATATTCAAATGAACCTTACTTCATTATCTACAAGAAAAAAAAGCAGTATGAAAAGCATAAAAGCTATTGTACCTTCAGAGTCTTGCATGGGTCGATGTGAAACTGGCTTTGACTCTGAGAAGAAGTGCCAGTGTGACTCCATGTGCAAATATTACAAGAGCTGCTGCTCAGATTTTGAGGCCACCTGTGGAATGATGAGTAAGAAAAACCGTCTCTGAGATTAAATCTATACCTGCCGTGAGTCGAAATGATCGTTGATGCCACCGTTTCCTTTCAGCTCGTGGAGACACGTTTGTATTTGCAGAGGATGATGATGATGAGCTGTACGACGGCACCACTCAACCCCCCGTTACCATCAGCAACCGTCAGGTGGAGCGCACACCTGGGTCCGCCCCAGACTTTGCTCGCAGACCACATCAACATCCGGACACCAACATGGAAATGACCAAACCCCCAAGACTGTTGGACATACTATTTCAAAAAATCCCTGCAACACAGCCTAGACCCAATTCACAGAGTGTCCCACCCACAGAAGAGGCTCAACCCCTTCAGGTTACAACAGCGGAGACAACCACTGTTCCCATGACAACACCCATCACAGAAACCCCCGACCCAGATGCTGTGGTCTGCAGTGGGAGGCCTTTTGATTCTTTCATGCAACTAAAAAATGGCTCCATATACGCCTTCAGAGGTGAGTGATTGACCATGTGTTCACCAAAAAATTTGAGGGACTTCCTGTTGAAGGATAACGTGTCTGAATTTTTTTTCCTAGGGGACTACTTTTTTGAGCTGGACCAGAAGTCAGTTCTTCCTGGTTATCCAAAGCTCATAAAGGATGTGTGGGGCATCAGTGGGCCAATCGACGCTGCATTCACACGTGTCAACTGTCAAGCGAAGACTTATATATTCAAGGTGGGGAATCTTCATTTATACTAGTTACAGATATATCACCTTAATGTTTAAACATATCAAAACTTTCATCAGGGGAACAAGTACTGGAGGTTTGACAACGGCTTGTTGGACGATGACTACCCTCGAGATATCAATGTTGGGTTTGACAAAATTCCGGATCACGTAGATGCAGCATTTGCTCTCCCTGCTCCAAGTCACAACGGGAAAGAGAAAGTCTATTTTTTCAAAGGTATAATCATGATAGAATATATTTGTTTTTATTGATCAAAGTTACTTTAAAGGGAATCTTGTTTATTTCCCCAGGTGAACAGTATTACACGTATGAGTTTCTGCACCAGCCGTCCCATGAAGAATGTATCTCAATGTCTGAGAGGTCTCCAGCCACACTGTTCAGACACTACACTGACGTTTACTACAACAACTATGAGCGTTTTCTTGGCGAGCTGTTCTCTGAATGTGAGTTGTGTCATTGTGTCATCATTTGTGCTCATTTGGGGTTTGAGAATGTCAGTACATCTAAATATTTTCTGAAATTCAGTGCCTCGACATCATGACAAGCATCACTTCATCGAAAGAGACTGGATGGGCCTGAAATCTCCAGTGGATGCTGCCATGATAGGGAGAATGTACGTCCCTCCTCGGAGGTCCATTCCACGGTGGAATCCTTATGACCAGCAATGGGGTCAACAGCAAGGCCAGCAGTGGAATCAGCAGTACCAGCAGTATGGGCAGCAGTGGGACCAACAATATGGGCAACAGTGGGGTCGAAGGAGGCAAAGCCGTTCACCTCTCTGGGAGTCTGCAGCTGAACAGGGGATGAATATGGGCCAGAGCTTTGCTGAAAAAGGGATGGAAATGGGTTTGAGATTGGCAGAGAGGAGAATGGAGATGGAGGAGAGGTTAGGACGAGACTGGGACAGACGGTGGGATCAAGACTGGGACCAGGATCGACGGAGAGATGGTTACCGCCAGAACAACAGGGGCAACTATGACTCCAGACGTGACAGGTGGTACTGGGAATCCATGCAGAGGAACCTGCCCATACAGACCGTCTACTTCTTTAAAGGAGGTAACAGAGCAGGGGTAGTTTAGGCAGTTTAGACAAATAAGGGGTCATGAAAAAAACAACTTAATAAATAACTTCACAGGATATTCCAAGTGAAATCACCAATGCTTTGTAGGATATCCCATGATCACACAAAAAGCATTTTTTTTATTACAGAAAAAAGGAAAAAAGCTTTTTTTTTTAAAAAAAAAAAGCATTTTTTATTATTATTTTATTTTTTATTAAATGTTTTTTAATTTTATTATTATTTATTATTATTTTATGTTATTATTATTTTTTCTTATTTTTTTATTACATTTTTTATTACATTTTTTAATTACAATTAGTTCAGTTCTGTTAATTATTGATCAATATCTCTATCATAAAAAATTGTTAGATAAATGAGACGTGTCACTATTGTCTCAGAGCACAAAGAATTATTCTTTTTTTTGTCTGCCCAACAACCCAAATCTAAATATCTTTCATTTGCAATGACTTCAAACTGAGAAAAGAAACAATCAAAGCATTCTGTCAAACCTGTAACATTTGAACTTTTTTATCATTTGTGTTTGATAAAACATTCCATCGTTTAAGGGATTAACAAAGTAAGTATATGTTAATAAAATGAATTTGTTGTATAGCATTATTCATGCAAGAATGTAGCTCAAAATACTTCATAACTTTACAGATTACATGTAAGTTCTAAAAAACAAAAAATAACTTGAAAAAAGAAAATAAATAGAAATATGTAAAAACAGGGAAAATAAGAACAATAATTGTAATAAGGACATTAATTGAAATAACAACAAACCAAAATGAGAGCGAAAACAAAACAAAACAAAACAGAGTAATTATTAATTAATAGAATACCATTGATAAAATGTATAAAACCACGGACAATATCAGGTCAGCTACTTAATTTCCTGTCCCTATGGAGAAACTCTGTGCTATCATATATAACTCAATATAATTCAGTCAGATACAAACAAGACACAGGAATTAGAATAAATAGATTTCAAAGATAGTTTAAGACATACAGATCAGTCCTTTTAGTTCCAGGATGAAGCAACTATTTTTTCAAAATGTTCAGAGAGTGAAAACAACTGTCTTGTCTGTGTTTCCTAGATCAATACTACAGAGTTGACCTCAGGACCAAAAGAGTTGACCCCGCCATGCCTCCATACCCCAGATCCATCGCCAAGTACTGGCTCGGCTGTTCAGACTCCACTGGAGCAGAGAAATAGTTTTCTTTATTCTAACATGATAATCTGGACTACATTTGCAAGTAACAGATTATTCATTTCAACAGAAGTAAGCAGTGTTGTTGTGGAAAATTATGTCACAACAGCGTCACACAAAAAAACACTGTATTTATCAACTTGAGCAAATAGCAATGCGATCAATTAAAGTCCACCCACTGCTCATTGTAGTCAAAGTTCAATGGATGATTTGTTTTTTAACTGTTTCTCGTCTGTTCTAACCTAATATGACCTGCTTTGTGCACCACAAGTGTAGTTAAAATAATCTTCAATTTCCTTCTATTGTAACATTTAGTTATTTTTATTTAGAAAAAAAAGATGGTTATGATCAAGATCAAATCTATGCTGGCAACTTTATCAAAGTAAGACAATAAAATGAGCTTCTTCTGAACCATGTGTAAATGCATCACCAGTAATATTCCAAAAATACACTACATAAAATAATATACATTGGCATTACCTTTGATGTTTAAGAAACACATTTCTGATCCTTCTTTTGTGTTTTTGCTCATTTACTGTTGGTTTGAGTGCAAAATACCAAACTAACCCTGTTGTGTTTTAGCAGATTTTAGTGAATGCCTAAAGGCAGTGCTGATTTAGAGTGAGTCCATTTAAACGGATGCAGTCCATCTGAAGACTCAAAATTATGTCCTCCTGCTTAGATTCTATTTGTTTTATCCTTAATTTAAAACTGTATGAAGACATACCATGATGATTCAGACATCGTTTGGTCTTGTATTCCTGGTGTATGAGGATATTTGTATGTCATATACCTCATTGTATCAATGCCTGTTCACCATTTCAGTACAAACAAACATAGAACATGTGTAAATTAAGGTAATACAGCATCATATTAGAGTGCTGAATAAATATTCAAATAGATTTTGAATGTAATCAGTGATAACGTTAGAAGAAACTACAAAAATGTTGCACATGGTATTCAGTAGGTATTCAATTATTTTATCTGTCAACCAACATTAATTTTATCTATATTCTATAGCTAAAAACATTTTTATTACAAGTGCTACCTCCATGTGTAACACGTAACACACCACAATTAACACCATAATTCATGATTTTCAGATCAGTACGTTACAGTAGAGGTTTTTCTCTTTGTGCCTGTGACTTTGTAACTGCAGAATAATAAGTAGGTTATGCAGTTGTGTTTGGATCAGACCTGCTGACATCAGTTTTTCCACTGTCGTGACTGTTACATCATCATCTGACGTTTTCGTAGCAGGGCTCAGCACCCTCATTGGCGATGACCTCCGTGAGGCTCGCAGCGTCACCTGCTGGTCCCACGCTCAAGTAGCTGCTCTCAATTCTTCCAACACCGGGATCATCCTGCCTTCCTTCTCCCTCATTTCTCACCTCTGACCCCGAAGCAGCTGCAACCACCTCTGGCACACTCTTCAAAACAGATGACAGCGGCCTTTTAGGAGTGCTGCCCTCTGATGCAGGAGTGTCACCGGCGCCAGCTGTGTCAGGGGTGTTGAGCGAAGCATGCTTTCTCCTGATTGGCTTACATATGGCAACCTCCACTGCAGATGACTCTCTTTGCTCCCACATGCTAGCCCGAGCTCCGAGCTTCTTCCTTGGTGGTTTGGTCACACCTTCAGATGCCTTAGGCCTAACCCGAACAGATTCCTGCTCCCTTTTTCTCTGGAGGCTGCCGAGCCGTCGCAGCATCGCCTGGACGGGCCCCTCAGAGGTTGACTCTGTTTTCATTACGGGTCTACCCGCCTTACCCACCGTCACATACACTGTTGTGACCTTATCTGAAATGCCTGCCTGTCCATCAGATGCAAATGTTGTCAGCTGAGTCCCTTTGTGACCAGCTGTGTTGGACATGGTGCGCCTTCGTCCTGATGCCCCGGGTACCTGCAGGGTAGCCTTGGGTGGGGAACTGTCTGAATCCTGGTCCTCTACCTCACAGCAAGACTCCTGGTCATCTGTCTTCTGCACATCAACCTCAGCTGCCCTCCTCTCAACCCCAGCACCACCATTGTCTTCCCCAGTTCTAACGGGACCTCCCTGACTTTGGAGAGAAGACAGCATCAAAACCCCCCAGGGTGACTTGGGTTTGTTGCGGGCAAGTCCAGGAAGAGCAGGTGGATCCTGACCAGAGCCACGTCTCTCCTTGGAGCTAAAGCGGGTGCCCTCGGCAAAAGAGACAGACGGACGCTTGGACTTGGCGAGACTGGAGGTGCGAGGGATGTTAAAGGGTGAGGTAATGTCCTCGCTGCTGAAGCCCGACGGGTCCAAGAACATATTACATTTGGAGCTCATCTCCTGGAATTCTCCGCCTGCCACCGCCTCAATGTCTATCAAAAAGATAGAGACAGAAAAAAATTTGCTGCTTAAAAAGATATGAAGAGGAAGTGGAATATCGGCTCTTCTCCCCTACAAGTACAATGTAAATATCGGTGTGTTCCTGTTCCTACCTTCTCTTGGAGGGACACAATAGAGCGCCTCTCCCTCTTCCTCATCACTATCAAAGGATGAGCCCTCAGCCACCCAACCAGAGGAGGGAGGCTCAATGAAGCTGTGGTTGAAGGTCAGTTCTGGGTCATGGTGAGACACTGCGTATGAAAAATAAACTTAATTACAAATTATAATAATAAAGACGATCCTAGGATCTTCAATTAGTAAGGATTAACCTTTATGAATTTTGGAATGTTACATAATTAGTTTGACGTCAAATACAAGCAAACCTTATAGTTTTATAACGCTCGAGACATCGAACAAATCGGAAGTCAACCAGAAAATTCGGAATTTTTTTGTCTTAGAAGGCGAACAAATTTTGGAAGTCGAACGTGAAACAAACGCAGTACCATCCATCCTCCTCCTCTCCCTCTCCAACGTTCACGTATGCCAACTGCTCAGCACCACAAACGTAAAAAATTCTTATCTTTATTGTTCTTATGCTTTAACTGTAATGTGCTTTTTATTTTAGTTTAATGTATTCAATAATTTTTCACTTAATTTGCGTTCCATTGCCTATGGTACGAGTTACGGTACCGTAAACTTCTGTCCAAAAGACGACGATAACTCGTACCTTAGGCTAACCTGATTACATCGATGTTTTTTTTTCTTTCTTTCTCATGTTTGCTTCTTTCTTTTACATTTCTTTGATATGTTTCATTACTATACAATTTGATATATAAAAATCAAATTTATGAAATAACATATTATGTTGAAAAAAGGTAGTTTTCTAGCGTCTTGGAACAGATTAAGACCATTTACATTATTTGTAAGGGGGAAAAATGTATTTGTAATTTGAACACATCGCTATTCGAACAGCCTTCTGGAACGAATTGTGGTCGGAACCCGAGGTTTGCCTGTATACCCCACGATTGTCTTGCAATAACTGAAGCAATTAGCCCTAGAGGTAAGGCCTAAAAAATCCAGCCCGACCCAACCCGAGCCCGAGGGTATTAAAGCCCGACCCGACCTGACCCGAATGTAATTATTGACATTTTGAGCACGACCCGGCCTGAATTTCACGTCAGGTCAGGCTTGGACTCGGGCTTAAGATCTTACCTCTAATCAGCCCACGTTCAGGTGGGATGCTATTGATGACTTTAGGAGTTTAATCTTATTTCCAAGAAGTTGCGTACTTAAACTGAATATAATACATCTGTAATTTAACTGAACTCATTATAGTGATTAACAGTGAATTACAAAACGGTCTATCTTGTCCATCATGAAACACTGACTACAGACTGTACAGACTATACAGGACTGACCAGTGACACGAGGCAGGCCAGAGGACCAGTCAGAGATACAGGGGAGGGCAGCACCGATGTTAGCCAGGACGCTGTAAACATGATACTTCACCCGAACTGACCAGCCGCCATCTGCCAAAGTTGCCCTGGGAAAAAAAAAAAAAAAAGACGTTAACAGATTGTACATTCTCAAAAAATCTGAATTCTTCAACCTGAATGTCTTTTCAACTCCGGATGTAACTATAATACAATTATAATCAATTTTAAGAAAGTTTGATTAAGCTACTACATTCATACTTTTGGTAATATTAGATAATTATAATTATACAGAAATTTGTAACTTTGTAGTGCTCAAACTGAGAGTCAGAGACTTTTGGAAAATGTAGACATCTAGTGGAGTTCAAATTGAGGGATGAACCCAAACCTGTCTTTGTTATCAACAGGACCTCCTCCACAACACAAACAGCAGCAGAGAACAGCGAGGAGCAGCAGGAGCAAAGGCACTAGAATACCCGCTAGTACAGAGCCTCTGACACCTGAAACACACACACACACACACACACAAAGAAGTAATGACATCCAGGCTCATATACTCATCCATGGATGGATGGATGGATGGATGGATGGATGGATGGATGGATGGATGGATGGATGGATGGATGGATTGACATACTGTTGGGGCAGATGCCAGTGACCGTGTTGCACCAGACCCCCTCACCACAGTCACAGGTGGAGGAACAGTTGAGGCCATAGTGCCGGGCGGGGCAGCTACTGTTACAGCTGCAAAACAATATAAAGTCACATGATTACCTCTCAAAAAAACACACAAATCTGTCAATGATCGCTGAACCATGATACTTTCTTGTGAAAACACCTTATGATGATGTGTCAGTGTCTTCAAACAGCAGAGTGACAATTATTTTATCACCCCAAACTCTAAGCTCAGCTCAACTTGGATCTATTTGCTTCAGCTGCAATATTTACTGCAAAATGGTACCCCTACCAACTTTTTTTTTAATTCTATGACTATCTGTGGGCAGCATGGTGGCTCAGTGGGTAGCACTGTTGCTTTACAACAAGAAGGTTGTGGGTTTGATGCCTGTCTGTGCAGAGTGTATATGTTCTCCCTGTGTCTTTGTGGGTTCTCTCCGGGTTACCCCCCACCTCCAAAAACTATGTGTATGTGTGTAACTATGTGTGTGTGCATATGTAAAAAGGCCCAAAGAGATACATCACCTCTCTCCCTGAAAGCCTGCCAGACAGACACACCTTCCTGTCACGTGATCACAGTTACCATGGATACAAAGGCCGCAGAGGAAGCGGCAGGCATCTCCAAATGTCCTGTTAGAGCAGACTTCCTCACACCTGGAAAGAAAGAATGATGAGAATGACACAAATTATTTCCTTTTAAACAGATTTTTGTCCCAGACATATCCGTCCATATAAATCACACACTCTTTACACTCCCAAAAATTTCATTAGCTTTACATCCAATGTTCTCCAAAGCACACATGCTGTAGGTCATCTGCAGTTTCATTGTAGAATACATAGCAATAAATACAATCCACGATGATATGACACAACAATGTGTAAATGATTATGGGCAGTAATGATGGGAAGTCTTGTGACATAATGTAATGGTGCAAGACAGATGGATGTAGTGTGTAACGTGTGATTTGTTCTAACACATCATAGAAATCTAAATGAACACAGCGGGCTCATGTTTGAGCTCAAACACAAATACACACCTAGGTCCAGTCCATCCAGGGTCACATCTCCAGCATCTCCCAGTTTGTGGGTCACAGGGTTCATCTTTTCTGCAATGTGGGCATTTCTTAAGGCAGCCTTCTCCATAATAACCAGGTGGGCACGGGCGGTTGCACTGTGTACCGTTCCAGCCAGGTTCACAGGCAGCACAGGCGCCGTCGGTGGCAGAGCAGACGTGGTTGTCTTTACAGAAGCCACAACTAAAGGCAAGAGATCCAAGGAGAATCACAAACATTCATTCTAATGGATTTAAATGGATCGGTGCGTTCGGCTGAACATCTACCTCATCGTACAACCACTGCCGTACTTCCTGGCCTCACAGGGCTGGTTGCAGAACAGACCTCGGTACCCCGGGTGGCACAGGCACTGCCCGCTGACGGGGTCACATCTGCTGTGTGTGAGGTCACAGTTACACCTTCGATCACAGCTGGGTCCCCACCAGCCTGCCTCGCAGTCACACACACCGGTACGCTGGTTGCACTGTGACAGGTAGCAGTTGCAGCTGACGAGACACTTCAGCCCCCAGTGACCCCTGTGGCACTGACACCGGCCAGTTAGCTGGTCGCAGCTGGGACCAGCAGATCCCCCGCTGATGCACTGGCACGGTTTGGAGCAGGTGGGCGACCACCAGCCCTCGTCGCAGGTGCAGTTTCCATAGATGGGATGGCAGCGGCCATGCCGGGTGCATTTGCAGGCATGCTGACACAGTGGACCCCAACGGTTGGCGTTGCAGGTGCACTCACCAGTGACGGGGTGACAGCGCCCGTGTGGGTGGCACTGACACACCCGACGACAATTTGGAGCCCAGAACTCAGCCGGACAGCCTGGTTCCAACCAAAAAGGGAATAATGTAAAATAACTACAGTGTGTGTGTGTGTGTGTGTGTGTGTGTGTGTGTGTGTGTGTGTGTGTGTGTGTGTGTGTGTGTGTGTGTGTGTGTGTGTGTGTGTGTGTGTGTGTGTGTGTGTGTGTGTATGTATGTATATATATATATATATATATATATATATATATATATATATATATATATATATATATATATATATATATATATATATATATATATATATATATATATATATATATATATATATAGTGTTGAAACCGACAAAATGAAGGAAGGTACCACAGTATGTTTAAAAAATTACAGTACTTCAGTAGAATTTTGAGTTTCTGGTAAATTACATTTTGTACTTTCTACTTATACTCCACTGCATTTCAGAGAGAATTTTTTTTTTTACCTCACGCCCAAAACCTTTTGACTTTTTTGTAATTCTCTCATTCAGACCAAAGGTGGTATGTCCAAAAAGGAACACAAATCTAATAGAACTTCGTTTTTCTTTTTTCTTTCTTTCTTTCTTTCTTTCTTTCTTTCTTTCTTTCTTTCTTTCTTTCTTTCTTTCTTTCTTTCTTTCTTTCTTTCTTTCTTTCTTTCTTTCTTTCTTTCTTTCTTTCTTTCTATATTTTCAATTTTAATTTTATTTTTATCGACCATTTCATGGCCTGTATGTTATAGAAACAAAAATCCATAGCTTCTATTCGTTATCGATTCTTTTTATTTTCTTATATAAGTAACATCACAGTAAAGTTCAGAATGCTTACACATTAAGATAATGAGTGAAACGAAAGCAGGTCTTGTGCAATTTCTGTGAAACATACAGGAGTTTATGAAGACGTACAATGAAGGAATAGGTCTTAACAGCTCCTGGTGTATTATGGGTACTCACGTGTTTTACAGTGGGCACCATAGTAGCCAGGTGGACAGTGACACACTCCGGGATACACACAAATCTCATTGTTGAGACAGGCCTGCTCACCTTCACACACGGCTGCGCGCACACACACACACACACACACAGCATACCAGTGAAAGACAAACCAGTAAACAACGTTCCTCTTGTTGTCCATTAAATAAGTTAAACTCACGTATGGTGCACTCTGTTCCATCCTGACGCCATCCAGCGCAACAAACCGGCGTGGAGGGGTTCCTGACAATACATAATATAATCCAATTTGACATTTAGCAATTAAATGAAACCCATTGGGATTTTGCAAATGTTTCATTAAAAAAAAAAAAAAGTACAAATGCAACCAATCCAGTTTATCACGCCTTGAGAATGAACTAGTTGTCACGTCGCATGAAGAGAACTCAGCTTCAGTGTTCAGCAGCTGGTCTAAAGTCTGGAAGTTAGTCCTTGCTGCTGTCATCACTAAACTTATAATGAAACAATAAGAGATGTGAGGGTGACGTGTACCTGATACCATAGCAGACATTCTTTCCAGCAGGATCCAGTGTGTGTGAAGAGTACGAGCAGTAGATGAGAACATTCAGCACTCCAAGGAGAAGATTCATCTCCACCAAAAATGTGAAAACCCAAACCAGGAACCAGAAATGTTTCTGTCTGATGTGTTTACAGCCAACCAGTCCTGTCGTCTGTCTGTCCTCTCAAATTGTTCTTCTAATCAGATGGAGCACAATGAGAGGCAGTATCTCTCTTTCTGTCTACCCTCCTCCCTTCCCTCCGTCCCCCTTCTCTCCCTATCCTCTCCACTTCTAAAGTCGTCTTGTGGCTGCGGTGCAGCCAGAGAGGTCGAAGCCCCTGAATTTCCTCTTCCCATTTCCTGGGGAAGTCAGAGCCACTTCCTTCTATTCAGCCAGACCAGAGCTTTTTAAAGATCTTTGAACACCAACACACAAAACACGCTACACACACACACACACTGGTGGGGTCCAAACACACACCCATGATGTCCCCCCTTTTCCCAGAATCTACTGTTAACCGTAATCCAGGACGTGATGAGGAACGTTTATTAGTCATTTAATACTCCTTATAAGCCTGCAGTACAGAGATGACATCATTGCTTTAAGCAATTGTAACCTTTTTATAGAGCAGAAGCGTTGATGGACAGCAGCAACGTTAAATTTTTCTAAGAAAGAAATAAGCTTTTGTTGTCATTATAAAACTGTACAACAGAATCCAAGGTTAGCTTTAGTTGGTCCTGAGCTGTTGGACCCTAGGCGCGTCGCCACTACAACCCAACATAATCTAAAGTTCCTTAAACGCATGTGTTTTGTGATGATGGGGGGGAAAACCAGAGTAATCCCATTCAGACACGGAGAGAACATGCAAAAGGCCATGTTGGAAACACTGGGGTGTGAACCCCCAATCTTCTTACTGTGAGGCAACAGTGCGAACCACTATGGCACCATGTTGTAACAGATTGCTCTTGAATCGTGGGATAAAAATGAGTAGAGATCACTTTTCATTATTATTTTTAATGCATATGTTTGGATCTTCAAATGTCAATACAACAGGGAAGTCACATATTCAATAGTTTTTTATTATATTTCATCAAAAATATTCACTTACATGACAATCTGTTTTAAGTAGCAAAAACATTCCATTAAAAAACATACTAACAAAAAATAAATTGCATGCTTTAAGAAAACGCGATCTGATTGGAAGGTCGTACATTGCTCAATAAATACACAACTGGTTTGTGATTGTCTGAGAAGTGATATGGTGAAAGGTTTATAGAGAGCAACAACAGGGTGAACAAACAACGTGACTGATACACGAGCCAGAGCAATGAATCCACAAGCGTACCTCCACGGGCATCACCATCACTACACTCCAACTACAGACTTTGGCTCTCTGCAATGAGTCTAAATAAAAATATATGATAGTAATAACGCATAGCGGTAAGTTAAGGCTCACGGGATTAAAAGAGCTCACTACTGGGAAAGATGGTAATATGGATAACACTTATTTTTGCTATTGAGTATGAAAGTGTTTCAAATAAGAACAAAAATGATGCACAATTCAACAACAATTTTAAATTCTTCCCCTATTGCGGAAAATACTCAATAATAAATATGTGATAAAATACTCATTAGTCGTAAAGTTAAACAAAAACTACTTGTGAGGCAGAGTTGAACATATTTTGTACTTTTAGTTTCACTTCAGGATAAATTCCTCTTTAATGTCTTTGGTCTTTTTTTATTTAGGTTTGAAGATATTTATAAAGCTCTCTTAACATTAATAAAACTTTGCTTACAATGAAAAATATGGCTGTTATATTAATACAGGAGTCATCATTTTAATTGAGGTACACTGTACTGTGTCGCACTTGTTCTTATTTATGGAAAGAAAAGAATGCTTTTAAGTAAATGTGAAATTAAGAAAAGGGAAATGACAGCAAAATAAAGGAATGAAGACATTTAAAACCTATCATATGTTCTATATTCTTAGAATCACATAGTGCTTTAGTGTTGAACACACTGGTGCTGGGTTCACATGTCCTCCAAACCTTTACGACTGAGTGAGAAACTTGAAGACTGCGGTTGGTACCGAGCTCAGGAAGATGCACTCTGCTCCGTCTCGTCGTTATCGGAGTCTCCGATGATTTCCCAGGTGGAGGCAGAGCTGTTTATGTGGGTGGGGCTCCGGCTGCCACCCGACCACGTCAGGAAGCCAAAGCTGCAGAGGGCAGATCAGACAGGAAAGGCTGGAGGTCAGGTCTGTAGTCCAGGATTACAGCTAAATATAGCCAAAGATTTGTTGTCTGTCTGCAGACAGACAACAAATCTTTGATTCACAGGTGAACTCCGATGTGTTCCTGATTTAGTTTTATAATCATTTTGCTTTAAATGAGCATTACGGTGCAAAGTTTTACATGATGACAGAGTTTGATTCATCAAAAACCTTAAAAGACTCTGAGCGACAAAAAAAAAAAAAAAAAAAGAAACTTTTCATGCATTTATTGTGTCTGCCTGTCTAACAATGAAATAAGTGAGTGCTCTTAACTAATCCAGCAGTATTTTAAGTTCCGTGTCATCAAACACATGTGTCAGTACATATAATATACATGGTTTCTCCCATGAGCCCTGACTCAATCTGGCTGCAGAAAATAACACAACTTTAATAATTATTAAGAGTAACTCATCAAATTCCATTGTTATGCAGATCAGACGATGTCATGAAGTATGCACACTCACAGATTTCGAATGCGTGACTCAGCAGGTTTGTCAGCGGCGTCACCTTCTGTCCCGTCGACCCTCGTCTGCCCAAACAGAGAACTCCTCTCCTCCTCGTCACTGGACAGAAACTGATTTACTCACACACGGATAAACAGGTGTGTGACTCGTGGATACGATTGTGAGCTGCGTGTGTAAAACACACCTGCTGCTGCACTCGTTCACAGGAGTCCCGAGCATCTTCGCCTTAATGAACTTCCTCTTTTTTTTGATGGCAGAGCGGACGGCTTCTAATAAAAAACCTGGACATCTCTCCTCGTTCAGGATCTCCCTGAACAAATACATATTCAGGAGCAGTTCTTTTTAGAGCAATAGTGACAAAAGAGACACGCGCGTACGCACGCGCACACACAGTTTGGAGTACCCACCTCTGATAGTAGCTGAGCTCCTCCTGCACCAGAAACAGGTTGGTTTTGAGCTCGTTCCTCTCGAATATGATGTCACGCACCTCCTTCTTGGTGAAACACGGCTGATCTGGATCCTTCTGATCAGCTGTTGGCTTTTTTTCTGACTCACACAACGACTGATTTGAACTGGACTAACGGGAGAACAGAAAAATTATTATTCAATCAGTGCTGCAAGCTATTAATCTTGAAGTGATAGTTTCAGGCACCAACTCAAGCTGGTACAAGCACACACTTATAGATGGAAGAGCATTCTGGTATATTTTTATCTGGATACGACACATACAGGACTGTTGCTGTTGGTTCTGTCCAGCTGCGTTAGAAGATTTTCTATTTGTTTGTTTTTCTCCTTCAGGTCGGCCTCCATGTCGGCCTTCCTCTCCACGGTGCTCTTCAACTGCGCCTGCAGAACTTTCTGCCGGTGTCGCAGCTCGCCGTTCATTTTCATGAAGCGTTCCAACTGTTCCTGGAGCTGCCCACACACACACACACACACACACACACACACACACACACACACGCATGAATAAGTCTCACAGTTCTAAATACAGATGAAACCAAAAAGTTCGTCTTTAGATCGGAGTATACAGACAAAGTTTGTTTGTGTGGAAAGGTTTGGGAAGTCTGGAGGAAGGAAAAGATAAAGAATGAAACCAAAACGTCTCAACAAGTGTAGGATTCATTTAATGGATGAAAAAAATTCCAGGAATTCATTCCATTGTAGAAGAGGCTGCCTCCGTCAGCCATGAGTTTTTATCTCACTCTCAAGTCTGTGAGCAAACACACCAAGTCGTGAGTGTTTAAATGATGTGATACACATGCTTATACACACAGTCACTTGCAAATATATTATTCATACAAAACACACACACATATACACACACACACACACACGTACACACACCTTTGTCCAGACTCGTCATAAATGCAGCTTAATCCTCAACAGAAACACTCTGGATCATTGTTGTACAAACCTCCTCTTCCTTAACGGAATCAATCCGACCTGCATGACACATGCTGCATCCCTATTGCAGCATGTGATATTTTACCTTGTAAATGTGTGTGTAAGATCTTGGTATGATAATCAACACAATTGTTTCCAACACGCCTTCATAGAACTGACCTTTGTAGCTCCGGTCATAAATACTGTCCAGTTCATGGAGGATGTAAGCATCAAGAGTTTTTGTTTGTGACAAAAACTCTTGAACCCAAAGGAGTTAAAATTCACCTGATAACCAGGGAGGTTAAAACACACCATAAACGTTGTGGTCAGTAAAAAGTTTTACTGACGGGAACCGAAGGTATATGAGCTCTGCTCCCTGATGAATGAGTAGAAGAATTCAGTCATGTAACCATGAAAATTAAAAATTATTTTTTTTAAAATCATTAAAAATAGCAAAAAGGCATCATGTCATAATATGATGCATGTGTGTGCAAAAGCTTCATGACAAAATATTAACACTTTCACATTTAAAGTCAGAAACCAATCATGAGCGATGGACAAAAGCCGATGTGTGCTCGTGTGTGTGTGTGCTCGTGTGTGTGTGTGTGTGTGTGTGTGTGTGTGTGTGTGTGTGTGTGTGTGTGTGTGTCTCCTTACCGCCTCCACCTCTTTGGAGATGCTGGTTATCTCCTGGACTTTAGCCCTCAGTTCATCTCTCTGCTTGTCCACAACCTCCTTCAGCTTCAGCATCACCTCTCGCTCCTGCCGCTGGACACGGTCTGCATACACACACACACAGACACAGACACACACACACACACACACACACACACACACACACAGGTTTACATTGTGATGTTTCAGAAAATATTTTTTATGTGCCAACAGGATATATGTAGATGTCAGCTGTATTTTCTCACTTGAAAAGCAGTACCATTCCAGTCATCCTTGTCATGCTAAAGAAGAATATTCTGTAATGTGAAGCATTTATCACACATCTAGATACCACTCATGGATAGGTATTTAGACAATGCGGTTGTACAACAACAGAAAACAGCATCTCTTTCTGTTAAACTACAAACTGCAGTCCTTCAAATAAAAATATCTCACATCGAATGAAACAGTCAACTCCACATGTGAACGTCAACCCAGCAAAACGAGGCATAGGAATCTGACAGCAGTAACGTGATTCATAGAAAATAAATAGCCACATTCACCTGACCCTAACCCCAGTCAAATAAATAACTAAAAGGAGCAAAGCAGCTTGTTTTCCCAATCAGTGAAAGTAAACAGGAGACTGCAAAAGAACTCCACTCTCAGGTTTACTGTTTGCTCGCTGAAATTCAACAAAAGGTTGGATGTTTTTCTCCATCTTTTAATTCTGAAAGCCTGATATTATTTTTGATTAAAGGAAAGCCTTACTCTGCAATGTTTGACTTTACTCTTTTATTTTCAGTATCTTTGTTTGTGAGGGAAGTGGAACCTTTACCTGAACCCTCGTCCACTTTTACTATCTCAAAACATTCACTGCAGCATAAAAACTGCAATGACCAGTTTGACTACTTTCCGCCTCGGGGCATATGACTTTTAATCCACTGCTCTGAATCTCTGCAGTATTGCTTGTGACTATTTTAACACAGGGACACATTATAAGCATTTGCATTCATAAGAATGGAGTATGTGGACTGCACAACAGAAAGGTTTTTGTTGTTAATTTGTTTGTTACAGAAGAGCTGATGTAATGCTGGTGAGTCTTTGGACATCAAATCGAGGCCCTCAACCCCAAATCAGATCCAGTTCTGTTTGAATACATCACCTACTGTCCAACCATAGCTGGACTGATTCCCTCAGGCTTCATGTGGGCTGGAATGTGAACCGTCACGTGCGTACGGAGGTATGACATGCTGCCTTTTGATAAACTCTTTTTTGGAACAAGTTTGGGAAGGACTAAAGCAAGCACACAGAAACATCTTGGAAGGCGATACCTTCCTGTGCGTGGCTCTGCAGCACCTCCCTGTCCTGCTGGAGCTGCTGGACCTGGATCTGCAGCTCATCACACCTCCGTCTCCAGTCCTGCTGCTTCTGCTGCGAGTCCTGTTAGGGAGGATGGAGACACACAACCTTAGAAACACTGTTTCTGTTAAAGTCTCTTGAGTATACAAGCATTTGGCCTCAGCGACATAGGGTGTGTCCACATGGGAGTGTTATTTTGTCGTTCAGTCATTCCAAATGCTTCCTTCTTCACATATCTTCCATAACTTATTAACTTTGACCCGAACAACTAGGCGTTGTCTAGAATACACTAAGGCTGTGGTTTATACCTTAATGATTACATGCTAACGGATTAGAGATTATTAAATTTGAATAATGTGATGGAAAAACTTGATGGATTGCTTTATCTCACCAAAAAAAAAAAAAAAAGCCCCAAGTTGTGAAAATTAACCTTAAATCGGATGAATATCCACTCAACAAGAGAGGATCTGTTAGAGACAGGGGGTTCTAGATCTATTGTGGGTATTCCACAAACTTTTTGGTGTCATCGGGGGATCTGTGACACCTCCAAACGCAGAAGATGTTGCGGGACGCGCCGCCGCATCTCGATGGTCGTAACATCGGCGTAAGGCTCACATCATACCGGCACCGTCAGTCCTCTCACCTGGAGTTCTCTTTTCAAGCTGCTCTCCTCGCTTTCCTTCACCACTCGTCTCCGTTGCTGCTGCTGAAGCTGCAGAGTCTCAAAGGTCTTCAGCAGCTCCTCTTCGCTCAGCTTGTGCGCATTATTCCTCGAGGCGAAGCTCTCCAGCAGCTCCAGCACTTTGACGATTTTACGCACCAGACCCACAACGTTCTCTTCGCCACAGTCATTGATGAGTTTTTCCAACTCGGTTCCGATCAGTTTAGCTATCTCGTAGACGTCATCCACCGTTAAAGTCGAACACGGCCTGAGAAAACAGCCCTCTGCGTTCTGCGTCTCTGCCTCAGATCCGTCCATGTCTACCGTCCGGGCGGCCACGCAAGGTCACTTCCCAGGCTCTGCATCTGATAACCGAAACAGACAGTTGCTTTTCTTGCGCGTAATTATAGCTGCAAAACACGATTACTGTAAATGGAAAAACTAGGACCGAAACTGTGGACGCATGGTGGAGCTCACCTCAAAGACTTGTTCTTGTTCTACACGTCCTGTGTGATCACAGCGATCACACAAACATCGGCTACCGAATTGCGAAAGGACATCGAGTCCAGAACTCCACAATGTTTAACAGCAGGAGGCGGACGGTCCTGAGTAATCCCCCTGCTAGCTGCTCGTTTGGACCCGCCCACTTTTCTGACCAATGATATTCCAGCTTTGCTGTTTGTTTCCTGTAAACTATTTTTCCTTTTTTTTTTTTTTTTTTTTTTTTTTTGAGTTCATTACTACCAACGGGGCCCGGAAATTTTCATAATTCGATAAACAAAACATTTGTTTTTAATCTTAAAATAATTATCTTTTACCTACAAGTTTAAAAGATAACGTACGCCCACCTTTGCTAATCTTTGATTGGTCCAACCTTGTTTTGTTGACAGCGGTCGACCACACCTTCCAGGTGGGGGTGTTAAGAGGGACTAACCCTCCTTATTGGAACAGAAGTCGGTCAGACATTCTTCTGACATGTCAAGTTTGTTAATACCCCGGAGCGTGAACGTCCACGTTCCTCTGCACAGCTACACTAACAAATTACGACATTCAGTTGTCTAATAAAATGTTCATCAAATAGCCGCAAGAGTTGGAGGACGGAAAGCGAAACTGGCCAAAATACTGTGAAGCTACATCAACTGGAACCAAAACCAGATGCGTTCTTCATTTTAACCTGTGTTGACATTGGCCTCTCCAAAAAGGGAACCAGGCCAAGTTTCCCACACAGTTTTAGAGAAACGACGAGATTAATATTTATTTAAAAAAAAAGATCTTTATTGAAACCCACGCTACTTTGTCACAACATAAGTAACAGGGAAATGGTGGATGAAAATACAAATTTCAATTTCATTTCTCAATTGGCTGATGGTGAGTGTACTCCTTTTGAAATAATGTTAATTAGCAAACATTACATTGAAACATTGTGTATTGTAAACTACAGTACACACAAATCCACATATGCTTAGGATGTAGAAGAACGCATTTTTCAAATGTAAAACGGACAAAGTGAGGAAACTAAACAAAATTGTAGAAAAAAACAACAACACAAGACTTCTAAAATGTCCTAAAGCTTTTACATACAATTTCCCCAAACATCAGTTGCATCTATTCAATAGAAATATTACAATGGTTTTTCTAGACTGGTTCCACATTCTTCATGTAGAGGTGTCACCAAACTGTGAAGATTAGAACCTCAGCGCTCAGGCATACATGTCCTCACGGTCTGCGTTATAGATTTCACCCTCCTGCAGCGAGGCAAAGTTTAGGAAATGTGAGGGCCGATGGACTTCATGGTAGAACTCCTTCGGATTGGCCAGCTGGAGGTCGTACTTCATGTTGGGGTCATGGCGCACACCTGTAGCAAAACACGTAAACAAATCAGGCCACCCATGTTCACAGCACTACAACATTAATTTATGGCATCATTGGAGATGTGAGAAAGAACCGGAAAACTAAAATCAAACAAACTGGTGCAAAAACAGAGTGGAAATATCAATATAAGACACATCATTAGAAAATGACACATCATTAGAAAATGAAACGGAAACATGGAGCCAATCGTGTCAGTCCTACGATAAAAACAAAGTTCTTGTCTCAAAAATAGACATTAAAAACTACTCTAAAAATAGAAGAAAATAAAAAACACATAGTTTATCTCTCTGTGAAAATAAGACAGTGGTTACTGACCCATGAAGTTATAATTCCAGGACACCTGTCCAGGCACCATGAAGAAACCCAAGAAGCGATCAGAAAGCAGCATTTGCACTCTTTCATAGTGGGATGGCAGGTAGCCTTTGGGGTTGTTGCCCTTATCTGTGTTTTGTCGGCCCCACTCGTAGCCGCTGGGCGTCAGCTTGTAAGCTGTAAGCGTGCAGGAGCCTGGGGTGAAGCTAAAGAAAAAGAGGTTCATTTAGAAAATATTCTTTCCGGATTAAATTTTCAGCATCAATTCTTCCTGCTTGTCAAGACGCAGCTTTGTACCTGCAGGTGATGATGATGGTCTTTTCTCCGTCCCAAGACGGGTTGTCAGCCATGATCTTGGCATGGGTGGTGACATCCTGTGGGGATAGCTGTGGCGACTCATTAGGCTGAGTATGAATCCAGCCTAGGGGCTCCATTTCCTGATTAATGGAGTTACACAAGTTAAACATTGCTCAACATAAAAACATGTGTTATGAGTTCGAATATCATGTCTAAATTAAAGTCCCTTACTTTCAGATACTCATGGCCAGGAAGCTGGTTGGGAAGGTGGACAGTCTGGTGTGTTCCCCACTGAGGCACCATCACGATGCAACGGATCTCCTTCACTTGAGGGTTATCTGGTGGACTAGTGCCATACAGGTAGCCAGCAATCTGAAACAACCCAGTGCACTATTACACCTACAGAAGAAGTCTGTTTCATCACTTTGCACTGAAGCGGTGACAAACCCTCCGCAGAGAACTGGAAGTGTGGATCAGTATAGAGTAATCCCTTTTTTTGTAATCAGTATTTTGCAGTTAACGTGTCCTACAACCACCCACAAAAAACAAAATTCTGCGATATAGAGACGATTTTATTATTTACAGTAATTTAAACGTTTATGAACCGTCCCCATACTGACATTGAACCACCTTATATCCGTCTTACCTTTTCCCACACTCTTATCGACTGTTCAAAACAGTTATGTTAAAGCAAAGTGCTTCTTTAATACACGGAAGTGCTCTGCGTTCCGCGAGTCTTGCAACGCAGCGCACTTCCGGATGCTGTCAGCCAATAGCATGCGCGTACGTTATCACATGACTACCTCCTAAAATCCCGCAATATAGTGAAGCCGTGCATCTTGAAGCGCTACTAAGTGAGGGATTACTGCAATACATTTAAAAGGACGTCACTCCATCAGCTGCAAGGCTAATTCCATACAAACCTGTGCTCTCAAATCTGAGATGCAGATGAACTTCTTGAGGACATTCTTCGGCAGGATGTAGGTGTAACCCGTCTCCTTGATGTCATCAGATGATACATAGATGTGATTTGTTCGGAGATGGAGGTTGGCAGCAGAAATGGCTCTGAAAAGGAAGACCAAGAACAATATAAGACACCAGAAACTAAATGATTCAGTTAAATAGTTTTAATAGGAATTCAAACACCATCTAGATACCTGACTCTCCACTCAGTCTTAGAGGAGAAGGTCTGGGTCTCATAGTTGGAGGTTGTGGAGGTGATGATCTCGTCACCATGCTTGTTGACCGTTCGGGTCTGTGTGGCCGTGAGCTGTGACTGCTCTTTAGTCTGTTTCTCAATCTCAGCGATTTGCTGACGCTGCTGTGACGGAGCAGAGATCTCCATACCCAGGATGATGTCACGGATCTCAGACTGGGTGAGTGACGCCACATTGACACTGGATAAAGACAAGGAATGTATTCACTGCTTAATGTCTGCATTTATTCTGCTGAATGAAGCTATAGGGAGCAGCATGTAGTATTTAACTCAGTAAATTATGAAGTCATGACATGATGCTTACTTGTTCTTTTTGCCATAGTCAGCCAGAATGAGGTCTTTGAGTTGCACTTCCACTTTGATCCACTCTTCATCGGTGAGTGTGGGCCAAATGTGATGGGGCTCGGTGATCGTTGTCTTGTCGGGTTTCAGGATGACTTTGGCACGGTCATTGTTGACGTGCAGCGCTCTGAGGATCAGGATCAGTCGGGAGAAGGCCTAGAAATGAAGACAGCCACCAAACAACTTCATGCACAGGAAGATGATGTCATCAAAGAACAAATGTATACTATATCCATGCGTACTGTCCAGCAGGGGGACAGGATGCATGCAATCTTGTGGGATAGAGTGAAACTCACGGTGTAAGATGAGATGGTCTTGAGCCAGTCATCATAAAGGTTGAACAACACCATCTGAGGCTCTGTGGCCTTCAGGATGAGGTCTCCAAACTTCTCCACTTTCAGACAGGCTTGGAAGGGGAGCTGCAGCTCAGAACCTTTAATCACGATGTTGGGGAAATCAAGCAAGTGGACCTGCAAAGGAGCAGAAGTATTTATAGCATCTAAGATAATACCTCAAGGCTTTAAAATACTACAGAAGATCTAATCTTTAGAGTCACACCTCCAGAGGATCCAGCATTCCCTTCCTGGTTACAATAATCTGTTTTGGCTGCTCTTCCACGGGGAGGGAGCGAATTAGGGCAGCCACTTCTTCAGCTGTCTTCCATTTGGCCAACTATAGAGAGAAAAGCAAAGTAGAAGCAGGAGAAAAAAAATCAATCATCTATGTATTAATTTCACTGAGTAACAAGATCTTTGTTCCACTAAGTTGAGGTTTATAAGTTAAATTGTTGTCAGGTGTATTATTTCTTGAATATAAAAGAAAACTGAACACAGGTGCAGGATAGACAGAGAAAATCTAAGAACTCAGTGACAGTAAAAGACCATTTACCCAAACAACTAAACATTACAGAAAGATTTGTAAACCAAAAGAGGCAGTGTTTATTAAAAATGAGAGGGGGTAGATGACGTCCAAACCTGTCCCAGACGTTTCTGTCCAGCCCACACAGATGTGTGAATGATCTTGAGGAAGAGTTGTCCAGTCCTGGGGTTGAAGATGAAAATGGCTCCATTGATTGGTTTTGTGGTCAAGTTACCCTCAAAAGTCTGTCAAGATAGATTTGTAGAACCAAAAGAGGCAGTGTTTATTAATAATGAGAGGTGGTGGACAAAGTCCAAACCTGTCCCAGATGTTTCTGCCGGTCATGAATATATGACTTAAGACAGGTAATTCACAATATTCTTGAAAAAAAAAAAAAACACATTTAGACAGTTTATCATCAAGCAGATGACATTCCACAAAAAAGTGCATTATTAGCACAGAATTCTTCATTTTATTCATGAAGGGAATAAAAAGGGTCAGTTCTCACCTTGTGGATGGTGACTCGGTACACGTTGGTATCATCAACAAACCAGATGATCTGGTTGGAGAAGAGTTCACCATAGTTCTGTGAGGACAGGTAAGGCTCAGTGGGCTCAGACGAGTACAGCTGCAGACCTTTGCGGATGCGCTCCCTGAGCACATACAGGGCAGGGTTGGCCTTCATGATCTTGGCCATGGCCTGCTGGATCAGAGGCTTGCTCCCAGGGAACCAGTTACCATAGCCGCTGTGATGGGAGATAAAATGAGTCACATACAAAGCCAGGATTGTTTTTTTTTTCATCTGTATTTACCTGACAAGCAGAGAAAAACATATGTTTGAGTAGATTTGATTTATTACTGCAGTCACCTAAAAGCATGTAAAACAAGGTAGGAAGTTAGTGTGAAGACTTTAGCAGAGCATACATGTTAGAATGAACAAACGGGTGCCAAAACCCAGGCGACGCTGCCAAGCATCTGGCTGACACAACTCTAATTCTATTTACACTCTGGGGCTTAAATTAAATCAGGTACATACAACTTCTAAGTGTTCTTTAGCAAAACAATACCTAGAAGCCATGGTTGATCACCAACTAATATCTGCCATCATATTAGTCACAAATACATGCTTGTTAAGTTCCTAACCTGTGGAGGTTGTAAGCCAAGTCGATGGCAATTAGCACTCCAGTGGGAGAGGGGTAGATACTCATGTTGTCAGTGGTGTAGTCCAGGAACTTGGCCCTGGCGTAGCGCTCGATGTCATGTGAGTCATAGTCACCCCAACGCAACTGAATGTCAATCCAGTACTTCTGTGTCGTGGTGCTATCCATCACATCCCTGTTGGCAATGGTACATTATAATTAATCGTGACCTGTTCTGGTCTTAAGAGCACTTAGAGTAACTTGAAAATACTCCAGAGCCGAAAGTGTAACTTCAGAAATCATACTTGGAGTCTGCAAGCAGAGATGGTCGAGAGACGTTCCACTTGTATGATGCAAAGAGGAGAATGTCTGCGCAGGAGGAGTTCATCTTGTATGACTTCCTGGGGTGGATGGTCTCCTTCTGCACCGTCTCAATCTCAAGGGCATCCAACTCCTGATCAAAGACCTGAAAACAAAAACAGAAAATGTGAAATGAATGTTCAAGAAGAAACTTTTGTCCAGTATATTCTAGTGTTTTGAAAAGTAAAAATTACCCCCAGAAGAGGTTTAAAAACAGGAAAACTGACCTGGCAAAGATCCATGACGATGCTCTCGTGAATTTTTTGCCACAAGTGAGCCCTGAAGATCTGAATTAGGGAAATCTTGAGAGTGGGAATCTTGCCGTGCATAAAGATTCCTGTCAAGTCAAGCTGCACCTGGAAACCCACATACACCTAAAACACAGAGAAAAATATAATGTAAAACGTATGACTTCTTTATTCTTCACTTTTCCTTCAGAAATATGAAAATCAACCTCTTTGAAGAGATTCGTTTCTAAATGTTGATGTACTGACATTGGCTCTGTTAATTGTGGGCGACCACCAAAGAGTGAAGCGACGGTTGGGGATCTGGTTCAGTCCAGACCTCTGGGCATTTGTCAGCTTCTTCCATTTCATGGACTCCTCAAAGCCACTGGCCTTCTCCCTTTAGTCCAAAAACATTTTTAATTTTAATTTTAATTGACCAATTTCGTGGAAAAAAGAATCCTAAAATTGATTAATCAGTTTCACAGGAATAAGTAAGATATTTAAAAAGAAAAAAAACACAAAAAGACTTTCTGTTGTTCTATTCAACGTGCACAGAAAAGGGGAGAGGACTTTCACATCTCATTGTTTCTGAAAATCCTCCACAAGTAGTCTTTGCGTTTTAAGTGCTCTTACCAGAATAGACCCTCCCAGGTGGGAAAGTAAGTGCCTTTGAAGAGAGTGTGTTCCAGGATACCTTCAACACCACCAAGAGCCTGGATCATATCTGTGCGGTAGTTGTTCAGGTTCCACAGCTTGCCATCATGTCTCTGGTGCGTCCACCAGAAGGGATTCTGCTTCAGCACCTGCATTCAAACAAACATCAGTAGTTCAACGGGTGATATTATGAAAAGCACATTCTTTTCCTGATCTGTAACCTAACACTACCAACTCCTAGAATCTGGAAAACAAATGTGTTCTTAATCAGCTGTTGGGTACGTTACAAACTAGCGACAAGGGGCTTTAATCGTAAAAGGCATTGCTTTACTAAAATTTAAACACACTGATTTAATTAATGCAACGAACGTATTCACAGTGTCCTTACTTCAAAATCACCTTTTCTAATACAATGTCAAAGTTGCATCTTTTTAAACTAAGATTTTGAATTGACCAAATTCTGTTTCTGAAACCTTTACCTGATTGTATTTTTTGTTAGAATATGGGTTTTCTTTGGTGTCAAATGTAAAAGTGAATTTAAAAATCTTTAAAAAGCTTAAATTTTTTATTATTTCTTTTCTCTTCTATAAGTTCATCTTCTAATTAAGGTGTTTTTGCAACTGAATGCCTCCGTCACACCTGGTACTGTTTGAAGTCTGTCCTGACTCTCCAGCCTTTGTCGTATGCCAGCGTATGCCTGTCCTTCTGGAAAAGTGTGTTAATACGGGGGATTCCTCTGTCCCACGAGTCCTCCAGATCTTCCAGGGTCAGGCGCCTGAAGCACAGGGGACCAAAGCCTATTTGTCTTGTCTAGTTTCAGCTTATATTTATACAGAACAAGCATAAAAACAGCAGCTCAAATAAATCTTTGTTGTTTGAAGACATAGAAAAGATATCTGACTATATGAATACTGTACCTGTTTTGGGCGATGGCCTCCTGTCTTTTTAGGGCATACTCGGCCCAAACTCTCTGAGAGTCTATGAACTCACTCTCCCAAGGCTGAATGTACCGATACAGGTTAGGAATCAGCTGGTCTTCTTCGTGGCTCATTCCTGACCTGAAGTGGGTGATACCTACATCTGTCTGTTTGGACCACCTGGTGGGAGGGAAGAAGAATTACTGCAAAGTTCACTAAATGAACGTTCTCACGACAAATGAAGGCATTAAAGAGCGTGTATGCTAATGTACCTCAGATCGGACTGTGGAATGAGCACATGGCCCATGGACAGCATACCAAGACCACCCAACTCTTTTGGGGTGTAGAAGACCACAGGGGGGAAGCGGCTAGGCATTTTGGAGTTGAGCCCAATCTTGATACGTGTCTGGATCTTGTTCTCACATTTCACTAGCAGGTCCAGCAGCTCCTGAGTATTGACCACAGCCTCACGGAAATATGTCATCAGACCGATCAGTGCTGTATTCCATTTGTTCACAATCTGGAGGCAAAGACGGGTCATAGTGAAATACTCAGATAAGGTGACACTGTCCTTCAAAAACAGCTAATTACATTTAAACTGTCTTTATGAAAGGGGCTTGTTGACCTTAGTGAATGTGGTTGATCCAGAGGCCATTAGGATCTGACGAACTCTGTTGTGGAAGCGTTGCATCGATTCATCATCAACACGCAAGAAGCACTGTGCAGTCCTCTCTTTGGTCACCTACACATGAAAATACAGTAGAGAAACCTTAAAGGACGTGATCATTTGAAGACAGATATGAGCTTTTAGGAAAGATGCAGGTGTCTCATATTATCCATCAACAACGCAGATGTGGTTAGCATAACAATGGATAATGTTGTACATGAATTTCTCACCTCATTCTGCAGGTTCCAAACGCCATCCTTGTGAGTGAACTCCTCGTAACTGGTGCGGCACTTTGGTAAAATACGGCATTCAAAGCCACACATGTTAAAGAGAAGATTGGGGTTGTCTTTGCTGTACACAGAAACAAAGCTGTTCTCCCACTGGACAGTGGTCACTGATCGGGGAAGGCGGTTCTTGATGTCCCAGAACACAGCACGCCCACTGGGAAGCATAAAATGAGAAAATTTATGTCCGTTTGTCCCAAATACAGTACAACAAATATGTTCAAAACAATAAAATTTGTAATGATAAATATGAATGATCAAAACTTAGAGCCAACACTCACAGGTTGACATCATGCTTCATCAGTCTCATGCGGGCATCACGTGGCCAACACTTCTTGTTGTTGTAGCCCACTATGTTCTCATTGTTGGGGTCAGGGTGTTCTGTCAAGTATCTCTGAATCAGATCTCTGGCCTCATCAGCAGAGAACCTGGTGGAGCCAAGAAGACACTGTAAGACACTAGTGAACCAATCATTTTCAAAAAGCTTGTGAGTTTTAAAAACTCATAATCACAGATTAATGTTTTTTTTCATAATATAATTCTAGGAATGCGCCTAATTTTGGAAATTCTAGAGCACCTGAAGAAGATGTGAATGCGGTCGATGTAGCGACAGTACAGTCTGATTGGGTGGGCACTCTCCGTGGCGGTGTCTTGAAAACTGAGGAAGTCATTTGGAATCTGAGGTGGCCCCGCCATTTCACTGGCACGATGCAGGCCTAACACCAGAAGGTCCATCACCAGGCCATAGTACTGTACAATGAATGAGGCAAACTGGAGTCCCCTGATGATACCATAAGAGTTGGTGTGGTTCATATCCTAGATGGAACAAGAAACAAAAAGGAAGGCATTCCGATGAAACAGATTCATACTAGGAAACAAGTTCTCAAACAGTAATAAAGAACCATTAAATTGAGATGACTGGAAGATAGACACTACTGATATGAAGCAATTATTTTTAAAGCTATTTGTGTCTCTTCAAATGAAGAAGAAAGGTCACCTTGTAATTGATGACAACGTTGTTCTTGGCTGTCATGTAATCAGCGATGTTGTGATCAACGATAAGACGCAGTAGCCTGTTCAGCAGTGTCAGATCAATCTTCTCATACATTTTCTCATAGCGGGACTCGAGCATCACATTGCATTCTCCTTCTGCAGTCTCCCACACATCCTGCAAGTTGTTGATGCCTAGGAAATTCAACGTAAGGCTTTAATATGTTACACTTGTGATAAACAGAAATTACTGGACGGAAAGCATTTAACACCAAATACAATCCATTTAAATGAATTATAAAGCATAACACTATTTGATCTGATATCCATGCAGAAATATGTACATCTCTTATCGCCTCTTCCCAAACACAACAAGTCTGAAGACCAACTGACCTTGGCACCACTTGTAGACCAGCAGTGGTGGAGGCTCAGTGTCGGCAGGTTTTATCCAGGGTGGGAAAAGGCGTCTCTTGTCAGCCTCATACCACAGGTACTGGTCCAAGTAGGCATCAGTGATCTTCTCCAGAGGCTCCACATCATAAACAGGCACCAGATGACTGTATAAGTCCATGAACTCAATGCCCACCTGCAAAAATAATAGCAGTCTAAGGAAGACGGCAAACTAATAACACTTTGCTCTCACAATTTCACTTGTCACTTCACAGCAGAAACCTCAGTCATTGGTGAATGGCCTAAACAATATGATCACCTCTTTGAAGGCTCTCTGTGTGAGCAGGTGACGTTTGATCCTGGACAAAGCCTCGTGAGGATTGTCATATGCCTGCTCGATCAGCCCCAGCTCCTCCCTCTGACTTTGGTTCAAACGAGACTTGACACTAAAAGACAGAGAAACACAAATCAATTTAAAAAAAAATGTGTTCCTGCAGCTGTTGCCTTCTGTAGAAAACGTCGGTAAATAAATGTGATTATTAAAATGTGTGTACCTGTATGCCTCCTTCAGCCTCTCCAAGGCCAGGATGAGCAGTTTGGTGTCATGCTTGTAGGACAGCGGAGGGAAGGGGATAGGAGAGAACCTCCGACTCTCCAGCCAATGAACAGTGGTGGTATAAATGGCCACTGCCTCTTCAGCTGTGATGTAGGGACCATCCTGTCATAAGAACACAGAAACTTAGTCAACACATGAAATGGTACAGGCTTTTATAATTCAGTAGTCATGTATTAAGTTGTAAATGGCAATAAAAGATGTGGGTATTAAAAAAAAGTAAATGATCATATTATAAAATCATGCATATGAACTAAAAGAATCAATATATGAATGATAGGAAACCAACTGCAGCTGCAGCCACATCACAAACCCACCATTCACTTAATATTCCTCAATTTCTTACGCACAAGCAAACAGACCAATACATGTGCGCCTTTGTATGAGGGTTTAACTAAAATCATATTTATCTTTCCTCAAACACCAGGGGAAACTGTCCAAGAATAGGCGATACTCATCAAGTGATTTGTCGATACAGATGCAGACACAGGTTTCTAAAAGAGGTTACTGACCTTCAAGTGAAGTAAAGCACAACTTGCAATGCTTCTGCTAATCAATAAAGGGAAAGAGGGTTTTCTGTAATTCCTCTTTAATTTAAGCTTTGTTTTGTGTTACCTTCAGGTAGTTGTGTTGTCTCTCCTGCTCAGCTTTCAGGTACAGACGTGTCAATCTCCCCAGGTTTTTCTTGCACACTGTTTTGTCCACAGTAGCCCCCCGGCGGATTCGCTCACGGTTATAGTGAGCAGTGTTTGTCCACCAGTCAGCTTTAGCTTTCACATAGCGCAGGATCATGTTCTCAATGGGCGTCGGTAGACCTGGCACCTGTAATGAACGGGGAGAACAACTGATTGTTTTCACCGATAACACTGTCAAAAATCTTTTGAACCATTTGTTTGAAAATTATTCTGCAGTTTGTTTCCTATCTTCTGGGTGTATACATGCTAAATTTTAAAAGAGTGTTGTGTGGGTCTTACATTAAGAAAAATACTGGGTATGTACTCATTTCTATCCATTTCATGAGCAGACTACTCAATCTGGAGCAGTTCAAGTGATGACATCATTTAAAATTATGAACTGACTCCAGCAATTATTCAGTGTCAGTCCTACCATTATCTCAAGCCATAGTTATTGTAGTACAAATAAAAAGAAACTTACTTATCAGACTCTCGTTTTGAATATTACACCATTCACATCTCTCAGACACAGTAAAAGTGATCTCTGGAAACCACTGACCTTCCAGGGAATGTTGGCCTTCCAGCATCTCCAAGACTCACTTAAGTGCTGCAGGATGGTTCTAGCCTTGTTCTGTTTGATGCCCTCTGGCATCATGTCCAAAATGTCATGCATCACAGCAGCACGCAACTCGAGATCAAAGTGAGACTCAACACGCTGTTTGGTAACGGTCTTTGCTACGCCTTTAGAGTGACGTCCTGTTTAGTTGGCGAAAAAAGAAAAAAACAATTAGTGAAATTATGCCAAAGCTCCTGTAACACAAACCTCAGTATATACTACTTTATATCTGAAATGACAGCAGACACCATCTCAAAGCACAGACGCATCTTTGCATACCTTCAAATTGCCTGGCCAGTAGATTCCCCAGCCACCTCTCCAACAGTGGAGTGATCCCCCTCATGAAGAAAAGCCACACCCTCCAACCAGGAGCCCAGAAGCCACAACCTGGCCCCTTGCCTACAGGACCCTGATTCAAAAAGGAAATACATTGGAGATTGTAAAGATTTTTTACTTTTAGGAGCCAAGTGGCATGTGGTGAGAAAACATGAACTGAGAGAACTGTCTTCAAAAAAACAAAAAAATCAAGGAAAGAATCAGCAGATGACACAAACCCCGTTTACTTACAGTGTTGAAGCGGTAGTAGATGAGATGCTTCAAATCTTTGCACATCCGGATTTGTCTCATCAGCTTGTACTTGTAGCGGTACATCCCTGTCAGCTGACCCACATGAGCGAAGATGTATTGCAGCCCATCAGACAACTGCAATATAAAAACGGTAAAATTCTGGGATTATCACCAGTGAAAACATTCAAGAAAAATAATAATGCTTTTCATAAAACATATTGACACACTTTAAAAGACAATAAACATTCAAAGCATTTAATGTGCTAAAAGAAAAATCCCTTCTACATTGCTGGTAGCTGAATGTTGTTACCATCTTTGCTGTGTAAAATCAAAACCATAATCTGAGTAATGCTGGTAAAATTACTCCTCTGTGGCTGTATAATAAATACAAATCAAAAAATAATACTGTCAGAAGAAAAAACACAAACAGTTACAGCCTAAACAAAAATCAGATATGATGTACATGAACTTACCTGAAAGGCATCAACATTTCCCAATCTGTACTGCACATGGCTGTCTACCACCAGTTTGCTGAGACGCAGCACCTCTCTGCACAAGTGGAAGGCATTCCCAAATCTGGACTTCTTTCTTTCCTGGGTGATACAAACAAGGATATTTTTGGTCAACATTGGTCAAAACAGGATGGGCAGATTTAACAGGCGAATACAGCGAATACAGAAACTACATTTGAAACATAAGAATTTGCAAAAATAGGGAAATTTTTGACAAACATTTAGAGCACCTTAGAACATTTTGGTATACAGTAATCTCTCGCTTATTCGCGCTTCAAGATGGCCTGAAGACGTTACCTTTGTAGTCAGTGTCTTGACAGGCTTCAAATTGAAGTTGTAGTCCAGATGCAGGTAGTTGAGATTCTTACGGTGAATGAGCAGATTGAGCATGTTGTAGCCCTGTCGGCAAACCTGAAGACCCACCTCCACCCAGTCCAACTTGGTAGACTGAAAGAACTTTGTGGCCTTGAAGGAGCGGAACAAATACCTGGACAGGATTTTTAAATGGAGAAAACAGTTGATGGATAAGAATGTACATGAAGGCACATAGCCAAACAAGGATCAGTATGAAGTGTCCAATGATGATTACCTCTTTTTCTGAGCCTTGGGGGGTCTGTGTTTGAGAGCATTGAGGACGTAGTATTTGAGCAGTTTCTGGTATGACACACGCACCTTCACTGGCTGTCCTGCAGGGCAATGCTCACGGTACCTGTAATACAATTAATAAGCAACCAATGAGAATTCCCTCAAAAACTAAGTTAATAAAACTGAACTGAATTAAAGACACCCCATATAATTTTAATCACTAAATCATGAAAACATTTTAGCCAAACTGTTTGGTAGTTTGCTCACCAGTTCTTTATCAAGGGGATATCAATGGCACGTCTTGTGCGTCCGGATCGGAGGTTGAACGGTCTCGGTGCCCAGAGCAGAGCAATGCCATTGGCTGTGTTGTCTGTGTAGAGGGGCGTCTCCTTAAGGAAGGGCTCCACATACTCAGGAAGCTCAAACTCCTCATCATCATCAGGCAAAGGCTCCTGACTCTGAGTAGATGCACAAAATTGTGATTGGATCTTAAGACCAATACACAGTACCAATAAATCTGAAGGAACTGTCTACCCTTCATACACTTTTCTAGGAGTTTTCTAGTTTAAGTTCTGGGCGTTGAAGGTTGAGCTTCAACTGTTGCCAATTATCACTTATTTACTGTAAATATTTGGAAGAGGGTCATTCCAAACTTGAAAAATTACTTTTGAAAGACCCCTTTTTCACAACATTTATAAGTTTACTCTTCTGTAAGCATCTAAACGTACCTTGACAGAATGTCTGTGTGAAATTGGGTTGATCAGTGGGTCAAAATAGAAGGCAGGGAGATCTGGATCCTCTGTCTTGATAAACACTACGTTAGGTGTGTGATACCTGCAGGAAAAAAAAACTACTCATTTCTTACAGTCAATGTGAAAATGTATCATAAAATGGATGAGAAACATAGTTCAAGGGCATTTCACACAACTTTCAACTGAAATTTTTATTAAAATTATGAATATAAAATATTTTGCAATGGACTACAACTCATTTATTACCAAGTGAGGTGGACGTGGTGTGGCAAGTTGTTGTAGAGGTAGGGGAAGGCAATTTTGTACTCGGTCCTAATAGGCTGCCGGATGATGATCTTGTTGATGTCATTGAATTCATTCCAGTCTTCATCTCTGCAGGAGAAATGTAAGAAATCGGCCACGGGTTAAGTTGTTTAGCATCTGTCCTTAACTTGTTTTGTTTGGGGAAAACATTTTTAATGCTCATTAAAAAATAATTTTTAAAAACACAACTGAGCAACTAAATCAGCACAAAAGCAGTGTTCCTGTGGTCTACACAGACAGAAGTCTCTAATTCAACATTAAGTAAAAAGATGAGGCCCTTACTGGAGGTTGATGTCTCTAACCAGTGGTTCAAACTTTGGTCCCCCAGGAATGGCCATATTTAAGGCCTTGGAAGTGAAGAAAGCCTTCAGGTCGAAGAGATAAAAATAATTGAAATCCACCAGGTCTGTCAGCAGCTGATTGGCCAAACGGTACAGTGTGGACATCATGGGCAGTGTGAATTGCCAGCGACGGTAGGTGGTTCCGTTCACAAACCTGATAAAGACAGTAATTAATTATATGCTTCTGCTGTACAACCTCATATATCTGAATCAATAGTCAGAGGACAGCTTACTTGGTAGTGTCTTTGAGAGGCTGATGCTCATACAACCACTCTGCACATGAGGAGTCTTCCTCAGGATCCAATTCCATCTGGATGGCCTCTAATGGCTCCACATCAAGAATGTTGTCAGCATAGTCTAGCGGTGGCTCCTCATCATCAAAAGGTGGAAAGCGCATTCTCTTGAAGTGTCGACGATCACGTTTCTCACGACGCATCATGATCCACATGGTTCTAGGAGGTGGTTATAAGATACATTGAAAATACACATATTATACGCATTTACTTCCATTTTACTCAGTGAAAGTGTGGCTACAAAGCATGAAATGTTATAAATCATCCAACAACCTATTCCCTCTTACCCCCACTGTGCAATATAGACCGGTTCTATCACCCAGGGGATTTCATTCACAAAGGAAATTGCTCCAGTGATGTGGTAGAGAACAGGAACATCTCTGATCTGTTCCCAGGGCATAGGCATATTCTCCAACAGCTTCAGCACAGCATGGGGCATGTACTTGAGTGCACTGTACAAATATAAAAATGAACATTGGTTATGTGGTTGGTGATGAATCTTCTTAACTACTGAATTAAAAGTAAAACTGCTTTACCCAAGGTATACTCTCTTGTCGTGGCGAAACTTTCTATTTGTCATGTCTCCATGGTCCCTGATGATCTTCCGAACATGCTCAGGTGGCATGTCTTCCTTCTGAGCATCCACAAAGCCAAACTTTCTCTTTTCTGAATAACGTTTTGCCTGTAATTGCTGCCATTTCCTTGCTGAAGAGTTGAAGGATACAAGTTATTAACTCTTAATATATGCACGATTAAAGTTTAATCACAATACGAATGCACCGCATTGCGTAAACAAGATTACCTTTCTCTTGCAGTTTTTCTTCAGTCATGTAGTCCGGAACAGGAGCCGGAGGAGGTACGCCCGGTGGCATAGCTGGAGGGACCCCTCTATAGGCGAAGGTAGCCGCCATGGCGCGTCACCACTGTAAACAAAGAACAACGACACCATCAAAACTCATGGAAAATAATTATTTCGCTAATAGTGTCTTGAATCACGAATGAGCACACTCCACTACATCAGCACACCGAGTTCGCTTCAACAATTTACAGGTTACTCGCCATTTCACTAAAATTTCTGACTTGTGCACACCTAAAAAACACAATGCGTTGTTTGGGACATGGTAAAGAAAAAAAGTACACTCTTATACACAATTTGGTCCTTCTCTCCATTGAAGAAGTTAGTTACTGACAGTGTGATGTTAACACTGCCATGCCGATGCTAGCGGGTCACCAGCTAGCTTAACAACTTAGCCTGACACGCAGGATGAATTGTTCCGTCCATTTTTGAACTGCGGATTTAATTAAATACAGTTTCGCTTTACTCGTAATCCATTTTACACTCATTCTCAAACTAATTTTGCAATTTGCAAACATTTCCTTATGTTGAGGCTTCCCCTCTCGTTGTAGTTTAGGCCAGACGTTGTCGGAGCGGTAAGCTAGTACCTAGCATAAGCATGTTAATATGTTAACTCTATGTTAACAAAAACGAAAACACGCGCAGTGACGCATACCTCCTTTCCTTCACTCCTTGGATAAAATTTTCGAGACTCTCTTATCCTGGTAGGCTACCACAGCATCTCCTCCAACTGAGTATTTTCCTTTCTTTCGATTCAGTGATGTGTCGACTGCTACAGCTACAAGCGCAACACGCACGAACAACGACAGTGGCCACAAGATGAAAGACGTTCAGTGGGATTCACAAACAATAGTTATGGAGTTACCAATAGACAACAGTGAAGTCCTACGTTGAAAGATACGCAAACGTTGGAGGAGCGCAACTATGAAAATACCCGGATGTTCCTGCTTCCGGCCTACAACCGAGAGCGCGGTTGTGTCCACCACAGTACTGAATGTCTGCGCTTTAGGTTTCATGTTACTTCAATCCTCCTTCAGTTATGTACATACAATGTCCTATCTGTAGACAAAATTTTCAATTCCTTACCTTTTGACAGTAAATTTAGATGTTTTGTCTCGTGTTATCTAATTTTGCCTGTTTCCTAGTTTTAAATTACTACATAAGCTTTTTTTTACCTAGTACAGTTGTATATCTCCTCTATCAATCTCTAATATTATAATGTATTATTAAACCTTAAAGTCCACTTTTTGCATCCAAATATACACCTCATTTCTTATCAAGTAGGTTTTTTCAACAGTAAGATTTTATCTGCTCCAATTTATCTGTTTATCGACTGTTTTACTGTACGTCTTTTCTGAGCTGCCACATGCAACAAACAAAACAAACAAACAAAAAAATGCTGCTCTAATTTCAGAGACTGGAAAGTCTTCTTTTCACTTGCATCTCTGTATTTCTGTTAGTAAGATTGCTACTTTCTGGAGATATGTGCGCTTCCGGGTCCAACTGTAGCTCTTAATGAACCCTGTTCCGTAACTGAAATTCTGTTATATATTTGCATGTACTGTATATACAATATTTTTAAAATAATGTATGCATATATGTAAAGTATTCTATATATAGTGATATATCAAAAAGATCAATGTTATTATTGGTGAGCATATGACTTGTTAAATGGTGACCATAAAATGTCATTTATGACAGCCTCTAAAGCATTAGATATCATCCAGGTATTGACCGACTTGATTAAAAAGTCGCTGTTCAGTTGTAATTGCATTCTGTCAGCATTGATAGTAAGATCTGTTTCAGTGTCATTTGAGTAACTAATTTTCTTCATTCCTTATCTGCCAAATGACAAAGACCCTCAGTGACCTGATGCAAAACAAGAAAACTGTTTTGCAGGCAAAAACATCAAACTTGTCAAATCTAAAGCTGTACAATTGACTGTTAGATGTTCATTAGAAAGAATAATTTAAGAGAGAACCCACGCAGACACAGGGAGAACATGCAAACTGCCCAGAGCGGGACTCGAACCCATAACCACCTTGATGTGCAGCAACAATGCTACCCACTGTGTCGCCCGATTACTTTTATTTCATATTGAACCTGACATATCTGACATAATAAAGTGTTGCCTTCAATACATAACTGTATACCAGTCTGTGTATATTTAGTCATGCTAAAAGTGTATTAACAGTTTCTGACTACTTGACTACTTCAAACTAAAAGATATAAATGAATGGGCCTAATAGAAAAAGAGACTTGAAAATTATTTAAAAGAAGAGAACTTAAATTAGTAAAATAGGAGGTAAAGGAGACTAAGATATTATATTTTTATTAACTGCATTTGAAATATTAACAGCAGTAAATAGGACTGAGCCAAACACAGGTTCCATCCTTTTATTAATATTGTTGTGTCCACATATTTTTAGAGAGCAGTGTTTAATTTGACCTTTGCATTTTAAATAATAAATACAGTTTGTAAATATAACAAACACATGAGAGATCTTTGCTTTGTCAAAATATCTGAGCATAAATACTTTTACTCTGTTGAACAAAACATCACACAGTAATATTAAACTGAATTACTGCATTAAATTTTTGACATGTTCAAACCTTCAAAATGTCAGGATGCATTTATCAGACTACTTAGTTTCCAGTTTAATCATGTAATATGTCATATCCAGATGGGGCTCACTATACAGATCAGATAGCTTTCTGAATACACAATGTAAACTCAATAAAGCCTTTCTTACTGCTATGGTAACAGGGATGTGGCAAGAACACAAATCTGTTTGGCTTTAGAAGACCCTGAGGCAGAAAATGGAGCAAGTAATTTGGCACGGTCTGAACGAGAGGACAACAAGAACAAAGATAAAGACACAATCCTTCGTCACTGACAGAAGTTACCCTTGGATACCAGCAATCTCTCCTTACATCTGCAGCCAGCTCAGGTCATCAGCTCTGAACAGATAATGGAGTGAGAACACAAACAGTGAAACAGTGAAGACAATAATCCAAGCCATGAGTTTCATTCTGTGGTTCAGAATATATTAGTCTGGAACAAAATGAATCATTTACAGTGCATTTCATGGTGTTTTATTCTTGCAGCTGTTCATAGTGACAGGTTCTAAATGTTACTGGACTAAACCTGCTCCTAACAAAACAGGACTGACAAAGTTAGCTAATCTAGCTAGTGAACGTAATGCACTGTTTTTAGAAGGTAGAAGTCGCAGAATAGAAAAAGCAGTTCAAAAGAAAGTAAATATGGGACATCATTCAAAGCCCAAATGAATGCAAACATTGCTCCATAATTACTAAATGTGTAAAGGAGGAACTTTTACTATGGTTTTTGGAGGATTACAGAGTGAAAACTGAATTTGGTTCCTTTTTTTCATCCCCAACACAAAGAAGACCACAGTGGAGTCTGTTGTGCATTTCCACTTCATTGGGTTAATGTTCCAGTCTATATTCCTCATTTGTCTTGTTTTCCTGGTGTATTTCTTGTGTTCCGTGCTCATAGTTTTTTTTTTTTTTTTATACATATATTTTGAGTCTGTCTGGATCATTGACTTCTTCTTTTCCTTTGACATTATTCTGCTTTTGTTCTATGGATTGTTTAGGATGTGAATTTCTCTGTGAATTGAACTCACCCTTGCCAGGAATTCTTTATCAACTTTTGGACTCTATTTGCTTTCGATTTTTGTTATTGAATACCCAAACTGCATTTTGTCATCTCTGGCTTGTGACTGTTTGGATCCTAAAGAACTGAACTGCAGAAATTTAACAGGACTTCATCATTGTAATCTCATGTTTAATGTAGTGTACAATATTATATAAATGCTTGTGGGAATGAAACATGACACTCACTGAGCCTGTGCTTTGGTGATAATCTTGCCAGTAGCCATCAGTTCTGCGAGACGGGCCACAGCAGGATCAAACATCAGGCTGGCCGCTGCTACCACCACCTCATCTCTGCTCACACAAGCGAGAAATTCAGCATAAAAAAAAAAAAAATTCCCATTCAGCTCTATGTGGTGTTACTCCATAGCCACTCACCTTATGTAAAATGCCAAAAATTTCCTCTCGTCCACGTTGCCTTTGAATATGATTTCTGTGTATCCCTCTCCATAGCCTTGAAAAGACAACATTCAAGCGGAGAAATTATATTTCACTCATAATATTATAAGGTAAGCCTGATATTCCATCAACAACTACCTGTGTATCTGATGCTCTTCCCAAGCAACACAGTCCAAAAGAAAGGAACAGACTCAATTTTGGTTGGCTTCTTCAACATGTTTAGAGCAGCTACTCTTCCTGAAGGAAAGATAATAAGGACGCATGATAAGACTTCACGCAGGGATTAATATATTTTTCCTCATGAAATTGAATTCAGTATGGTTAGAAACATGCATAATGTGGAAATATGCTTTGACAATTTAGGTGTAATACCGACTTATTAAGTTTGGTGTCTACATTTAGTCAATATCTTTGACCCTTCTGTCTGTTTTACCTTGAGCTTGTGACATTTGCCAGTGACCAATACGGATCCTTTGGTCACCCCGAATCGTCAGTGGAAAAGTGGTAACATCACCAGCGCTAAAAATATCTGGTATATTGGTCCTCATGAACTGTCAGAAAAGATAAACAGCAGCAGGTTTACGGATTGGAAAGAGATGGGATGTACGGTCAAGTGTATCAAAATGTACCACAGTGTTTATCTGCAAGAAGTGCACATTACTAAAGAAGTGTACAATAATAAATGAAATACCATCATCCTCTTTGAAAGGGGCCATAAAAATATGCTTCAAAACTGTTTAAATGTTTTATCAACTGTGTCACTAACAGCTATTCAGAAGTAGCGCTCGGTTTGTTACCTTGTCAACAATCACAGCTTTACATGAATCCAGCTCCAACTTGCTTCCTGCTAAGAAGTCTGAATTGGGGATGACACCTGCAATTCAGAGATTTTTGCATTTATGGTTTGCAAAGCTTGAGTGAGAAGGACTGAATTATATACTTAAAGGCAAAGCAGGGTCTATAGCATTGATGAATCATTACTAAAATGTAATTGTGTAATAATCCATCCATTTTTTTGAAGAAACACTGGAGCCTATCCCAGGTTATTGCCATGCGAGATGCAAGGTACACCACATGTCGCCCGCATATTGTAGGACCATATGAAAGGCAATCACTCACTCACACCAGAGAACCTAAAGAGAACCCACGCAGGCATGGGGAAAGCATACAAACTCCACATAGAAATAAAATAAACCCCGAACCTTCTTTGAGGCAGTATCTCTACCCACTGTGCAACAATAAACTGACCTATTCCAGCAATCACTGCATCAGCTTCCAGGACTGTACCACTTTTCAGCACGACCTCCTTCACCTGTAAGAATAAAAACGATGAATAAAGAGATTTTCAATGCATTACCTACCCAGGGGTACATAATAGGTTTGAGTTAGTACCATTCATATTTCACATAATATAACACAAGGAGTGAACAATTTAGTTCATTATGGTCGAATTCCATTTAGCTGCTTCAGGGTCATGGCCCAGGAATTGTAAATAGGCCATGGCCATCATTTCAATGGCCTGATGTGACACTTAAATATAAAGCCATCATTTATGTTATCAGGATCAACTGCGTATTTCCTTTTAATGCCAGTAGAAATACCTTCTGTCAGAAACACAGATGATTATTAATAATATAAAAGTGGTTACCTTGCCACTCTCCCCTTTAATTTCAGTGATGCTATCATTCATGTAGAACTTGACCTTTTGTTGCTCCAACATCTTAAAACAGACAACAGAGTTTTAAGGTTTGCCTCATTCAAACACAGTAATAAAAAACAGTTAATTTTGACATTTTTGTTCCTTACTTCCAGACACATTTTACCGATCTCTGGCCCCAGAGACCTCTCATACGGGTATCTGGAGGTACCAACCACAGCCACACTTGCAGCTTTGTTTGACAAGTAAGATGCCACCTCCATACCTGTTGTGTTAAAAAAAAAAACAACTTTGGTGATCTGCAAGTCTATTCTCTCCTGCTTTCCTTTTCTTATGTGTTCAGAGAACGAGTGGAAACCAACTTTAAGATGTGTCCCACCTATTCTATCACAGTGTGTACAATCTGCATTTAGGAGTATTATTCAGCTTCTTTTAGAGAAAACTAATCTAATTACCTATGAAGGATGTTCCCACTACAACAGTTTTCTGGCCCAGACAGGAGCTGTGAATCTCTTTGGCGTCTTCATGATTCTGCAGCAGCTTTACACCCTTCAGGTTCCAGCCAGGACAGCTGAGTGGACGCGCTCTGTCAACAAAATAAGGGCAATTATTAAAAACCTTAAACTTAATATCTATGGATGTTAAAAATACTCAAATATAAAAAAAAAAGACAAGAAAAATGCTTTTGACTTAAAGAGTATGACAAAGACCTGCAGCCAGTTGAGATGAGAAGCCAGTCATAATGATGAGAACTGCCATCGTTCAGCTTCACCACCTTATCATCTGGGTTTACTGACACTACCTGCATCACAAAACACGTCTTCACATGACTTAAGATCTTTATTTGAATACCTCACAAACAGCACTGTTTTTTTTACACCTCACCTCCTTCTCAGTCCACATTTCAATTCCATACTGTTGATAAAATTCACTTGACCTGAGGAGGATGGTGCTGCTTTCTGCATTTAAAGACTGAAATGGCCACAAATAAAAACACGGCTAAAAAAAAAAGAACTTTTTTTGAATACATTTTTAGAACCAGCAACTAAACGCAAGCACAAAACTGTAGGTTCTGATTCAGTTCTCACCTTACTAATTTTGGGCTTGTCATATGGCGGCAGGTTGTCTTTGGTTATCATGACTATTCGTCCTTGGTAGCAGTTCTGTCGGAGTGTTTCAGCACAGACCAGGGCAGCAGGGCCTGAAATCATTAAAAATGTGTATGTATGTGTGCCAGCACAGACCAGCACGTGTCCTACAACAGAACTCCTTTTCTCAATTCTGCTCTGGGGTTGACAACCTTTAACACTCAAAGAGTCACCTGGACACGGTTTCCACAGAAAAGAAAGCACGTAACGATAAAACTATATATATTGTTTGTTTTTTTACCTTTGAGCTTTGTGTAAATAACTGTAGTATGTTGCTTGTGAAATCCATGAAATGCTACGGAGAAACTTAATTTTATTTACGTAATGAACAGTTTGAACTCTTAATTAAAAAAAACCTGCAGAGCTGAAGGTCTATTTCAAATGAATTAAAAAGCTGAGCTTAAATTTAAAGCTTGAATTTAAAAAACTAATTGAAAATAACACAAAAAAAAACTATTTCACTGAACAATGAAATATTTTAATGCATATTTGGAGCACCACAAAATAAAGTATAAATTTTAATGTTTCAAGATCACAATAATCTTCCAATTTACAACAATTAAAAAAATTAACTCAACTAAAATACATTTCAATTGGACATTAATATTTTATTTTCCCAAAGCCACAAGGAGACGCAGTATAAGGATTGACGCAGGCTGTCAACCCCCTGTACTAGCTGGAACTTACGAGCCCCAAAAATCCACACTTAATGCTTTAGATATTAATACTGTGGCTGAATACTGAGCAGCATATAAAATAGCCTTGGAATACAAATAAAGGGCAAACATTTCCATTTGGCTGCACCTGGTTCTCACCTCCTCCTATGAGCAGAATAGTGTGTTTGACATCTACATTCACACTGCACATCTCCTTCACCCGCCTCGATACTTTCAGTGACTGAGAAAAGGAAACACGGCAGAGGCTGCTTTAAACATAGATTCAAACTGGAAGGAAAACTGTTATTTTATTAATTTACTTATCTCGCAGTCACTTACACTTCTGTCGATGGTAACAAAAACCTTGCCATCCTGAAGTTTTACCTGCAAAATTTATGAGAAAAAAAAACAAACAACACAACTTGAGCTTTGCAATGCAAGTTCAAAGCATGAATTCATATACAATAATGAGAGTTCCTGTGTAAAGGACAAAAATGATACTTGTGGACAATGAAAACCACTCAGAGAGCCCATCCCTCCATCAGTCTATTGTCAATCAATTGTTCTCCATTACTCCCTCGGTAGCACACACAATGATGTTTTTGACTTTGTCCCATAGCAACATGCATAATTCCTTGACCTGGTGAACTTTCTTTTCTCTACTTCACTTTGTTTAAGTACTGGGAGCCAAAACACACTGGATCTGGATCTGGTGGTGAAACAGCATGAGTCATCCACACGTGTCTATTTTTATTTTAACTGACCTGAACGATTATTCATTGTGAGAATGTGCCCTGTTATTCAGTGTTGAAAAAAGTGATCAAAAATTTGCATCCAAACTCAGATTAGCCTAAAAATTTAATAGACTTCCCCATGACCCCAGGTCTTGTGGTTAAAGAAACATATGGATGATCGCAACGGCCTCCAACTTCTGTTTGAGCAGTTCAGACATGAAATCTAAATGTTGCATTTGCACTGTGATTTCATATGCAGGTGATAAACACTTTCTCTGTGACTTCTCTTCTAAATTGCTAAACATGCATTCATGCTTCAATCAATATTTGGGAGAAAGGTGCTTTTTACTGGTTACATGAGAATCTAGTGTCTTTGGCTTTTGCAATGTCATTTCTACTTGGATCAACTGTCACTGGAGTCATTCCTCTAAAATTGAGCAGTTAACTGAAGTTAAAAACTCATCTTTACAGATGAATTTACCTGATAGCAAGGCAGAGAATCCAGGCCTGGATACTCTTCGATGTCCCCAGTTCTGACATTAAAGCAAGCACCATGAAAAGGACATCTCACTCTGCCGCCCACCAGCGCTCCTGGATTATTAGATCATTCTTATTATTATAATAATAAATTAACACTATTCAGATTCAATACATAACAACTATTGATGTGTATATATGGAGGAATTGAAAAGAGGAGAAGAGTTTACCTTTGGCAAGAGGTGCATTGTAATGAGAGCACTTGGTTCCAATAGCACTGTACTGATCCTGATATCGGACAAGCAACACCTTCTGGGACCCCACCGTGACTTCCTTCATCCTAAACACAAGGATGAAGATAAATATGGAAGATAAAGTTGTAAGAGCCTTTGATGACAGGACCAAAGATCCAATCCTTTTTATTTTTCTTTTGACTTACTGTCCATTTTGCATGTCAGCTTCCAGACATACCATCTGAGTCACCTCCTCATGCTGTTCACCTGGTTCTTGATGCTTCTTCATACCCGCAAGCCAGTAATCAAATAGGATGGAACACAAACTGTAACAGCAATACACACAGAGAGAACACTGGGTTTTTTAACAGCCAACATTTTTAGAAATTTTAAAAAATCTCAGAAAATGAATATAGATAATCTCACTAGCAGGGGTAACAATGCATGGATTTTAATTAAATAACACAGATTAGAGGGGTTGGAAACTGAATGTATGCAAATGAAAAATTAATTTAAGCTAAATTTTAACCTCCAGATTATGACCTTAAAGTACTGAACATGTTTTACAGGTCTAACTTACGTGCTATGCAAGTTTCATTAACAAACAATAAAACAAACAATACACACTAATAAAACAATGAACCAAACGCAAACTAAAATAAAGTCAGCATGCGCATGTTCATTTTGCAGTTTTATCTCTCCACTGTTCGTCCACTTAAAACAAAACCTAACTGAAACAGACTTACTCTGAGCTTGGGTTAAAACAAACCCACCTGAGGCTCTGCCTACCTGTCCTCTTCACGCCCTCCAGACGGAACCGGTGCACCTGTTCTGCTTCCCTCAACAGCTTCCAGCTTCACCTTCCAGAGGAGATAAGAGGAGTGATCCGCGCCCAATGACGACAGAGCTTCTCACGTGACAAACAGTACGTGTCACGTGTCGTCCTCGGAGTCCTCCCATTCGTTTTCTTCTCAGTCATAGTCAGAGAAACAGCTATACAAAATAAATACCGGCCCTAAGGGCTCCATCTACGGTCCTGTCACACACTATCGTGGCGATGGAGAATGAGTAAAAATGCCACAGTTGTCAGAAATGTCGATATGACAGACATTACTCACACAGATGACTCTAAAGGATTTCAGAAATTCATAAAATGTTTTTTCGTGAGGTAACACATGCTACACTGCGTTGAAATTGTGTTCAACGGAAAGTAAATAAAACACCTCGGTAAGTGCTGCTGTGTGGCAGCCGCAGGAGTCCCTCTCCCCCCGGGGCCCCAGCATTGACCCGCCCCACCCCGAGGTAAAGGTACAACCAGGCTGCTATTTGTTGGAAATCAACGTCCGACACGCCAATTTATGCTTGATTACTATTCTATTATTCCCATTAAAACATTTTTTTAGTTAACACGACCAATAGTTAATATCGAAACATTCTGAGTTCAGCGTAAACTGTTAATGCTTCCGGGTAGAAACGTAAACCAGCCAACATTGGTTCCTACTTATAACTGAGCACCGATTATCCTCAGGCGACCCAATGCATCGTTTGTCTCCTAAAAGAGGACAAACTAGTCAACAATTAAAAAGATATTAAATAGCAGGCAGGTTGTGACTGAGTTTCTTACAGGTGCCTACGGTCTACTCTCCTGGGCCTACCTTATAACCTGGTCAGCAGTTTGGATGTTCAGGAAGGTCCCCATGCTCATAAATACATGATGTGTTCGTCTACTGCTCCGGAGTTCACAGATGTGGATAAAAGTACAAAATGTCGCGCCAAAGGGTTTGATTTGGAAGGTTTGGATTAAATATTCAACTGTTCAGAATTTAGGCTTATATTGCATACCATTAACCTAAAAAACATTTAGGCTAGTTGATTGCTTATTTTTTTACACGGGTTTTGAAAAAAAAAAAAAAAGAATTAGAGGATATTCTTCAGAAAATACTGTATTTAAAACAACTAGCTCTTTAAACAAACCACTGGGTAAATATGGCCGTGTGCTTTTACATCAGAATGACACTAACAGAATATTTAACAAATTACATGTTAGCTCTGTCTTATGAAATATAAATGTTACCCAACTGACAAATATCTATATAAATAGCTAATATTAGCTTTTTGAGGCCTTGAATTATCCACCAAGTAGAAACATAATGATTTCTTATCAATTTAAGTTAACAGTAGATGTACAGTATAAACTATCGTAAAACATCCTCAACACAAATCCATGTGTTGAGAATTTTCTTAACATATGATGAAATAAATTACGTTTTTTTTTTATTAATGTTTCGTAGTTGAAGTAGGTATTCAAGAGAAAAAAAAATTGAATAGAACAATGAGAGCCTAAACCTTAGTAGAGCTTTGGAGATCAAGCCTCTGGGCAGATGGAATTCCAACTGTCTATTGTCTAATTGTCTTTTTTCTAAAGTAATCATTGAATGTTGAAGTCAGTGTCGACACCTGAAAGCTGTCGTGTCTTGTGTTATATGACAATCTATTCATTCAAGGGAGGATATATTGTGGGGTATATATGACGTAACATTACTGCGGGTTGATTTTTTTTTATCTGTTCCTCAAGAAAACCAACATGTTGTTTAGAAAACCCTTAATTAAACAGCAGGTATAAAACTAGAATCCATTGATTTTCGAAGTCTACGTTCCTTTTATTTCGGAGAGAAATGCCTGTGGAAAAATTCTGTTTAGTGTTGTGTTTTTGCATTAAGATTGCTCATTCCGTCCCTGGGGTTGTCAGTATTTATAACATGACGAAAAAACGTTTTTGACCAGATGGTGTCGCTGTGTCATCAATTATTACAGGAGTCATTCGTCCATTGTCGGGCTCTTGTTTGGAATAAGAAAAATCAAGGAAACACTGCTTTTTTATGTCAGTGGAAGAAAAACAGTAGTGTTTGTTTCAGGGTTCGGATAGAATATACAAACAGATTAAAAAAATAACGTCTAACGCGTTCCATTTAAAGCGAAAGTGTTGATCTAATAAATCCATGGTTTGTAAACAGAAAGAAATGTTGCCTTCACAGTTGTGTGGGTTTTTTCTTGCACGGTATGTTTGTCAATATACTCTATCATGTATATATATATTTATACTTATTTATATACATAGTATACATAGTAGTTTATATACATAGTATATAAATACATAGTATATAGTATTTATATACTATATCATGTATATATTTTCGAGGCTTTTACTCACTCCCAACCCGGATGCAGTCAGGATCACGCAGTTTGACTTGGATAGCAAAATTTATCTTGATTTCGTCTGACTTTTCTGAGAAATACGTAAAGATCATCTGCAAACACTAACCAGATTTTAAAACGTAAAACCGCACTATTTTCTATATGTTACCTTAATAAATATCATGATATTGACTGAAGCTTATGAAAATGAATACGTATCAGATTTACATAAACTTTGCAGTGCAATAATCGACAAATCGGAAAAATTCCATTCATACAATTCAGTTTGATTTACGGAGTAAGTTAAATTTTGTGATTATCTATTTTCATAAAACGTCTCTTATTCATATATTTGGAAAATCATAGAAGATACCCTACATATACATGTCTGACAAATTAAGGAATAAAATAAAGATTGTCATAAATTCGATCGTTTATTCGTGTCGCGATATAGCAAATTTTGTAATTTCCTACAGCTTTGAACTTCACACAAGTGAAACGTGCTCTTGGCCGCGCCCCTTTGTAGTAGGGCGTGGAGGAACTCTTTTTTTGTAGCGCTAATGTCAAAAAGTTACACAAGCAGCCTTTTTCGACAGGACGGTTTCGTAATTGCTGAAGAGCTTTAAGAACTGCGCTCACCACCCTTTAGTATCGCCTCCACTTGTGGCCCCAGACGTATCTTTTAGAGGTCACTTTTTTTTTACCACAGAAAAATATTGAAAATACTCATCCTCGTGGACGCCTTCTGAGGACAATAACCGCGTTTCTCAAGTGTGTGAGGCAGCGGAGAGCGTCAATGAACCGGTGCACCATCGCGACTGTCTCGATCGTTGTCAACAAGTAGAACACATCCTGCTGCCTTCAAAATCAGATTACTGGAATCGATTAATTCCGTTAATCGGGAGTAAGAGCGCACATTTGAGGGGGAAAAAAAAACTGTGACCGGGAAGACTTCACCCACTTGGAAAATACAGAGTTTCAACGATGGATTTGAGCTCCGTGATCTTAACGACTGGGGGCTCCGTCGGATTTTTCAGATTTGTAAACGCTACGATCAAAGAGCTCCCCATGCCGGAGTCTGCCTGCAGGAATGCATGGAAATGGACAAATATCGGTACATCGTTTGTGCACAGCTGTATCACCGCGATCTGGGCTGTGCTCTGGTGAGTATAGAACCCAATTCAAGCGCTTCATTCGGTTTCCATTGAATCCGGACTACATTTATCAGACTTTAAATTCGCATGCATTGCTTGAGTGATTGGTAATTGTTTTAGGAGACGTTCTTATCCGACTTTGTCTCATATAAACGTTAATTTAATTTGTCTTTTAATTGTAAATTTTATTCTTTGTTATGATTATTTTATTGGGCCATATCTATATTCAAATTCCCGGTTTTGGTCTAAAATGATTGAGTTTTAGAGCATCATTTTCTATAATAAAATTGCACGAATGAATTACAGTACAAATGTTACTTTTTTTTTTTTTTTAATCAGAGCTTCTTCTTTCTTTCCAGCTTCTTCCTACACCCACAGATGGCTGAGGACCTGATAGAAACTCATTCTGTGTTTTCTCATGCCTTGGTGTCGTTTTCTATCGGTGAGTACTATCCATTTATGGCTTCTACAATCCTGAAGTACAGTATCCACTTTGAGTTTACTCCTGGTGGTGGGGAGACCGGGAGAGAATCAAGTGAAAGCGAGGGAAAAAAATGATCCAGTCCCGGCCAGTCAGGTTAGTTTTAGTTCCAAAGATTTAATAGTATTAACTATTAAGCAAACCGACCAATGTAAATTTTGACTTGATAAATTCAGATAAATATGTTGAAAAACACTTCTTTATCATAAGATTACAAGGATTTCTTAAATTATCTTTGTGGATAATGTCTACATGCATATTTAACCCACGCATGTTTAACGCGTTAACATGCGTGGGTTCTCACCGGGTTCTCCGGCTTCCTCTCGACTCCAAAAACTTATAATTTAGGTGAAATGATCACTCTAAATTGTTTGTAGGTGTTAGTGAGTGGTTGTTTGTTTTTTGTCTTGCCCCGCGATGCACTGGCGAAGTGTCTGGGGTGTAACCCGCCCCTCACCAGCTGGGAAAGGCTCCAGCAACACCCACGACCTGCAGGGCCGAAAAGCAGCTGAAAACAAGACAATGACGGCTGTCTCATCTTCAAAATAATGGATGGACATCCCCATAATATTTATCACTCTAAGTATGATGTTTGTCTGAGTATAAAGCGTTATTGCTTTAGTCAGGAGCTTGAAAGTCCAAATTTGTTGAACTGAATCATGAGGAAAATTGATTTATAATTTAGGTTGCATAATAAAATAATAATGATATCAATGTGATTCCAATTTCTAAGGGTAGTGAGTTGTCATTAAGAATTTCTCAAATTAAATATGCGTGTTTCTCCTCATGCTGAAAATACTGACACACCTTTTTTTTTTTTTGCATTTCCTTGTAGAGCTTACCTCTGTGTACTCCGTGGCTAGTTACCCTCAAGCTCTCTTAAATCCACATATTCATAGGATCTTTGCCAGGCAAGAAGGGCTCCCGAGGATTCCCAGGATGTTTAACATTCTTTCAGGAAGTCCAGCCCTGGAAGCTTGCAAAACAAGTAGCAGTGTCTTTATGTGAACATCAATGGGGGGGCGTTATTGTCCATCCCATGCACAGGGCGTTACCCCGCAATCATGTGACATTACAAAGGAAGAAAATTCACGAAAATACACAGCTTATTAGTGCAAGCTATCCGAATTCAGAAGCCAGTGTTTACCGAGGGCCGTCCTTGCAAAAACAAGTGGAGTGTGCCGACTGTAGCCTTCCACTAGAAATGTGCTGACGTCAGCAAGAAATGGGAGAAGTTCCGGACACCAACTTTGTAGTAACTGTAAACTCTCTATTGACAAGTCCTGAAATATCGTTCACTGCACTACTGAAGTTTAAGTTGACATTTTATCAATAACCAGCTTAACCCATGAGAACCCACACTGTTATCCTTAAAGGAAAATTATGTGGGTTATAACAAAAACCAAGTGGACCACACAGAACAGGGACATTCAATGCGCGTGTTACACTGGTGTCACCGTGGGCTCTCTCGGGTAAAAGAAGGTAGTTCTCTGAACCTGTGGTGTTTCACTCATAACCTCCCGTATAGAAAGACATGTTGCTGATAGTGATAGTAAATATTCAACATTCTGCTGATATAATTGATAGAAGTACCCATAATGTCATGGCAGATAAAGTTTGCACAGGCCTCAATAACAAAAAGGCTCGGTATTAAAATATCTGCTTATCACAGAATCAGGGTACACGAGGGTTCTTTTTTTTTTTTTAGCAGTTTCTCATTTTGAACTGGGTCATTCCATCAGAAGAGATGTTGACAGACTAAAACTGACTCATATGATTTAATGGTGCAAGAATTTCTTTGTTCATATAAACATGCTGAACAGACGTCATGAGGATCTTGACTGGGTGGCACACATGTTATTTCGGAGGATTTGCCTTTCGACTTCGTTTTTCTTTTTAGCCGTTGTGTTGGTTGCCAATGGAAAGCCAAGCAATGTCCAATTCCTTAGTTCTTAGTGAATGCATGAGTTTTAATAAGCACAGGTTACATGTAAGCATCTAGTCTTGTTACAGAATATAAAGAGAAACTTCTTCTTCATACTTTGTTACACCCTTCTGATTTAAAGGCCTGTCAGTTAATTTGCAGTCTGATTTAATGAGGCAGTGTTCAATGTCATCATTACTAAAACAATAGCAATCGGAAAATAGTTTCCTGGCTATGTCTAAACAAACTGGAGCATTTGTTTATCAGAGGAGCCTCAGCATTCGGACCTGTGAAGGGAGATTTTTGGCACAAGCTCTGGTGATATCACTGTTATGACATTGATATAATGCTCATTTGTACTCCCCCTCCATGTGAAAATAAATGTCTTCAATGGCTGTATCCATCTACACCCACCTATGTCCACACATCCTTTTCAATGGCATTCACTCACTCATACGAGAGCGCCGAAGAGCACAAAAATGTCAACGTCAACAAAAAATACCACCTCATTTCTCTTAGAATGTTCATCATCCTTCATTAATGAGTTATTAACAGGAATTATTCTCCTTTATGATCCAGTATTTTTAATGTAGATGTACCAATACATATGCTGCCCCGTGTTATAGTATTTTTAGATTATACTGTGAATGCCCTTAATAAATCGTTCCCAATAAACCATTTAAATATTTACAACAATCATGTAATAATTCAGTTTTGTCCATCGCCATCATCTGGTTGCAGGTACATATTTTTTATTTCAAAAATGAATGCAGTCTTGTCACCACATGGACAAAAGGTTTTTGGTGTAGAAGTTGCAGCATAATGAGGTTAATTATCACCTCCTCAAAGCCCTGAGCTCTCTTGCACCCTGTTGTCCCCATCCCCAACACGTCATTATTTTTCCAGCTTTCTGAATAGCTGTCACCATGGATACAGCTGGTGGTGGGGAAGGAGTGGGATCGGCGGATATGAATAGGCCTCCTCTAAGAGACACATCTTGGTTGTTGTCGTCATGGAAGCATGCCCCCCCCCCCGACACACACAGTTGATGAGATCATTGCATCTATTGTCTGAAGAATCTGTTGCCTTTAGGTTAATTATAACTGCTAAAACTAATGACACCATTAATACCTGTTGAATGATGTGTATCCCCACAGGTTACTTCATCTATGACTTCCTCGACATGGTGATAAACCAGAAGCTGAGTCAGTCCTGGGAGCTTCTCTTCCATCACATGGTGGTAGGTCTTTCAAGCATTGCTGTCATAGTTCACAGGTGATTATTGAGGCCAAAAGTCATCACCTTCACCATACTGACTGTAGAATATCCAAATTATCCATGTTAGAAATTGTACATAACTGACACCCACATTAACTAATTGTACGCAAGCTTTTTCTCATACATGACAAAAATACTCATATACCTCTAATAGAGGTATTCAGCCTCCTGTCATGCCTTCTTAAAGTTCATCTCCAGTTCTATCTTCTCGCTGCTTATCTTAATCACACAGAGACTCTCAGCAGGTACAGTATGTCTTATTTGAGATGGTTTCGCCAGAGAAGAGCACACCATCTGAGTTCACCTGTCGCCATGACTGCTTTGAAGCACCGTGGAAATTTTAAGATTGCATTTGAGAACTAGATATATTTTCCAGTTCACAAGAGTAGTCAGCTTGTATGGGTTTTTTTTTTTTAATGTCAGTCTCACAGGATCTAAGTTATTTTTTTCCTGTGTAGCAGCCAAGATTTATGATTGTTGATACATATTTTCCAATCCAAAGTATGCGGAAATATTTGTTTGTGCAAGTCCAAAACCAGGTCATTGGAGCCTTGGCTTTTGCTTCATAGTGTAACAAAGTGTACACAGCAAAGATAAGTACATAAAGTAATTTCCTTTCCTAAAAGTAACATTATTGCTTGTTGGGAAGGAAAAATAGCATTTAAGAAATGCTTCATTCTGTCAAAAATGCATATTGACTGAAAAATGCATCATCTTTGCACATGTGCAGTATGTAGCTGGGACGGTGGGGTATGCTGCATATTCTTAATGGAGAAGGGTCCTTGTTGACTGAACATGATCTGATAACAGCCAGACATACATTCATTCATCTTCTTGGCCGCTTTGTCCATATATGCGGGTCATGGGGGTTGTTGGAACCTATCCAAGCTTTTTAATTCCACTGGGCAAGAAATTCGGCTAATATGTCTACTGGTTACCTCCGTTGACTTTAGTTGGAACTTATATGATTGTTTGATATTTTCACCAGCAGCGTGATTTGTAGGAGGTGATGTGTTCTTTGGAATTTTATTTGAACTCAAAAAGTTATTAATAGATTTTAGTCAGGTTTTGTGGAAAGGTGGGCTCTGAGATGGGGCAATGTGACTCAATCGCATGTCATACTTGGCATAGCAATGACCATTCAAGTCACTTTAGTGAGGAGTTATGCAAGAATTGCCATTATTACACCAAGCGAATCAGAGGCAATGAAGGGTAGACCATAGTGGGATTCATAAATTTCCTTGGAGATATGTGTTCTCAGAGGGCATAATGGCTGTGTAATATGGAAATTCCTTGCAACGTTTCAAAACATTTTTTATGTTGTTGGCTTTTTTTTTTTTTTTTTTTTTTGCTCTGTTAATGTTGTTACTTCCCTCACTTGTGAACAAGACCACAAGATACTTGAACTCATCCACTTGGGGCAAAGACTTCCCACTGACCTGGAGAGGGCAGGCCACCTTTTTCTGGTCGAAAGCTATGGCCTTGGATCAGGAGATGCTAATCCCCATCCTACTTGTTTCGCACTCAGCTGCAAACCACCCCAGTACACACTGAAAGTAATAGAGATAAAAACCTTTGGTCCCCAATCCGGGCTCCCTCCGGCCCCTGGCTGCTCCTAGACATTCTGTCAATAAAGATTATGAACAGAACCGGTGATAAAAGGCAGCCCTGCCGAAGTTCAAAATGCACTTGGAACAGGTCTAACTTACAGCTGGCAAAGCAAACCAAGCTCCAGCTTCAGTCAAACAGAGATGAAAAACCTGGTCGAGTGTTCTGCGACCGATGTAATGTAAATTTGTAATGTAAATTTTCCAGGTTGTGATCAATAAAGTGTATTTAACTATCTGAATATGAGGTTTGACTATCGGTATAATCCTCCTCTCCAGTATCCTGGAATAGACTCCCCTTGTAGTTGGAGCACACCCTCCAGTCCCCTTTCTTGAAAAGGGGGACCACCCCGATCTACCAATCCAGGGGTGCTGTCCCCGACTACCATGTGATGTTAGAGACAACCATGACAATCCCTGTACATCTGGAGACTGGAGGTACTTGGTGCAGATCTTATCCACCCTGGTGCCCTGCAACCACCTCAGTCTTCTGCTCAGGTGATGGACGAGTCCACCTCTGAGATCTTAGCCTCTGCTTCCTCCCTGGAAGACATGGTAATGGGATTGAAGAGATCCCACTATTCCTTCCACTGCCCGACACTATCCTCAGTTGAGTTTAGCAGCTCCCAACCTCCACTGTAAATAGTGTTGGTGGTGCCGGATGGTTTGCCAAAATTTCTTTAAGGCCAACTGATAGTCCTTCTCCATGGCCTACTCAAACACCCCCCAGACCCAAGTTTTTGCCGCCATCACCACTCAGGGTGTGGTATGCCTGGCCTGCCTGTATCTGTCAGCTGCCTCAAGAGTCCCATGTTTCAACAAGACGAGATAAGACTCCTTCAGCTTGACGATGTCTCATACTTCTGGTGTCCACCCCCAGGTTTAGGGGTTGACACCGCAACAGACACTGGAGACCTTGCAAACACAGCTCCGAGCAGCCACTTTGACAATTCATTCCAGTCACCTCTTTCCAGATCTCACTGTTTTTGCTCACATAAATGTTGAAGTCCTCAAGAACAATGAAGTCCAAACACGCAGCACTATTCAGTACCCCTCCCATGGACTCCAAGAAAGCTGGGTATTCCACACTGCCGTTCTGCCAATAGGCCGAAGTAACAGTTAAGCACCTGTACCCGACCCTCTGGTGCAGGGACGCGACCCTCTCCTTCACCGGGTTAAACTTCAACATATGTCAGCTGAGCTGTGGGGTTATAAGCAAGTCCACACCAGCCCCCTACCTGTCACCCTGGGCAACATCAGAAAAGTTTAGAAGTCGCTCTTGATAAACGGCTCTTTCCATTCATTCTTTTTTTTTTGTTGTTTTCCACAACACTGAAGCAGCTATTTTGGTCGCAGGTGTCTTGTTGAAAGTTGGATCAGGATTTAGTTTCATTTCAGTGGATTAGTGGGTGTAGGAGGAGGTATACAATATACTTGCTGTAAAAATTGTAGATCTTAATATTCAGTACTGGTTTTATTTTTTTGATTAAGTTTTTATTATATATCCTTAACAGGTTGTTGGCCACCATGTGCTTAACTTGCCTGGCCCATGCTCCAACCATTCAAAATATTTTGTTATGAGATTAAGGAAGAATCAGAGCTCCAATTATCCCAACGAGACCCAATACATCATACATACAATACATTTGTCTCCTGCAGTGGAACAACCTCCTTAATAATTTTTAAAAATATGAAATAACAGGCAGGTTGTGACGGGTAGGCTATGGTCTACATTGCTGCCACTTTCAACCTGACCCGAATTGTTGGCAGTCTTGATGTTTGCGAATTTCCCGATGCACTTAAATACATGTGCATTCATTCCCTGCTCTGAGGTTCACAGAGATTTGAATAGAAAGATGAAACACTGCAAATGATGAACCAACAGGACAGCTCAAAATGCCACATGAAGTCTGACATCAGAGCAAACTGACTTGACATGAAATCCTCATCTATGGAATGTTAATGTTATGTTTTACAGACTGTTCGCATTCGGCTAAATCCTCTGGCATTATTGGCGTGATCACCTCTTATTTTTGGTCCTGAAGCCTAATTAGGTCATCTTCCACATTGTGGCGGCACAGGAAATTAAATGATGCATGTCTATTTAAGTCTGTATTAAATATGAATGTTTAACCTTTTGGAATTTAGACTCATAGGCTCTACCATTAATCAGAAAATAATTAACCCTGTTGATTGCTTATTTTGTCATTGCTAAAAAAATGAAAGCACCCCCCCCCCCCTTCAATTTTTTTTTTTAATTTTGACAATTTACACCTTGGAAATAGTAAAACAAGTCTTCCCTTTTGATTGATGGGTTATGAGAGTGTATCCTTAGTTACTGGGAATAGACGTTCAGTCACACCTGATGACACGCCATCAGCCAAAACTGAAGTCATTAATCATGTTAAATGAAATGTGACATTTTTTGTTCATGTTGAGTCTGTTCTAGCCTTGTTTGCTCATGACTTTTGGAAATACTGAGCTTTCAATATATGAGCCAGAAGAGAAGAGCATCAAGCAGAGGCAAGTCGGGGTTTTTTTTTCCATGAAGTACGAAAGCATGTGTGGAATAGTGTTCACATGCTCTTTCCCTTTTGAGTTTTGTGTCAATAACACATCATAGAAACACAGAATGAAGCAGTTTTGTACCTCTGTTCCATGTTCATCCACTTGCAGGTATTTTAGATTTTGCAGCTCGTCTGCATTCTCCGTTCTTAAATGTGTCTCATCAGGGAGAATTCAGTTCTCTTTGTGGACATGGACCAACTCCAATTCACTGCTAAAGCGGATGAAGTCATCACAGGTTAATCAGCTACTTAAGGATCTGTGCCGTTTCCAATTACTTCGACATACAGGGAGTTTCTCTCAACTTTTGCTATTTGAAGCTAATTCAAAACCATTTAATGTCAGGTAATACTGAGACCTAAATTCAAGAGGTTTAATTACATCTTGGGTAAGTCATTTCTTAAGTGCCTGCTGATATTTCCAGGTTTGCCTAAGTACAATATAGTTTCTACGAGGTTAGTTTATTACTATTAGTTACCAATTACAGGTCTTCTGGTTAACATTATGTCATGGAAATCAGTTCAGTAGTTTTTTCACAATTTAGAAAAAGAAAACATTATCTCACAGTGTTAAGGAAACATTTAAATACTTTCACTCCAAGTTTCTTTGAAATTCATCATGTAGTTGTAAAAGGTGTTACATCTGCAGCTCTACGTAAAGCTCACAACCTACCTATAAAAATTTCTATTCCATAAATTGTTGGAGAAAATGATTGAGCAATGAGAGGGAAAAATACATTATATCGCAAAAAAGTATTTCCAACTTTCCGCACAGTCACAGACCTCCATTCGTCATGCCATTGCCAAATTAACTCGAGAATAGTTTGTAGAGAGCTTTATGAAATGAGTTTTAATGGCAGACCAGCTTTATCCAATCGTCCCATCACCAAGCGCAAAGCAAATCATCAGATGCTGAGGTGTAAAGTACAGCGCCACTGGACTCTAGAACAAAGGAGACATGTTGAAGTGAACAATAGCCTTTCTTCGTCTGGTGATCTGATGGATGAGTTTGACAGTAGCTAGAAGAATGGTGCTTGTGCGACTGCATTGTTCAAAATGTAAATTTTGATGGCAAGGGGATTATGGTGTGTGGTTGTTCTTTAGGAGTTGGACTCAGCCCCTTAGTTCCAGTCATAGAAACTCTTAATGCTTCAACATACCAAGACATGAAGGACAATTTCATGTTTCCAACTTTTTTGGGAACTCTGAAGATGGCCTCTTCCTGTTCCAACATGACTGTGCACCAGTGCATGAAGCCAGGTCCATAAAGACATAGATGAGCGAGTTTGGTGTTGTAGAAGTTGCCTGGCCTGCACAGAGTCCTGATCCTAACTTGATAGAACACCTTTGGAATGAATTAGTGAGAAGACTGCAAGACGAGCCTTCTCTTCCAATACCAGTGTCTGAACTCACAAATATGCTTCTGGAAGAATGGTCAAACATTCCTAATATTTTTGTCAATGTAGTTTATATAATTACAGAAATGAAACTCCGCTCAGTATTTTTTAGCATACCTGTCAATAAACCAATGGATGAAAACATTCTGTAACCTTTAAAAATGTAACTTTTGCAGTCAACTCAGACCACTCTAAACAGCAGCTTAGGTCATTTCAGTTTCAAGCATTAATGCTTGGGGAAAATTTTCTTTTCTTTAGGTTTCAGAATTTGGTTTGGGGGATGGGGTTCTTTTCTCTCTTATAAAAAATAATCTCAAGTTGTTGAGGGACCTCTAAATATTAAGTTCACGATATTATTCTCTACCATTCTCAGGTGGGAAAATGATGTGAAATGAATGAACGGCCCATGGTCACAGCTAAATGTTAGAGATGGGATTATTTTGTAAAAGAGGGTTCGCTTCTCCTCCCACCTTCCTCTGCTGGCTGATGGTGTAGAGTGTGTTGAGTACAGTTAATTTTCAGATCTAAAGAACAACAGTAGGTTTGTCTGTTTATATCGTAACCTGTAAATCCTCTGAGGTGGTGACACTCTCCTATTTTTTTTTTAATCTCTTGAAGATTTGTTTTGTACAAGCTCTAGATATGAATAGACTGAAACTGTCTCATATTGCAAACAGGAAGTGACACTTTTAGTAGCAGCAGCACACTGTACTTGGTGTGTGATAACTCGTGTAACACCATACATTATTTGAGTCTTCTACCATAGTTGGATCAAGAGGCACCTCCATAACATTTGTATAAACAGTAAAGTGCAATGAAGGCTTGGCCGCCCCACCTTGAACAGCCTGTGTAAGAAGGATAAATGTTGTAATAGCAGGGATTACAATGATGGCCAATGGGATAGCACAGAGTACGCAGTGACCAGTTATTTGGCGGGAAGTGAAACTGGGTGTGGGTTTGTCAGCAGTGCTGTCATTTTGGCAGGGAACCCCAGGAACCCCCTCCCTTTTCTGTGTATATCCAAATGGGAGGTCAGACATCTGGTGTCCACATGGACCTCCAGTTCCTGAGAGAGACACACTTCCTGCGAGGGGGGGCTTCCACTATGCGTGCACCCCGTCAAAACATTTCTGTTCTGCAGCACTACTCCATACATCACACACGCTGCCTTGTTCACAGCCTCCCTATCCTTGTGTGACTGCCAAACATCTCCCCCATCCCCCCCTCATCCACCTACTCCCTGCAGCTCGTACCACCCCCTCACATGGCTCTGAACCAATGAGAGCCTCTGGAATCCAGGGGTATAATATCTTGTTTTTGTATTTTTTTTCACCCTCATGGTATGAATATCTGACATGGAGGAATTTCTTTGTCTATTGTGTTCGGTTCAGTTTTCAAATGCAGGGAAAGTAATGTTTAAAATCTAGAAATGATTGGATTAAATGACTTTCAAACCATTTGAAGCATGATTCATGATGGAATAACGGAAGCCTGGAAATAGCACCAGTTTTTTACAATCAAGTCATCATAAATTAATAGATTTTTAGTGACACAATGTACTTTCACCTCACAGGAAAATTGTGATTTTTTTAGCATATCTAAATCTTTATATTATAGTGCACAATTTTATAAGTAGTTTTTGCAGAGAATGCACAATTAAACCACAATAACCAGACTCCTGCATGCCGGCTTTGCTTCTTTACACTGAATAGACCAGTGACACTGAAATGTCACCCCAGTGTGATTCAAAGTGGGGTACAGATGTTCTTGCAAGCCATGGAGGCGTGACGTATAATTCAACAACGCCCCCCCCCCCCCCTTAAACAAAATAAAATGTGAAAAACAGATTTAGTTTTCTTCCCTGCTACATGGCAGGTGACTATATCCTGTCTGGCACTCATTCTGCAATTAAAAGTCCGTTTTTTCTTGATTTAGCTCCCAACTGTAACTAGCAACTTTTTAAATCTTCAGTTCTAGCCCACACACCAAAAAAATAGGCAAAATAATGCTTAATGTTTTTGCACAGTAAACCAAGAGAGAACGTATGTGGAAAATGTAAGTACGTTGATTCCAAGCACAGACCCACATTTAGTGGTGCCATGCTTTCTAAATGGGCCGGAGACTGGAAAAGCAGAGCAGAGTGCTCCAAAAGAGAGGTGGCGTTTGTACGGTTGGCATAACAACCAGGAATGCTGTTTGTAGACACATCCTTCCATCAGCAGCATGAGAAACTGTAGTGAGATGCTGACGTCTAAGCTACTCATCATTGACAATGAAGATGGGGCAAAGAGTGTGTGCTTTTGTTGCCCAGAGTGATACGCCTCCTCACGTCACGCTGGAACATATACTGAATAAACTGGATGAGATCCAGCCATGGTGAGATTATCACAGTACTTATACATATATGATAACTGTGATAGTAAAAGCAACGCTCACTGTGTGTATGTGTGTGTGTGTGTGTGTGTGTGTGTGTGTGTGTGTGTCATATACATGAGTACATACGTAGCCGGGGCGGTCTGCACTTCCACAATTTTTCCAAATAAAGGCGCTAACTATGAGCGCAAAGGAAATACAAAATATAAAACCGAAATAAATAAATAGATTCACATCATCAAAAGAAATCAAAACACATTGTGAGGGATTTTGGGTGAAAATGAATCAACCATCCCTTCTTGTCTTGTCTTTTACACATATACACATAGACTCATGTTACAGCCCACAAGAGGGTTATTATACAGGACTGGTAACTGGTTTAGTGCAGTATTATTTTTTTTCCAGAGTTTCCAGTCTCAGTATTGAGCTGAACAACCAGGCCTCTGGCATGAGTGTTAGTTGTTAGCCATACATGTCTCCCAAGGCCAAACTGTTCTTTTAATAAGCTACATAGAATGAGTGTCATCTGAGAGATACACAATCCAAACCTTCTCTTCTCCCTTCAAGCCCAATGAAAGTGACCACAACTAACTCTGATTTCTGTCCCACGTGAAGAGGAAATAGATTTTATCCGATTACTTGACACCAATCGATCAAGATCGCTCCAAGTTAAAATGTTTGAGCAAGTCCAGCGATTATTTGAGCAGATGTTTACAACAGCGAGGCCTTGAAATGACCACATGTGACGCCGTCAGCTGACAGGAGTTAACACAGGTCGCATGATGATAGTTACGACCAACAGATTAGTGTTTTGTGTCAGGAGCAGGGCAGTTAAGTACAAATAACTAGATAACATTTAGAACCTCACACTAACTTCATTTTAACATTGTTTCATTTGAATAATGTATTTTTTGGTGCTCTTATGAATGAAGTCTTCTCGGCTGATGATATTCTGAGCTGGGCCTCCAGGATGTTCCCAATTCTCTAGCGCCACAGCCGCTGGGTTCACTTCCACACGAAGTCTGTGGCAATGCTGGAGGTTTTCTGTGATGAAAAGCATCGATTAACGAATTCCGCGATAGAGCAACGAACTATATATCTTATTATTTATGGTAATTTAAATGCTTGTGAACCCTCCCCATACTGATATGAAACCATCTTCTATCTGTATTACCTTTTCCCACACTCTTACCAACTGTCTAAAGCAAGACTGCTGAATTATATGTCACTCCTCTTTTGCTTGTGTAATTCTTACATCCCCCTTAAAAAAAACTTTAGAGAAGCTCATTAATATTCAGTGTCTTTTTGCTATTTTGAAGCCCTCCCACCTGCTGATCTCCTGTGGTCTGCCTTTAACCAGATGGCGAACACTTTTCTTTCTGTTTTTGTGCCTTCACCTGGTATTTCCCTTTATGTCTTACAGGAAATAAGAACTGACTTTGTTTGGTTCAAATTTCAATGCTCCTGAAATTCAGCATCAGTGACCAAAATAGTTTTTGTAGGTGTTCGGTGCTCCTGTTATTTCGGGGTTTTTTTTTTTAGGTCAATACTAACATTGCTTCAAAGTAAGAAGTTTGTTCAAAGACCTGGAAGCAGCTAAGATATTTTCTTCCTTGCACACTCAGATAAATGGACTGAGGTTAAGAAATAGATGAATATTAGCTCCGTATCAGAAAACAGAAAATAAACTGTCAGAAAGATTATTTATAACATACAGTGTAGATCAGCATTTTATTACACCGTCTAATCTGCTGCATGTGAAGAAGAAAACACAGACATTGTACTCCTCATTGACATCACAAGTTCCTCATATACATTAATGTTTCTCATTAACATCACACACTATATCAGAGGAAGTAGACAGTGATGTAAATTGTAGACAGTGACAGTGTAAATTGTAGACAGTGAGTGGCTGAGTTGGCTAATTCTAGCAGGACAGTGTTTAATTTGAAGTTGCTTCACTCATTTGAGGTTCCATTTCCCTTCAGTGTGCAGTTTTGGCTGCAGGCTGTGGTTATGGAAGGGAAATTCGCTCTGAGGCTAACGAACATGGCACATTCTTAAACTTGTAGAATCAGGTTTTTTCCATGTTAAACATGCAGTTGTGGCCAACTCCACCTTTTTCATTGGGGATGTTGCAGCTAATCTGAATTCAATTTTTATAACCACTTTTGTAAGGGTAACTCACTGTCTCTTTGCACGGCCCACTTCCAAATCATTTTAACTTTTTTTTGAGTCGCCCTCACATTGAGACTTTAGAAAAATATGTTAGATTTATGCACTTCTTTTAAAGGAATGTAGACATCTTTTGTTCACAAAGCATTCTAGGATTTTCTTCTATTCCGTATTGTCTGCATCTGAAAACATTTCTATAGCCGTCTGGAGGGAAAGATGAAAACGACCCCTCCATCCCATAAAGAAACAGGACACATCACCATAGATGAGAGCAACATGGAGGTGTAGGGTCAAGAAGGGGACATGGGATTGGTCTGATCCCCATGATGTGTCAAGGTGTAGGCTGTTTTTGTAAGCTTTCTGAAAATGTACTCAAATATGGGTAAAATGAAGGAGTGTAAAAGGTTTTTTAAAGTTGAGCATAGATCAATCAATCAAACAATAAATCAACTTTTATTTATTTAGCGCTTAATCACTTCCGCAGACATTGCAAAGTGCTTTTACAGACAGAGAAACCCAACAGAACCCTCCAGAGCAAAAATAAGCGACAGCGGTGAGGAAAAACTCCTTCATTGAGGAAGAAACTCTGAGCAGGACCCAGATTCTGGAGGGCGGTCATCCGCCTTGATTGGTTGGGAGGAAAAGAAATGCAATGGGGATAGGGACAGGGCAAGGGAAAGAGAGAGAGAGAGAGAGAGGGTGCAAGTTTATTCTTGTTCCCCATCATTGGGGAACAGGGATAGAAGTTTGCACAGATTGATTGAATGGCAATATGTACTCTGTTGTTCCCACTTTAAAAGGATGTAGTATTAAAAGTAAGGACCTAATATTGTTGGTTCTATTTGAATTTCAGAATGTAACCATCATGGAACAATTAAAAAACATCTTATAATTCTGATCCTCAAATTAAAGTCAGTAATGACACTCTTCTTTCCAACATTCACTATCCAACACTCACCTCCACCCTCATGTCCAAAAGCTGGGAAGGAGAAGCAAAGCTCCAATTAAATCTTACTTATTGAAGACAAGAATACTGAGTGGATCGCCTCGTGATTCCCAGCTTTGCCGTATTTTAATAGGTTCATTACGTCCCTCGACCTCTGGGTGAAATGGAAATGAGTTGATTAGATTTTGGTGTAATCCCGTCAACAGACATACAAAGAAAGCAGCAGACACTCGTTCAAACGTCAGACACTCCTTTTGTAAGGATTTTCATTCCATGTAATTGTGATTCAGTGTTTCCTGTGCCAGATAGTCAGAGGTGAGTCTAGAAACAGCCCCAGCAACATACTTCAGTGTCACTCCTGGTATGCAGTACGTGTTTCTGCCAGGCTTGTTTTTGGAACTGACGGTCTCCAAGTTCAACGCTGCTTTTATTCTGTCCTGTGTTATCAAATGTGTTGTGTGTGTGTGTGTTCATGTGACGCACACAGGTCGGGTTCAAATATGTTACGTCGTTGTGTTTATGAGCTCAATAAAATCCAATTGTAGTCACTGGTATGAATATTTGCGACATAAATTTTATTGTGACTCTCAGTTATGACTCTTTGAAGTCGTTGAAATGACTTGTCGTCTTTTATCATTATGTTAGAGGAAAAGAAAGCTTTAAGGTCATTTTTAGGCAGGTGTGTAAAATGAGATCTGAACACAAATTATGTGTAACCAACTCCCTGAAAGACATCTTTTTACAAAAAAGCAGGGTGAATAATGCATTACGTTTATAGTCTGTAAACAAAAGACTACTTTTTGTGACAAAATGTTTTTATTTGTTTTTGAAATGCTTAAACGAACCAGAAAGATTCTCCCTAGAGCACATTCAGTACCCACTAGTCCCCATTTGATCCGGTCAGACCTCATCAAAAATAAAAGTCATAACCGTAATTTATTATTGGATTTGTAACACCCCCTTTTATGGCTGGTGAAGCCTTACTTTGATTTGGATCTGCATTACATTGCATGCATTCACCTATACCATCACCATAAATATGCCTATACTTTTTTCTTTTTGTCAGGGTCCGTGCATTCCTGTAAGAATTGTAATAAAATGTTAGAGAGCCTCTTGTTATCTAAGATGAAAATTATCCTGTTTCCGCCTCTGTGTTTTACTGACATTTTTGACAATCTAATAAAGCTTGACAAAATTACACTGCTTTGCACCTCCAGCTTCACACATAATTAGTTTAAGCACATGCCAACCTAAATATTACCTGTAATGGAATCCTGTGTCCTTTGACCTATATTCAAATATGCATACAGTCTGGTGAGGGGAGGGTGCCCTCCATTTTTGTTTTTAGGGTGCAGCCATCACACCTGTTGATCCGTTCCAACCAGCAAGATCACATCTGCTCTGAGAACAGACCAACACACACACACACACACACACACACACACACACACACACACACACACACACACACACACACACACACACACAAACTGTTATAAATGCTTTGAGCCTCTGACACCAAACATTCTTCGTGTCATTTGGTGACCTCCCACCTGTAGGCAGAGGAACTGGTTTAACATGAAAGTGCTTCATTTCATCCGAGTCTCCTCTGGATATAAAGAGAAACGTGTGTGTGTGTGTGTGTGTGTGTGTGTGTGTGTGTGTGTGACAAGAATGAGCCGAGTGTGAGCAAAGAATATGCAGGGGATGTGAATGTTTGTACAGTAAGAAAGAGTGTGTGGGTGTTGGAACAGCATAATATGTCAATGTGGAGCTTCAGGGTAACATGGGGGGGGCTACCAGAGCTGTTGAGGCATGAAGAGGATTTCAGCACCACAGGTTCACTGACCTCTGTTCAGATTCCTGTGGATACACACCCAAAAGTAATTACAAATCAAACGCCAATTAATATGTTTTAAACACACATCTTCATATCCTTCCACTGTTGAGGCTCACGTGAGGGTGGGGTTCAATAGAGAGCACATGTTCAAACTGTTAACTTTTATATCCATGAACTCACACTGAATTAATACCTGCTGTTCTTTAGACTTCTGACAACTCTTCATTTACATCTCCACCCCCAAATTAACACAGTACATGATGCAAATAGTCCATAATAGTCCATAATAACTTATGCATGACAGCAACATGCTGGCTTACATTTGAATGTAAGAGCTCAACTGAAGCTGGAATAACGCTTCTGTGATCAATAAATGCATCATTTATTCCCACAAGATTTATAAAAGCATTGTTTGAAGCAAAATTAGTTCAAATTGTTCATGGTTTGCTGTTTCTCCACCATAAAGACTCAGTCCTGTAAAACTCAACTGCTTGTTCAACAACGGCAAAAACAGAAGATGCATTATTTGCATGTTACCTTCACATTTCAAGCAATCTGGTTTATTTTTCTTTTCAAATCGTGCTTCTTCCTCAGCTTTATGTAGTTATTTGTTTTCTATCAGCCTCTATTCTGAATCACGTTTGCTATCTTGGCTCATAAAGCAAAATCCTATTGATCTTGACTTTCTTATCGCATGAACTTTACAACACTTTTTGTTTGACCTGTGGTCAATGTGGTTCTGTCCTTGTTAAGAGTCCAGGTCAGTGCAATACTCTATTTGTTTTACAAACACAACGGGCTTCATCCGTCTGTTTACAGTGCTTGTATCCAGAGTTTCCCCCGAAAGTAGGATGTCAAGGTCCCTCTCCAGGGTGTGGAGAACATCTAATTGAGCCTACAGGGAGACAACACAGCAAATGAACTCCCATACTGCCTTGTTTTTCAGCCCTTTGCATGGATTTTATAGAGGCAACCTTAACAGCAGGTTGATGTTCATCAACGCAGTCCAAAGGTTAACACTCCTGTCTCCTCCTGTTCATGTTCAATCCAGTTCCGCCCATCTCAGTCTTGGTTTCACAAACGTTCACTAATGTGGGATGTTGAAATCGCTGAGGCGATATGAGAATATCAAACCTGACGGTTCATTCTCTAGCTTTGTAAAACAAGTGCACCACAAGGTTCTGGGAGTCAACGTAATGGAGATTTAAATTTCATGATGTGTCAGACTGTTTTTGTCAGATATTAATCAGAATCCTTTATTGATCCCTTGGGGGGGGGGGGGGGGATTACATCCCGCTTCAAAGCGTCGATGTATAGTAATTGTCAGTGTTCGTATGTTCGTTCATTCGTTCGTTCGTTAGTCAATCAAATATCTTTGCAACCATGAGACAATTAGGTCAAGGTCAGATTTAAACTTTTGTACACTCAGGAACCGGATAAGATAGAAAGACGAGGGAGAGGGCCAGTGTGAGCAAGACCGTAGATCAAAGCTAGTGCTTTGACCTATGAAAGAAGGTCAGAGCACTTGCTTTGATCTTTTACCTATGCAAGTAGATCAGGGTAAAATTTTGAATTCAGGGGTCTGTCGCGGGATGTTGTAGTCTAGTCTGTGACTGCCTTGTTGGACGCTGTAGTGACCAGTCTGTTAGCGTCCGCCACCCTCAGACCATTGCCCCAGCACACCCCAGAGCATCGAGGGGCGCACTGGACGCCACAGACGGGTACAACATCAACAGCACAGTTGAGATTGAAAGTTTATTTTTGACCTTCAAAAAAATTTTTTTAGCAAAAAACAGACTTTAGGCGTCTATCAGCTGCTTCGGTGTTTTTGATTATACAGTTGCAGTTTTCCTTCAATGCAGGAACTATTTGTGACATTTTCACGCTTTGTTAATGCTAAAAAATAAAGTCTAATAGTGCAACTTGGAATTGACTGAGATCCAATATGGACAGTTCTAAAGGGGATCGATTTGCACTGATATGTCGGGTGAAAATTCCGTAGCGGATGACATATGCATGTTCTAATGTCTTGTTTTTTTTTCGGCTTTCTAATGGAACAGCTGTATGTCACGGCTAAGCTTTAGCAAGTCCAGCTAATATATTGAATCTCTGTAATTATGAGTTAGATCAAGGGGTCTGGTGGTGGGATTACAGAGATCCCAATCAGTGCTGAGTGCTGACAGCGCTGCGCCGTGTGGGTGTTGGCTGCAGTCCTTATTGGATGACTGACAAAGGCCCCATGTATGCTCCGGGAAAGCTGCTGGCATCTGGTTGGTTGCTGAGCTCTGGAGCCACCGTCACCTGATGATGACTTGAACACAAGCGGTTGCATTGACCTCCGCCTGTTCTGTTAACTTTGAACAATTAACCTTTACTCGGGGTTGCTCTGACGAGTTGAAGTTTAACTGGGCTAAAGGTGTGGAATTCAGATTTACTGCATATTATGTAGCCACCCTGTTATGAGTGTATTGTATCGACGCTCCACCGTAAAAGGTATCCATCCATCAATCTTCTTATCACCGCTTTATCCGCCACGCAAAGGACTCAAACCCGCAACCGCCATGCTGTACGGCGACGGCGCTACCCACTGGGCCACCGTGCCGCCTGCCGTAAAATGTCTGCGAGTTGTTTTTCAGGTTCATTGTCACGTTTTTGAGTTTACAGGCTAACCTGATGAGGGTTTTCAACATCTCTGATTTTGTAGTAAATCAACACGGAGTGCTTTTGTTCAATATCCCCCATCTTTCTCTCATTGCTAACATCACAAAACACATCATGCAACACCTTCTCCGCCTCATTTTCATGGATCCGAATTTTAATTTTTTTCAAATGTAACCTAGAAATATCTCAGGATTCCCCAGGATAAGTAGACAAGTGTTTCTGGTTAGCTTCTGGAATAACCTGAATAACCTGCAGCCACGGCAACCCAACCCTGGATCAGTGTAAGAGCCTCGATGAAAAGCCGATCACTTGATTCTGATCAGGTCTGTGTGTATTTCAGTGTCAGATCACAGGACGTATCCTGTAAACCTCAGCTAAACGAACACAGACACACATCACACACAACTTCTCTCCCGCTTAAAACAAAATGAAAGATCCAGTGGTTCACTAAGACACAAGGAAAGTGTGGAACACTTCTTTTCACACTGGGCCTCTCATGCGAGCGCCTGTCCTGCTTCACTGAAGCTGGAATGTCATAGCAGAATGAACACCCAACACTGCAACGTCATCTCACACACCTGTGTGTGTGTGTGTGTGTGTGTGTGTGTGTGTGTGTGTGTGTGTGTGAGGCTTCACACTGAAAAGCCCTGTTGACATCACGGCCCTCCTTACACAGATAAGGCAATTTGTGCTGCTGAGCACACTGTCATTATTGTTAATCATTAATGTCATTATGACTTGTGTGTGTGTGTGTGTGTGTCTGTGTGTGTGTGTGTGTGTGTGTGTGTGTGTGTGTGTGTGTGTGTGTTTCTGGACATGCAATGTCAAGAAAAGCAAATGCCCACAACCATGTTATTCATCTCCTGGATCGAGGAATTAAAATAATGTAATAATGTTTTGATTTTCCATGACCAATGAAAGATTTTTACTAACCCAATTCGACAAAAAGTAATTTCTATATTAATATTTGTCGGGGGGGGGGGGGGGTTGTCTCTTACTGTTCATTTGAAAGTATCACACCCATTATAAAAACACTGGAGCATGATTCATTCTGTCTCTACAGACGTTTTTGAGTCATCTGGCAGGGATTCCTGGGTTTTCTCAACTTGCAATGTACAAATCAGAAAATAAAAATATGCTGTTAAATATTGTAGACATCGTAGATGGAGTTCCTAGTGGAAGATACAACCAAGAGATGACAAACGCGTGACTTCCAAAGGGGGGGTTTTGTCAGGTGTGGATCCTAAGAACCATTCCGTTCCACGTTCAGTCGACACATGAAATAATGACTAGTGATGTTTCCTCTTTCCCTGTTGCCCAATCATCTGCAGCACATTGCATGACTGTTGACAAAACCAGAGAGGGCATCCTGTGACATCAGTCGAAAACACATGAGCACAAACACGAGATGCTTCTCCATTTGAGGCGTGACTGAAGCTAAAGGTCAGCGTGTCGTGCTACAGTAAAACCCGTGACCAAACACTGTTTTCTTCGCAACATGGCGCGCTTAAATGCTCTTAAACAGTCTGTTAAACACGACTACTCTGGTGTTGACAGAACCAAAACCCAATCGGTCCCCTTGCTGCACCGTGAGCGTGCTCTGAGTGGGAATGAAGCTGTGGAATCTGGTGGCGTTTGGGTGCCAGATTCTGTCAGGAGTCCTGAGAAAAGCCTGTTTTGACATTGGTTCTTTTTTTTTTTTTTTGTTTGTCACCATCGTGAATCTTTGAATGTATCTTTGTGACAGCAGTTTCACTTCTGTCACCACACGTCAGAGACCGACTGTCAGCCTTTCTCCTGACCTTTCAGGACAACGGATGTTTTCCATTTGTTTGTTTTTCTGGCTGTTTTTGAGAGGAGCTGCTGCCATCTAGCGGTCATCATGTGTCATTACCACAGAGGTTCACAGCCATGTTTTTGCTTTGGTAATTTTTGCATAGAATCTTGGGTTGAAGAAGACTTAATTAAATGGCGGTACTGTATATGGGTAAAATTATATTTTTAAAAACAGAAATCTGTTTTTAAATTTTTTTAATTTTTTTATTTTAATTTAATTTTAAATTAATTTCCCTGATGGAACCTCCTGAAGGGATGAATAAAGTCCTACTCTACTCTCTCTACTCTACTGCAGATTTAGCAAGAGATGATGTCAGAAAATGTGACATCACCATATTTTTATTTTCAGATTTGTACATTCCAAGATGAGTAAATGCAGGAATCTTTGCCTGATGACTCAAATACTTCTGCTTTTATAATGGGTGTGTTGCTTTTAAATGAACAGAGTTCCCAGAAAGAGACAAATAAAACACAAATATAAAAAAATTAATTAATTTTGTCAAACTGGGTGGTTAAAAAAAATCTGTCATTAGTCCTGGAAAGTCAGAACATTATTCTATTATTTTAGTCCCTTATTCAGCAGCAAATTAAATGGTAGAATAACATGGTTGTGGTGATTTGCCTTTCTTGACACTGCATGTTGAAAAATGTGACTATTGAGCACCATTGGTTTTAACACTTGGATCAAACAAAGGTCAAGTCTCTCGTATATCTTTATTCAAGGCAAACTAACAATAACTTGACATGAAATGTTATTTTCCTGGAAAACTCTGTAGTTTCGAAGTACACACACACACACACACACACACACACACACACATTCACAGGTGTGTGAGATGACGTTGCAGTGTTGAGTGTTCATTCTGCTGTGACATTCCAGCTTCAGTGAAGCAGGACAGGCGCTCGCATGAGAGGCCCAGTGTGAAAAGAAGTGTTCCACACTTTCCTTGTGTCTTAGTGAACCACTGGATCTTTCATTTTGTTTTAAGCGGGAGAGAAGTTGTGTGTGATGTGTGTCTGTGTTCGTTTAGCTGAGGTTTACAGGATACGTCCTGTGATCTGACACTGAAATACACACAGACCTGATCAGAATCTAGCCATCAACTGGTGTCCATGCTCTGAGGCTGATCCAGGGTTGGGTTGCCGTGGCTGCAGGTTATTCAGGTTATTCCGGAAGCTAACCAGAAACATTTTCTTACTCATCCTGGGGAATCCAGAGACGTTTCAGGGCTAGATTTGAAATGAATGATTTTTTTTTCTTATTTTATATATATTTTTTAAATTATTTTAATTTTTTCAATGTTTTGTTGTTGTTGTTGTTTTTCTTTATATATAAATGACAGCTTCCTAAATTGCTTTTTTTTTTGGCAAATACTTCACACTAATACACACATAAAGCATTAAAAAAGAGCAACACAAAAATTTAATCAGGAGGCCTGCGATTATTTTTATGATAATGTCATTGTATATATTGTATATGTGATTGAGGCTGAAAGTAATTGAATATGACATTGTCATTTGTAAGTGCTCTTTCCAAAAAAAAAAAAAAAAAAAGAAATGAATGAAATTCAGATGAATGCTGTTGCCTCACAGCATGAAGGTTTTGAGTTACATTCTTTTCTGTGCGGAGTTTGTCTGTTCTCCCCGTGTCTGGGTTCGCCACCTTTCTCCCACGACCAAGGAAGGATAGAATAGCTCAAACAGATCCAAAAACAGATGGGCAGCCCCTGTTTTGACCGGTTGGTGTGAAAGAGAGAAAGGTGAATGGGGTAGACAGAGGGGGTGAGGGACAGACAAGAGCAAATACACCAGCTTTCATCACAGAATATGGAAATAGGTGATACATCCCACATACATGGGAACTAAGAGAATTCATTTCATTTGTTAACAAATCTTTTAACTGTGTCTCTTGTACTCTTTTCTGTCGTTCCCTGCAGGTGATCACCTGTTTCGGCCTCTCTGTGCTGTCCTGCCGCTACGTGGGTTTTGCTGTGGTGGCTCTGTTGGTGGAGGTAAATTCCGTGTTCCTCCATCTCAGGCAGATGCTGCGTATGGCCAACAACGCCGGCGGTACGCCGTACCGGGTCAACAGCATGATTAACCTCGGCACGTACGTGATTTTCCGCATCAACACGCTGGCCTGGATGACCCGCTGGCTGGTGCTCAACAGGGACAATGTGCCCCTCCTGGCCTACACGCTGGGCAGCGTCGGCATGGCCATCATGACGGCCATGAATATCGTCCTCTTTTACCGGCTACTCAGGAGCGACTTCTTGAAAAGCAGCACCCGTGAGGCCAAGAAAGAAAAAGAGATGTGAGAGGATGGGATAGAAGAAGGATTAAATTCATGAACACACACATTACTGTATGTTAACACATCAAGGTTGAGATTTTGGTACCATAACTGAACACGCATAAAGGATGTGAGCAAATGGCCTCATTCCACACATCGCCAACATAAAACTAAAAGCTGCATTTTGTCTTAAATTTACCTTTTAGACTTGAGTGACCTGACTTTAAGTGCCATTAGCGGCTCTCTAAAAGAAGATGGAGAATGTAAAGGCTTGTAAAAAAACAACTGTTTTATTGTCCCACAGGGATTGTAAAATAAATATAAAACCATGAATACACAGCCACCTACACTCAAAGCATAAGAAATAGGAATTCCAGATTATCATAAAATAAACTTCTTTCTTCTTCAAAAAAAAAAAAATTATTTAGATATGATCATGTCGGGTTTTTTTTTTTATTTTTTGTTGTTTTTTTTTGCAGCACCACTGAGTAAAAGTGGAATCCAGCCTCCTCCTCAGAGGGGACACTACCTGCTACCTCAGGAAGCTTGTATTAATTATTTATCTCTGTCCTACGCAAGCTTTTGTGTCAATTACTGGGAGGTTCTTTGTAACAGAGAAAATAAATTATTTTTAAATATTATACAGTATTTTTCTGAAGTGGAGGGATATCATTGAAATCCCATTTCTGACTGCCGGGAGACTGAATAATGAATACCTTGTGACATTTAAATATCAGTCTGATTTTACTTTGAAGACACGGTACGAAGCAACATAAAATTATTATTACGATAGAAATTCTAATAAAACCCAAGAATTTATGATAGAATCAAACATAACTGGCTTCATTAAAATAAAACATCATAACCGTAATTGTTAAAACAGCACTGAACTGCCTTCGCCAGGGATGCAGTTAGAGATGGAGGTGGGCAGGCCGTTCACCTGTTTGCTATATCTGTGGGTACCATTGAATACTAGAGACTTGCAGTTAAACAAGCTCACAACAGTTAATAGTTCTGCAGTTCAAACTAACCAAAGTTTTCAGGATTGTATTCTTGTAATAATCTGTGATGGTCTCCAGTGTGCAGTAGGAACTTTCAGACAGGCTGCTGTTCTTCAGTGGACCAATGTGGAGCAGCATCCTATTGAATATAACCTCAGTGAGCTCAGAAGAGAACGCCATATTCATTCTTGTTAAACTTTCTTTGCCCACTCACCTTTAATTTGCATATTCCTCTTAGCACAGTTGGTTGCAGAATAATTCCTGAAGGCTGTGCGTGGAGCACGGCCGCATAGCCGTGTATTTTTACATCTTAACATCACAGTCCATGGAAATATTTGATGTCAGTTGCGTTCTTGCTTTTTGTGTGTATTCTTGGATGTTTTTTGTTTGTTTGTTTGTTTGTTTTGGGGAGGGGGGGGCTAAATTACATGTAATTTGTGATTAAAAATAAATAGTAGAATAAAAGTAAGATGAGCACAATGCTCTAATGAATTTCCATATTGCCTGTTGTGAAACAGTTGACTGTAGTGAAGATAATATGATTGTGTACATCATCATGTTGTTGTGTGCTATTGGGTCTTAATTTTCTTTTCTTTAATTTCCAAGCTAATATTTTTTCAATAATCCAATGTTTACAAGGTCGAGCTCAAGTCATCTCTGCTTGAAAGTGTTTGCCCTCCAATGAGGCTGTTCAACCACACTACAAACACAACCACCTGTTCAGTGAGCAGATGTGAACAGATTTAACTCCGTTCACCTTAAAACCTCCTGCACTAATGAAATGGCACTGATTAGGAGTAATCCAGTAAAGATTGGATTTTAGATTTGCATTATTTGTTGTGTTTTTGTTTAGTTTTGTTTTGTTTTTTTTTTTAGTTTTTCAGCAGCTTAATATTTTGGCTGTAATGAAGACGACTGGTTATAACTGAAGTTCGGAAAAGTAAGCTTATATTTGTGAATGTTTCATCAGGCTGTAATGACGTTGGCGCGATAGATGTATGATTTACCTGTTATTAATTGCATCATAAATTGAAGTTGCTCCTCCGAGGGCTGAAAACATGAAAATAGACTCCATGTTGCCACACTGTCACATTCCTCATATCTCCTACAACAGCAAAACCAACGCTACCGGTTTTATTTCCGTAACGGTTCATTTAGAATCTTCTGTTAGAAATCATTCAACAACATGAAGACTTAAACTCTCTGCCATACAATAAAGGCCTTAAATGCTTCAACGAGGAATGAAAACATGGAATTCTGAAGCCACTGTGACCGATGAGGTCATGATGTCGATCAGCATTAAACTGTCACATTTCGCAGATGTTTGTTATTAGTGTAAATATGACAGTTTTATTTTTTCATGTTTTTGCAAAAATGGTTTTGTAATTGAAAAATTTTATATGTTTGTATTGTATATTAACTATCTGTTAAACGTGAAAATAAAGATCAGTGGAGTAAATGTCTAGCGGAGGTACGTTTGACAGTCTTAGCCCTACTACACTTCTATCAAAAAATGTCACATATCAGAAAAGATAAACAGAAATGTAATTAAACAATAACACAATTTATATTGCTTTGAAGCAACTTGCGAAGCTGAAGTTAAAATGGGTGAAAAAATCAATGCACCACATTTGAAGAAAAAGATGAAAGTTTTTTTATGAGATCATAAAGAGAAAACTGGAAAAAAAAATGAGAAACAGAAAAATTGAGATGTTAAAATTGAGTAATTTCATTTATAGCAATAATAATAAGCGGACACCCCTATGACAGTTCAAACCTCCATCAAAGCAACACTGCAGCGATAGTTTTATTCTTCAGTCATGAAAACTCTGCACTGGAGTTAGAAATGACTTTTTATTACTAGTAGTTTTATAAGTCTTCTTTTCCTTTAGGCTTGTCCCATTAGTTGTCGCCACATCCTGTCATCTTTTCCATATCAGCCTATCTCCTACATCCTCCTCTAACACCAATTGTCCTCATGTCTTCTCTCACTACATTCATCCTCCTTCTCTACGGTCTTCCTCTTGCCCTCTTGTCCAGTAGCTCCATCCTCGTCATCCTTTTACCAATAAACTCCTGATCTCTCCTCTGGATGTATTCACACCATTGAAGTCTATTCTCTCTAACTTGGTATCCATTTAAGCTGTTCCTCTTATGAACTCATTTCTGATCATATCTAAACTTGTCACTCCTATAAGAGAACCTCAACGTCTTCATTTTCACCACCTCCAGCTTGGCTGTCTGTCTTCTTTCCAGCGTTACTGTCTCTAATCCGTCCATCATGGCTGGCCTCACCGATGCATTAAAAACTTTTACCTTCATTCTCCCATTTATGCACAAATATTCTGTTTTAATGTGACGAATCTTCATTCCTTTCTGCTCCAATGCATGCTACCACCTTTCTAAATGTTCCTCCACCTGCTCGCTGCTTTTGCTACAGATCATGGCATCATCTACGAACATCTTTTTCCAAGATCTGGATGAGTAACTTCCGAGAACATCAGTTTTGAAAGAGTATAAGTCTACTGCATTATTTTATGTTATCTTACAGCAGTGAATTTTCTGTTAGCCCTATAAATTTAGCATTCTGTATTACCAGTTCTGGAGTATTGGATCCATGTCAGATCACATCATTTGGGGATGTCATCGTGCAATTGTTGGCATCATCCTTGGTAGAGCTTACAGTAATAATTATAAGGAAATCATAACTAAAATACACATATAGTATAATTCAAATATCCACTGCTTTCCTCATAAAATCTAATTCCTGTCAAAAGTTTTAAGAATCTCTATCGAGTCTAAAAGCTGTTGAAAGATAAAAGTCTTACAGTAGGAAGTGACGTCAGTTCCGAGGGCCACAGGTTGGGATCCACTTCTGCACCCTGTCTGTGTTAAAAAAACAAAAAAAAAAACAAAACAGCAAATTATAATGTAGAAAACAGAGAGCAAGTGTCTTCATTTAAAATGTAAAATTTGCTTTCAAATCAATACTTCCTTAAATTTTACTTCCTAAGGCGTCGTTGAAATACAAATGATTTCTTTGGTGGCCACTTCCGCCCCGCATCGATCCACTAGGAGTCAACATACGTTTGATTTCCTCCAATCAGCAGCCGTCCTGTCGGCCTCACGTGGTTACGACTCATCAGCTCGGCCATCATCAGGACCAGCTTCACGTCTCAGTCGGTGGGCGACGATGAGATGTGCGCATGTAACTAAACGGATGCGCACTTTCCTCGCGGGCTCCCGTATCGACTGATCGGAACACATCTTCATGATTGGTTTGTCCGGAGGAGCCGTTGCGCTTTTACATTTTTTTTTTTTTTTTTTTTTTTTTTTTTTTTCTGATGCTGCTGAAAAGCACTTTAACGCTCCAGATAATATTTCTTCGGGTAAATGCCGGAGCCGAAGGGATTCGGAGCAGCTCTGGAGGCCAGCATGCGCGGAACGGACGTTTTTATAACGAGTCGTTTTTAATAGATTTTGTTACCAAACATACATTTAAAGGTAAGCAGACTCATTTAAAGCGTCTTATTTCAATTCTTTCTTACTCATGATGCTGCACCCTGTCAGAACATCCATGATTTTTCCTGATTCTGTTGATTTTTTTTTTTTTTGCTGATCAATATCTTATTTATAGCTCCCCACAAGACCTCAATACACAAGTGCCCTCCACGTCTGATTTGATGTTTAAAGTGTGGGAAGTAGCAGTTGAAGTTCAGGTTTTACACTGAAATAATGTAAAACAATGCTGGTGGCAAAGAATAAGACTTCTTCAGTCCTTCTGAGGTTCTCCAGACTCGACCATGGGGGATGAGAGCAGCCTGTCCCGGCAGATGGGGAG